>CM036778.1:17156315-17648815 GCA_020796225.1 Arion vulgaris | reverse complement strand
TATCTAACAAACTATATGAAGTTGTACGCCTCCGGCTAACAAATCCAAACACATTCATTCGTCGTCTCCAACAAACTTTATGAAGTGGTACGCCCCTGACAAATCTAAGGACATACACTTAACGTCTCCAACAAACTATATGAGGTGGAACGCCCCTGACAAATCAAAGCACATATACTCAACGTCTCCAACAAACTTTATGAGGTAGTACGCCCCTGACAAATCCAAGCACATATACTCAATGTCTCCAACAAACTATGAGGTGGTACGCTCCTGACAATTTCAAGAGCGTACACTCAACGTCTCCAACAAACTATATGAGGTGGTACGCCCCTGACAAATCCAAGCACATATAACCAACGTCTCGAACATACTATATGAGGTGGTACGCTCCTGACAATTTCAAGAGCGTACACTCAACGTCACAATGAAACTTTCCAAAGGTTAAAATTGTATAAGGTTGTCAAAATCTGCATAAATATAATGGAACGTCACAATAAAGGGAATACGAATTGAGCAGTAACTTATTTCAAGGAATTGAATAGAAGCCGTCATAACAGAACAACGCGGAGAAATGAATACATATTCAACACTTCTGACACTGTTCCACGTCACGGGCAACACAATAATTCATTGAGCATCTACAGAGCACGTGCAGGGGCGTTAAAAGCGGCGGCTGAAGCCATAACGTCAATGGGATGTGTAAATGAAAACATAGTATTTTGATTGATGCCTGTCAGTAATTACTGCTCTCAAAAATCAAGAAGAAAACAACTTGAAAGAACTGCAAGCATCACTACACCAAATATGCAACATCTTCTCTAGAGTGGTAATACAGTGAGGATACCATCTCACTGCGGAATACCTGGCAATGAGACTACAGACATACTGGCAAAAGCAGGCAGCAGGCTGCCACAGACAGACACTAGTATGACACGAGGAAGCAAAAGTACGGATAAAAATGGTCTACAGGAACAAATGGTTGAGAGATCACCCAGATCATGAAAAGGACGATGCATACCACCAACTAAGTAGAGAGGAACAGGTTGTCATTTTTCGTCTACGAACAGGGCACAATAGGCTGAGGTACCATCTGTTTAACAAGTATAAAATAGGCCCATCTGACATATGTACATATGGCACCAGCAAGATGACAGAGACATACATACTGTAAGAATGTCCAACATACACGGAGAAAACACATGGCCAATCCCCATATCAGTCCAAGACAAGCTATATGGAGATGTACACAGACTCCAGTTGACCAGTAACTACTTTAGAAGTGTACAAATCGATGTCAATCCAAGACAAGCTATATAGAGATGTACACAGACTCCAGTTGACCACTAACTTCTTCTTCTTCCCCTTTCAACTCCCAACGGAGCACAGGTCTTCAAGAAACCTCTTCCAGTCAGCGCCGGATTAGCCTAGTAGCAGAAGTAGCAAATGCTACGGGCCCCGCGCTTGTGGGGGCCCTGCGCCTATGTGACAGCGATGAAAAGGAAAAAAATAACCAAGATGTTATATAAAAAACATGAAAGCTGTCTGCATTTTTTAGTGTCGTGTGTGATGGTGCTGAATCCAAAGAAATGAAGTAGAAAATACAGAAGTCGCATATCACTGTCTAGTAGATGAAGGCAGATGAACTCCAAATATTGTCAGCTCTTATCAAGAGGATTTGGAAGAAAGCCTAGGAGACGAATTTGTGCAGTTCGCTTAAGCGCAATTTTATAAACTTATAATAGAAAATTCATCAGAGTCGTGTTTCCCAAATGTAGAAATAGTCTTACGAATTTACTTGTCTTTAATGATTACTAACTGCAGCGGAGAACGTTCTTTTTCAACATTAAAGCGTATAAAAAGTGAGTTAAGGAACATGATGGGACAAGATCGTCTAAATAACCTCACCTTAATGAACATTGAATGTAATTTACTTAGAGAAATTGATTTGTCTAGTATTATCTCTAAATTTGCTCACACTAAATCGAGACAAGTTTGTTTGTAAAAGTTGTGTTTTATTATTTATTATCATACAAAACCTAGGGCCCCGCTCCAAAATTTGCTACAGGCCCCGCGCTGACCTAATCCGGCACTGCTTCCAGTTCTTCCTCTCTCTTGTCATCCCTTCTAATTCTTTCCAAGTTTTACCTATCCTTTTACTATCAGCCTCTAGCTATATGAAGAAGAAGAAGAAGACTGAATTAATTTATGAAACAGAAGCTAAACATTTCGATTTAACTAAACTCTGAAGTTAAACTTTCATTTGGTGAGACAACACTAGCCAGGAAATTTAAAGTCATATAGACTGTTTAATTACGATCTTTTCAATCGAATGTGACAATATTGGTCTCCCATAAATTTCCATTTCTAACACTCTGATGAAACAGCTTAATTGACATTTGTGGGATTGTTTGAGATCGGACGATGTTAAGTGTCATCTCCGCTGTAGTTGGAAAACATTTCCATTAATGGAGCTCTGGAATTAAATAGGAATACTTGAAGAATAATTACTTTTTTTAACAAAGAAAATATGAAGATATGTTAGGCATATTGTGAGAAGCAAGGATCAAAGAATCACAAAGCGGGCATTGAAGTGGTAGACAAATCGTTGAAGAAAGAAAGGACGCTTTTATGAAAAACAAGAAACGATTTAATAAGCAAGGATTGAAATATTGGAATCACTTCCGAAGAAGAAAGTGAGTTAGTTTCCCAGGATAGAGCGGTATGGAGAAATTGCTTGCATGCCCTATGTAACGTATCATTAGTTACCTATGATAGAGCGGTATGGAGACATTGCTTGCATGCCCTATATAACGTATCATTAGTTGTCCAGGATAGAGAGGTATAGAGAAATTATTTGCAGGTTCTAGTAACGTACCTAGTAACGTATCATTAGTTACCCATGATAGAGCGGTATGGAGAAATTGCTTTCAGGCCCTATGTAACGTATCACTAGTTGCCTAGGATAGAGCGGTATGGAGAAATTATTTGCAGGCACTATATAACGTATAATGGTTAGAAAGAAATATCATATTTATTTACTATTTATAGCTACGGTCAATAATAAAATACTAACACCATGAACACGAAAAGTGCATTGTAAAACACAATCTTTCTCCTAACATTATGCTACCAGATTCAAACCTGGACGCTGACACCAAATGATAGAAGAAAACTAGTTGTGACAGAGATGAAGTGTCTACAAGGAATGCTGGGGGTAGTAAGATGATACCGAATGAGAAATGAAGACATCAGGAAAAAAAGTGGGTACAACATCAGTACTGAACTTCATCAAGAAACAACAAATTAAATGGTTCGGCCACATAAGCAGATTACCTACCAACAGACAGTGCATCTCAAAGAGCAATGTTACTCTGATACAATGGATACAAAGCAAAAGGTTGTCCACGCAAAACGGGTGACCTCAGAGATAACAGGGGCGATGAAAAACACTGTTTATGAAACGCACACAAATGCCCGTCCTATAAATCGTTTCTTATCCTGACGCTGTGAGACAAAACAGGATTAGAGATAAGAAAGAAAAGACGAAAGAATCTGTAATAAAAATTTGGATGATTTTTAGTAAATAAAAAACAAACAGAAAGAATGTAATCTATGGTAAAAACCACTTTATCGGCTGGTGGTTGGATTGACAAATGTTTATACGCCGCTCTTGTGGACATTTGTATGAAATGAGTTAAATACGCCCCTTCCCCTCCTCCGATACTTCACGTGAGGCACACATCGGAAAATAAGACCTCCCTTTCCTTATTCCTCTCCGCTCCTCGTGGAGCATAGGGTCTCAACAGTTGTTCGACACTCTTCTCGGTCTCTGGCTGTTCTCTTTATGAACTCCCAGGATAATCGAGCATTCTTCAGTACTTCAAGAAGACTTCGTCTCCAGGTCTGTTTAGACCAACCGCACACAATAGCTGGCTGAAAGTGAACACCCCACCGAAGGATAAGCAACTGTGCTCAAATAGGTGCTGAAGGTTGGTCCACGTACATTATGTTCTGATGTTTGGCTGTTTATATATCACAATAAGAATGATTAAAACTAGCCTAGAACGATCGCAAGAGAGAGAGACCATAGATTCCCAAACATTTTCGGCCGACTGCCCACTTTGCACAACATAAACTTTGTAACGCCCTCCATATCATAACAGTTTGCCTACGCCCTCCCCCACCTCCCACCCACATATACATTATACATGCTCTATTTTCTCTTTGACATGAAAATTATATACATTTCTGTCATACATGGTCAATTTTCAAATGATTATTTAAATTAAATATGAAATTGATGAAAAAATGGATCGTATAAGATGGGAATAAAATGAATTAAAATGCAGAATTCAGATTTTAAATGATTATTCAATCGCAAAATCATGAAAATAATTTATTTTAAAATTTTTATTTTTATTTCTTCTTTAAGGAGCCACCGACCCTTAATCGTCTGAACACCCCCAAATTCTTCTGAACCCATCTAGAACGCTCAGCGCTCACCACTGGGGCGTACTGTCCACTTTGTAAAACGCTGGTTTAAAGCGTCCTCTTTTCGTTTCCTTTGGGTTCCACTAAATTTCTTGTCTAGTGATACTTGACTGTGTCTTCCGTAGAGTATGCCCGACCCATTCCCCATTATCTCCTCTTAACCTGGTCATCACGGGTTCCCGTCCTGTTCTTATCCACAGGTCTGTGTTTGCCACTCTATCATACCATCTCAGTCTGAGAATCCGCCGAAGACATCCGTTGACAAAGGTCTGAATCTAATTTGTATTTAACTTGGGATATTTGAATGAGATGGGGTTTTTTATTCGATCCAGAAGCACTTGAGCTTTTCAGCTCTTCGGTTCGGTGCCATAGACATCGTAACCCTTCTCCTCAATGCCACAAAAACCGTAAATCTGGAGAACCTGTGGCTTTTCTTCCAGCCCGCGGAATTGAACCCCACTCACAGGGGACGTGTCACCCGTCGTCCAACGCGCTACGAACACGCTGGGCAGGTGGACTATGAAATTAGTTAAATACCCCCTCCCTTTCCCGATACTTCACGTGACCTAAATAGCAGAAGAGAAGACACGTAAAAATAAAGTACTATAGTTTCACAAATTACAAAAAAAAACAATAACAATACACGGCAACGTTTCGACCACAAGGCCTTCATTAAACAAAGGAAGAGAAAAACAATGAATACAAAACTGTTTGTTTATTTCTCATTAATAAAGTTTCTTGGCATTTTTTAATTTTTTATGCGTGATTAATGTAATAGTTGAACACATGCTTAAGTATTCTGTTGATTAACTCTTTATGTCCACGAAAATTTTTGGGGGTAATCACACTCTGCCAGAACACATTTCTAGCAAAATTTTTCAATATGGAATGATCTTGGAAATATGCCTATAACTTAAGTTCTTTGTAAGCTAGATTTATACTGTTGGTATCAAAATATGCAGAATTAAATTCTGAACAATCTGATAATAAATAGTTATATATGTAAATCAGTATTTATTTAGTAAATTATTGTTGTATTTCATGTTCAGAGTAACTACTACGACTTTCAAATTGAATCAATACTTAGCCATTGCTGAATTCTCCATCATTGTCGGTGAAATCATAAACATGAAACACTGTGTGTGTTTATTTGAACTTTGGAACAAATCCATGTCTTGTTCGGCACTTTATCGACGTGGAGGACGAAACAACATCTTATAACTAAACTTTTCACATGAAAGTTCACTTTTTCACAACAGGAAAAATATATTTGCGAATAAAACTATTTACTAAAAATTCGAAAATAAATTCTACCATGCTGTACAGTATATGAATGAAATGGTAGTTATCTGCCCGTTGAATTCTGTAAACAAAAACAGTGTCGGACGTATAGTAGCTGAACAGTAAAACAAAACGTGCATGGACTCAAATTAGCCGTTGGCAGCGTGTTTTGGCATAATGAGAGAACTGTTTTCTACGCTGGGAGTAAGAAATTGCCTTCCAGATTTACTGCATTCCTCCTTGTTCTCATTTATATGGGGGAAGTATATTTATATCTTAGCTCGTTACCATGGTGACAAGGGAGACAAGTTAAAGCTTTGAATATGTACAATTCAAACGAGGACAATCGATCATTGAGTTACCGTTCCTTGACGATGAAAAGCTATTTGCTGTATGTACCCAGGTACCACAAACTTTAAGCTTTGCAAATGTTCGGTCATGTTCCCCGTTCATCGATTACTTTTTTATATCTCAGAGACAAGTTCATGGGCATCTTGTTTACGTGTGACACTGGCAGCAACAGATAGTAGTGCCAAGATGAGGTTATACAAGTACACACAGAATAGTTGATTAATCATCATTAGCGTGTTACATGCCGATAAGCGTCTGAGTGGTTACCGGGGGTCCAACTTAGAGGTGTAAAGAATAGAACCACTGTTATCTGTCACACATGTCGTAAGAGATTTCCTCTTTTTCTTCAAACTTTCCATATCGACCACTTGTTAAACCCCTCTTTGTGATTTGTATGTGTTCCGAGCCTAAGAGCGATTATACGTTGAACCAGTTATGCGCCTACAAGTAGGCAAGCACATCCAATTTCTTCGATGCTTTTATTTACTAGGGTAGCTTCCCTAGACCCCTGCATCATACGCCTCTCACGACATGCCTTGTAGGTCGCAGTGTTACTATTCTTTGCTCCCCTTGAGAGCTCCGTAAACACACGGGTTAAACCGTAAGAGACGACTTATGAAGGTGGTTGTGGGCTAGCTACCCCATCCTGTAAACAAAACTAATAAAAAAGCAGATAGCTACAGAAACTACAACCATGAAAATTGATATCTCGCCATTGAAGGAAGAAGAAGGACACCGCAAGGAAGAACTACAGGGTGTTCAACTTAAAAGCAGCCCGTGAATGGAGCTAATCTGGCATATATGTATGGAAATGGGAAGGTTCAGTTATGACGTAGTATAGTTCAAGGTTGTGTGACGGTGGGTAATTGTAGTGCGGGAAGGGGCGATGAACAAATGTGACGTAGGACGAGCTAGTCAGAACCGGTTTAAATAGTAAAAAACACAACTCAATTTGTACCTGGCAACTTTCGAATTGTCAATGGGGATGCAATTATCTTGAACACCCTGTAGAAAATATGAAGCGGGTGGAGAAATCTGGAGAAGAGTACATGGATAGGCAGGCTTGGAAGGCATTGGTGGTTGCGGACACAGAAGGAACTCAAAATCAAAGAATACTGGGCTGATGCTACAAATAAGATTGAGAGAATTAAAGTATTGTGGATATATTTTAAAAATATGAAGGGCTGGAGAAGAACCATCATGGAAGGAGGCATCCCAGCAAAGAGGAGAAGAGGAAGACCACGGAGAAGATGGATCCAGGATGTAACTGATGATTTCTTCTTCTTCTCCTTCGAACGCTTAATATCGACCACCTGTCAATCTCTCTGTGTGATTTGTATGTGAACTGAGCCTAAGAGCAGCGATTGTACAGTGTGCCAGTTATGCGCCTACAAGTAGGTCAGCACATCCGATTTCTGCGCTGCTTTTTATTTACTAGGGTAGCATCACTGGGCCTACATCAGTCGCCTCTTACGACATGCATTGTAGGTCGCAGTATTACTATTCTGTGTGGTCCTTGCGGGCCGCCGAAAACTACATGGACGACTGATGATTTAGAATGATAGATACAGGCTATCTGGCCTATGAGAGAGAGAAATTTCGAAGGATTGTTAAGGGGGCAAAGTTGTGCTCAGCACATTCTCTCTAATGATGATGTGATGATGATGTTGATGATGATGATGATGATGATGGTGATGATGATGATGGTGATGATGGTGATGATGATGATGGTGATGATGATGATGATGGTGATGATGGTGATGATGATGATGGTGATGATGGTGATGATGATAATGATGATGATGGTGATGATGGTGATGATGATGATGAGGATGATGATGATGATGTTGATGATAATGGTGATGAGGATGATGATGATGGTGATGATGACGATGATGATGATGATGATGGTGATGGTGATGATGATGATAATGATGATGATGATGATGGTGATAATAACGTCAGATAAAGACATCTGATAATTTTGTTTAAAAAACTATGTCAACGAAATATTGATAAACGGAGACATAAATTAGAAGGCGTGAACAGTTGTGAATATCTTCCTACATTGATGGTAATCAAGCAATAGAGATGAAAGGAATGACAAGATCAAACACCCTTCATACAAATTGAAATCTGTGGAATAGACAGAGCAACAAACATCACAGAAGAAACAAGTAAAAACAGAAATGATCTCATTGGCAACATGTTCGTCATGTAAAACTGGGACATTTACAAATTAAGGGAGAAAAACTGGACATTTTACAAATTAAGGAGAAAAACTGGGACATTTACAAATTAAGGAGAAAAACTGGGACATTTTACAAATTAAGGAGAAAAACTGGGACATTTTACAAATTAAGGGGAGAAAAACTGGGACATTTTACAAATTAAGGAGAAAAACCCACACATAAATGATTTCAAAGACAGATTTGTTTAGACCAGAACTTCAAGTTGAATGAACAGAGAACAGGATTTAAACCCCAAAAAACACAGATATTTCTTCTTCTTCTGCTAACATTCTTCACGGCCAATTTGATCATTCTTATTGTGATGTATAATTGGTCCACTGGCAGAACGGTGATCTACGTCGGGACGATTGTGCGCCCATGGTGACTAGGCCCGCCGTCCGTTTTCAGCCAGCTTTGATTTACTAGGTGAGCTTTCCTAGGTACGATCCTTTCGGATCTACGCCTTTCGATCAACTTTGCCGTATATTTGGGCTTTGTGATCTACGCCAAGACAGTGAGTTACGCTGCTTTACCCGTTCTGACTGAGAAATATTTCTCTGGGCTTGTCAGCTTGTCCTCGGACGGCGTCTTACTCGTATAAAACACCGTAAAGTATCGGCCTTCGCCAATGTTCAGGACCCGGGCTTCCTGTTTGATCCGTACATTGTCGGCCTTGCTTTACCGTACATTTTGAGTTTGATCCGGGGAAGGAACATTCTCAGCCTTCTCTAGACGCGTATCGGTGCGTGGCAATTTGCAATTTACCTCGAAAGCACTGGCATGGGGCCGAGTACAAGCAATGTAGAAGGTCGTTTCAGTGGGCACTATAAGCGTAACTGAGGATTTTGCGCTCGCCGCCATCACCCGCCCAGTTATTCCGGGGATGTTAGTTACGACTGCAATCGAACCTTGCCCAGTTGCCCAAGGCTGGCAGTTCCGTTAGGCATCACCAACCTCAGTTCTTCCGGGGATGTTAATTTTAATCGCACAGTACCTTGCACGGTTTTCCCAGGGCGGGTAGTTTCGTTATGCACTAAACGCAACTTGTTCTTTGCGCTCGGCAAACCTTGCCCAGTACATGTATCTGCACCAGGCTACCAATGCGGGTCAGCTGCAATCTTCTCTCGCACCAACACGAAGGTAGACTTTCATTCGTTACGGTCCTGTCTTATTTATTCTTGCCGACGGGCTGGCAATGTTGCCCCCTCCTCAGGGCTTCGAGCTTCGCCCTACGTGGGCATACGTTTGGTCACTGGATGCACCTCTCATCCATGTCTGAGTCGTTTCGTTGCTGTTTCTTTGCGTTCAGGGACTTGGGCAATATCTTGTTGGACATCGGTCAGGAGAATTGTGCATTTTATTTGTATGTATCTTTATCGTATTTCCGTAATTGCACTGCTACCACTACCAGTAGTTTCCTCTCCCCGATCCCTGCCCCTCTTAGCCAGACCAGAACCAGAGTCTGTTTCCAAGGTCACCGCGTGGAGGTTGGGGCAGGGTCTTGGTTGCACGCCCCTCGCTAACCCTGGCTCATGTTACCACCATGACCTCATGAGCCTTTGACCCCAAACACAGATATATTTAATTCGAACATATAAGTGAAGAAATGTGGGTTATAAGGAAATTTAGGCCCGTCTGCCCAGCTTGTTCGTAGCGCGGTGGACGACGGGTGAAAAGTTTCCTGTGAGTGCTGGTTCAATTTCGTGGGTTGGCAGAAAAGTCATAGGTTTTCTAGATTTACGGTGTTCGCGGCACCGAACCGAAGGGTTACGATGTCCATGGCACCGAACCGAAGAGCTGAAAGCTCAAGTGCTTCTGGATCGGGGGGAAAAAAATGAAATTTAGATTAATCAAATATAAAAAGCTGCCCTAGTAAATAAAATGTTGGCACTAAGTCGTATGTGTTGGCCTAGCTACCATAGGCGCATAACTTGGCACAACGTATAATCGCTCTTGGGCTCAGATCACATGCAAAAACCACAAAAAGTTGTTTAATAAATGGTCGATATGGAGCGTTCACAGAAAAAGAAGAAGATTAAAGAAAGAGAAGTATTTTGAACACATAATAAATATGAAGGATGTCAATGAAAATCGTGGATTGTCCTTTACCGGACCTTGTCTTCAATCAAACTAAACAAGTTGTTTTTCTAGGCACCTTCTTCTTCTTCGACCGCTCCACATCGACTACTTGTTAACCACACTTTGTGATTTGTATGTGATCTGAACCTAAGATCGAGTGTACATTGTGCCAGTTATACATCTACAATTAGTCCAGCACATATGCGACGCTTTTTATTTACTAGGGTAGTTTCCTTAAGCCCCTACCCCAATCGCCTTTTATCAGACGCCTTGTACGTCGCAGTGGTACTATTTTTGCTCCTTGTGAGCCACAGCAACGCACGGGCATTATGGTTATATGATGATGATGATGCTGATGATGATGATGATGATGATGATGTTGATGATGATGATGTTGATGATGATGATGATGATGATGTTGATGATGATGGTGATGATGTTGATGATGATGATGATGCTGATGATGATGATGATGTTGATGTTAATGATGATGATGATGTTGATGATGATGATGATGATGTTGATGTTAATGATGATGATGATGATGATGATGATGATGATGATGAGGAATGGTATTTAGCCAAGTACCATAACAAATGAGGAGCTTTGAAACGAACGGACTGTGCATCTTTGGGGTACATCAATAAAAGACGGAAATGGAGGCGGATTGGACATGTATGTTGTATGCCAGTAGGGGCATTGACTGGGACGGCTCTCAGATGGACAGCGGATGGGAAGAGAAGGCCTGGACGTCCAAAGGAAACATGGAGAAGAACTGTGGAGAGAGAGAGAGTTGAAGAAGTGTGGCCTGACATCAGAGACGGTCTTGTAGAAAGGCAGCAGAACGGCAACAGTGGAAGTCTCTTGTGGAAGTCTTAAGTGCTAATCTGGACACAAAGAAGGTATAAATAGATAGATGGTTATAATGGTAATATTAGTGCTTGAGCAACACTGTGAGCTATGAATGTTACATGGAATTCTTTTTGCTGTTCCAACCGTGCGTTTATTGTGGGTATTCAGAAAATGACCTCCTGCGGTTATGACGAACCGACTCAATCTGTCGTATGCAGTGATATTGCATGTGCAGAAAGCTGGATTTTGTCGTGATTGATGTTCCCTTCTATATGAATTGCAATTCAAGTGATGAACAGTTTTGTGTTGACAATTTAACGACAGCCATATGCATTTATGCGGTGCAGGTTGCTTTTTGCGGTAGTACGGCTGTTTCATTCTGGAATTAGTTCACACAGGAGCCAGTTGTTATCATTTCGTATGATTTTCGTTGGCACAGGAACGGAGTAATTATGGGGTGACCCGTTGCAGTGAAATGGAAACCGTATATATACACTATAACTGTGATGATGGTGATGATAAATAATGATGGTGGTTATGATGATGATGAAGATGATAAAGATGACGATAACGATGATAATGATAACGATGATTTTTTTTTGGGGGTCTCTGTGGCTAAGTGGTTAAGCACTTTGCCTTGTGAGTCGAAGGTCGTGAGTTCGAGTCCGGACTGCGCCATTCTGTTCACGAGTGCATTTTTTCCAGAGACCCTAGGATTGTTGCTGGAACTACGGAGTTCGTGCTTTGTGCATTACTCTCGACAGGTGGAGTGCCATTTCTGTGGAGAGGGACCGAGCCGTGTGGGGTAAAACCCGGTGCAGTGAAGTCAATCTTTCGGCTTTAAACCCTTTAAACCCTTTAAACCCTGATCACGATAATGATACCAATTATCATTTAACACAATCAGGGCATTAGTTACTTGATTGCCCATATTGATCAACGGAACATCCCAGCTTGATTATGAATGGAGTATAAAATCGATTCATTGAATGATGACATACTTGTCCGTGTCATTCATATACACAGACACACACAGAGAGAGAGAGAGAATAACTGGTTGCATACACAGAGTAATGCCCATTAACTCTTAGTGGACCAAGGCAAAAGTCATGTTTTTACAAGCCATTTTTAAAAAAAAATAGTCGTTTAGTGTGGCTCCCAGTAAAAAGGCATACAACCCATAGCCACATAATGCGGCATTTGGTCCATAAAGAGTTAATACGAACAGAGATACTAGATAATTTGTCCTATCATCAATCATACAATCAGTCAATCAATCAATCCTACAAGAATTATGTGACGTGTAGGTAAGTCCTCTATTCGCTTCAACATTGCTCAGTTTGTTCCGTATGTTGAATTATCTAGCTAATTCTTACCTGGTTTCTGATCTCAATGTACGTGAGATCAAGTTCCTAGTCATATCGGTAAATACGAAAAAATGTAGCAAACCTTACTCAATCTAAGCAAGTAAAAGAGTTCTTGTCAATTCGATACGAATAGGCTGGAATTCCGCTTCCTGAGCAAATATCATTAAAAATTAAAATGAAATTTCTAAAAATTGTCATCATCATCAAAAACTTTTCTTGAGCAGAACGTTGCCACCCTAACAGTCCTTCGGGATTTCTCTTTCTCATAGGTCAGATGTTCCGCCCCGGCAGCCATCATGTTCAAACCATTAGGTTACATCCTGAATCCATTTTCTTAGTGGTATTCAAATTGTCACTATCCTAAATATTACAACAGGCTCCCTCGCCGATGCAACGAAGCTTGCGCGTTGTCGCTGAGATCTTCTTGTGTAAGAAAGAGATTGGATGACACGTGATTATCGTTTGAATAGAGAGGTACACTTGTGATAAAAAAAAGTAAACCTTCACGCAAAAATCAGTTAGAAGTACTAAATTATGCGCGATGACTAGCAGGCGAACCTCCTGTGTGATGTCGGGGCTCACAATGGAGCAAAGAATAGTAACACTGTAATCTACAAGGCATGTCGTAAGATTCGACTTAGGTAGTGATCTATGGAAGCTACCATAGTACATTTTTAAAAAGCGTCGGAGAATCGCATTTGCTGGCTTACATGTAGGCACATCGCCCAAGAGGTTACCGGGGCCCAAATTTAGAGTGTAAAGAATAGAACCACTGTTATCTGACAGCATGTCGTCAGAGACGACTAAGAAGTTTGACTGAAATCGGATGCACATGTCCTAAACATGTAGAAGTCTATGCGTTTAGGGGCCTACCAAACCAATGTGCAACGTATACACGTTCTTGGAAAGATCAAACATATCACAAAGTGATATGATCGTAAAGAACGAACGCAAGGAAGAAGATGTAGGCGCATAACTGGCACAACATACATTCACTCTTAGGCTCAGATCACATACAAATCACAAAGAGTGGTTAACTAGTGGTCGATATGGAACGTTGGAAGAAGAAAAGAGAGAAGATAGCAGGAAAATGACAACAAAAAACAGGATTCTTTCTAAAATCTGAAACAAGGATTATTTCTAAAATCTGAAACAAGGATTCTTTCTAAAATCTGAAACAAGGATTATTTCTAAAATCTGAAACAAGGATTCTTTCTAAAATCTGAAACAAGGATTCTTTCTAAAATCTGAAACAAGGATTATTTCTAAAATCTGAAACAAGGATTCTTTCTAAAATCTGAAACAAGGATTCTTTCTAAAATCTGAAACAAGGATTCTTTCTAAAATCTGAAACAAGGATTCTTTCTAAAATCTGAAACATGGATTCTTTCTAAAATCTGAAACAAGGATTACATGATGAAACTTGTCAAACTAAAACTAGGAACAAGTTCTGAAATGTCAAAAATACATTCATAACATGAGACAAGTAATGGCATCAGACATAAATAATTCAACAACACTGACATGTAATTGTCGTCTTGATTCTCCAGTCACGGAACTTGTTCTTCTTCCTCTTCTTCTTCTTCTGCGATCGTTCTTCACGGCCCGATTTGATCATTCTTATTGTGATGTATAATTGGTCCACTGGCAAGAACGGAGTGATCTACGTCGGGACGATTGTGCGCCCATGGTGACTAGGACCGCCCGTTCGTTTCAGCCAGCTTTTGATTTACTAGGGTGAACTTTTCCTAGGGTACGATCCTTTCTGCCGACTATGTCGGCTCGGATCTACGCCTTTACGATCAACTTTGCCGTATATTTGGGCTTTGTGATCTACGCCAGGACAGTGAGTTACGCTGTTTTGCCCGTTCTGACTGAGAAATATTTCTCGGGGCTTGTCAGCTTGTCCTCGGACGGCGTCTTACTCGTATAAAACACCGTGTAAAGTATTGGCCTTCGCCAATATTCGGACCCGGACTTCCTGTCTGATCCGTACATTGTCGGCCTTGCTTTACCGTACATTTTGAGTTTGATCCAGAAAGGAACATTCTCAGCCTTTTCTAGACGCGCGTTGGTACGTGGCAATTTGCAATTAACCTCGAAAGGCACCGGCATGGGGCCGAGTACAAACAATGTAGAGGGTCGTTTCAGTCGGCACTATCAACGTAACTGAGGATTTTGCGCTCGCCACCATCACCCGCTCCAGTTATTCTGGGGATGTTAGTTACGACTGCAATCGAACCTTGCCCGGTTGCCCCAAGGCTGGCAGTTCCGTTAGGTATCACCAACCTCAGTTCTTCCGGGGATGTTAATTTTTTATCGCACAGTACCTTGCACGATTTTCCCAGGGCGGGTAGTTTCGTTATGCACTAAAACGCAACTTGTTCTTTTGCGCTCGGCAAACCTTGCCCGGTACATGTATCTGCACTAGGCCACCGATGTGGGGTCAGCTGCAATCTTCTCTCGTACCGACACGAGAGTAGACTTTTATTCGTTACGGTCCTGTTTTATTTATTCTTGCCGACGGGCTGGCAATGGTTGCTCCTCCTCAGGGCTTCGAGCTTCGCCCTACGTGGGCACACGTTTGGTCACTGGATGCACCTGTCCTCCATGTCAGAGGCGTTTCGTTGCTGTTTCTTTACGTTCAGGAACTTGGACAATATCTTGTTGGACATCGGTCAGGAGATTTGTGCATTTTGTTAGTATGGATCTGTATTACATTTCCTTGCTTGCACTGCTACCACTACCAGTAGTTCTCCCCGATCCCTGCCCTCTTAGCCAGACCGGAACCAGAGTCTGTTTCCAGGGTCACAGCGTGGAGGTTGGGGGCAGGGTCTTGGTTAGCCCGCTCCCTCGCTAACCCTGGCTCATGTTACCACCATGACCTCATGAGCCTTTGACCCCATTCTTCCTCTTCGTTCCACTCTAAGGTGGTTTATAATTTTGTGTCGTTATCAGTTACCAGTGATCAGTTATCAGTTACCAGTTATCAGTTATCAGTTATATGAGGACTATCATCATAGCACTGCGTACATGTCCATAGATGCTCCGATCTTCGCCTCAACAAATCCAGCAGCGTCCAGCGCCCAACTCGCCAGTTCGATGTTGATTAATCAATCTCTTTGACTATTTGGTATGTCGTTCTTTTCGGGCTGTACCAAAATCGACACTCATCCTCTCCATCTGGTCAGCGACTGGGACTCACAACCCTGAAACGCCTCTGTTCGGAAGGGTTCTCTCAGTCTGGTCAGCGGGTGGGACTCACAACACTGAAACGCCTCTGTTTGGAAGGGTTCTCTCAGTCTGGTTAGCGGTGGACTCACAACCCTGAAACTCTTCTGTTCGAAATTACTCTCTCATACAAGGATCTGCTACCATGAACATGTAGGCGTTCATTACAAACGTGAACACATTAAAATATTTTGCTATAGTCTGTCCATTAATTCGTGAGCACGTTTGAAATTGATTTTCTCGAAAACTACCTGTTGGATCTCAGTGATTTTTTGCATGCAGCCTTAGAATATCCATGACGCTAAAATAAAGCTAACCAGTAGTCCATAGATGCTACGGATTTTGCACATCGGCGAATTCCTTTGATCTTTATGACAATTGCAAATACGGGGGCTCAAATTTTAGATTTTACAGTATCCCTAGAATTTGTCCATGTCAATTCTATTCATAGGTGTATCTCCATATTAACTTGATAGGTCAAGTAATTAAGTGTGTCGCCCTTTATGTGCAATCGTGAACTTGGATACAATATGCAACAGTCCTCCCCTTCGGTCACCATTAGACCCAGGGTGTCTTAACTTCACCACAAATTGTATGATGGTAGACGCATTTGGATATGGAAATGTATACGTTGCTATTTCTCAGTCTGTAATCAAAATATGATTTGTATCATCCGAATCTGACGATTCTATGAGGTTGATAATTGTTACTGGCTGGACAAATTGTAATCCATCTCGGTGCCAGTACTGGTCTTCCTCTCGGAGCACATGTTCAACACACTTCTTCCAGAACTGCATGTCTATCATTGAGAAGGACTCACGTGTCAGAACTTCAACATCACACATTTTAAACGTCCTGTTCTGTTCGGCAACTTGCCCCTTTACTTTAGCCCAGACAAGCTCTATCGGATTGAGCATGATATGGAGGTAGTCGCAAAGACGTGTGGCCGTATTCCGCAATGATTTTGTCAATATGAAACACCTTTGTCTTATTTGTCATCCTCACCAGGTGCAACAACTCGGGTTTCAAATATGTATCATCGAAGCTGACATTTTCCTTAGCAAGCCAAGTCCTAATTTGATCTTTTGTATTTGATGCAGTTGGTACTTTGTCTTCCGCTGATACTGGTTGTGATAGGATGCATTATCCATTACCAAGCATGATGGTCTGTTTAGAATTGGAAGTAGATCTTTCTCCATCCAGTGCCTGAAAATATGTCCATTCATTTCTGTGTGGTAGTCCCTACCGTCGGTACTTTTTAATTGGAAAATAAGTCCAGCGTCATGGACAAGACCTTCTTCACTACTTCCTGCATGTGTTAGTATAATACGCTGGCCTTTGCTGCTTGGTATTTTTCTTTTCTGTTCACCGTCTACTGATTGCCATTCTTTAGCATTGGTGTGGTGAGCATTGACCCAGGATTCGTCCAAATATACAATATCATAGCCTTGCCTCCGCCGCTCACGGATCTGCCTCAGGTATTTACTTCGGGCAGCAATTAAATGTGGCTTTTCAAATAATATTCCTGCCGCCTATAGTTTTTCTGAAGGTGAAGCCGGCGGCTCTTACAATTTTCATAGAGTACTTTTAGAAATGTCTATGCTGCAATCTGATTGCAATTTTAATTTCAGTTTTCTGAGAGTAACAAGTTGATTTGTCGCAAACATTTTCAAGAGCTCCGTCTTATGACATCTATGTCAAAGTTGTCAATTGTTCTTTTCCGTCCTTGCTTGACATTAGTGCACTTTGTGTCCTGTTTAATCCATCGGGAAAAGGATTCTCTATTCAGGCCAAGCGCCAGTTGCGCTCGTTTCTCAGGGTTATGAATATCGCAATATAGATAACCTCTCTTGGATTCCCTACGGAAGTGTTGGTATAGTAAAACTGTAACCTTCTGCATTTTTATAAATGTGCACTTCAGACTCATTATGAATGTGATATCAATGTCAGTTTGATAAGCCAACAAATATGATACAATAGCTTCATACAAATAGCGAGATACGCCTATAACTATACAACGGTATCCCAATTATAACGTCATATGCTTTCCGCGTTCAAAGTCGACTGGGTTAGGTGCACGGGATTTCGTGAAATTGTTGTATACTCACGATATTTCAATGTTACCATAATGTATTTTAGAACAACGCGTCTGTGTACCGTAGATCTGTTACTATTGTGTACAATCCGGTGAGGTTGATTTTAATATAACCTGAAGAAGAAATATTTCAAACTACATCAAATTTTCTTGAAAAAAATATTTCTCTAGCGTCATGGATATTCTAAGGCTGCTTGCAAAAATCACTGAGATCCAACAGGTAGTTTTCGAGAAAATCAATTTCAAACGTGCTCACGAATTAATGGACAGACTATAGCGTAGTGTGTTGCTAACTTTGCCAACTACCTCACAACTCAATGAGTTTCTGTGGCGTAGATGTTAAATGCCTGCCTCCTGGGAAAGGACAAGGTCTGATCCTCGTGGATCAATTTGATGTATTTAAAGATCTTCGATTCAGTGTAGGTGAGATCCATTTCCCTAGTCCTATCGAAGACGGACAAAAATGTGGTCTGTAGATCAATTTGAGCACGTAGCAGAACCCTGGCAGTTAAAAATCGAGAATAGCAGGTGAAAGCTGCTGCCCGGGCAGATTTCATAAGAAAAAATTAAAATTTTAATTCCTACAAAATATTTTCATCATCTTCAAACTTACATTAGAGATCATCGATTTTGCTATGGAGTTCGTGCACTGCAGTTGAGATTTTCCTTGAAAGTAAGAAATCAGAGCACATATGGTTACTCATCGAAGTGCAATGATGATGATCTTATCATCAATCAATAAATAAATCAATCGATCGATCGATCTATCAATCAATCAATCAATCAGTTAATTCACAACTTGAACAGTTAAAAATCGATGAGCTCGGTATGTATCACGCCCCTTACCAATCTCGATAAATAATCCCATCGCCGTTAGAAGTTCAATCATCGATTGATTGATTGATTGATTGATTCATAGGGCCATAATCATTTCATTTCGGTGAGTAACCATATGTGTGACTCTCTATTACACGGACAAATCTCAGCGGTAGTGTACGATCTCCGTCGCACCGGCAAAGGTCCCCGATGTAATTTTCAAGATGGTGAAAATATTTTATATAAATTTTATTTTTAATCTTTCTAATGAATTTTGCCTGGGCAGCGGCTTTCCAGCCAACTCGTCTCCTTTTTGAGCTGCCAGGAGTTCTTTACATGCTCAAATTGAACTCAGGACCTACGTTTTATCATCCGTCTCCGATCGGACTAGGAACTCGATCTCACCTACACTGAGATCAGGGACCATCATCAAATAGCATGTTCAGAGCAGAACTTTGCCACCCCAACAGTCCTCAGGAATTTCTCGCTCTCTCATAGGCCGAATGTCCTGCCTCCGCTGCCGTCATGTTCAAACCATCAGTTACATCCTGAATCCATCTTTTCCGTGGTCTTCCTCTCTTCTCTTTGCCGGTATGCCTCCTTCCATGATGGTCTTCCAGCCCTTCATGTCTTTTTATACATACAAAATATATCAGTTTTCTTTCTTATTTGTAGCATCAGCCAATTCTCTTGATTTTGAGTTCTTTATGGATAGATCTATTTGTTTCTCTCTCTGTCCATGATATACGGAGGACTCGGGCAAAATACTAAATTTCTCATGACATAATACTCGCTTTCATGACCTAGAATATAGAATCCCAAACTGTTTCGGCCCACCGCCCACTTTGCACAACATAAACTTTGTAACGCCCTCCACATTACAACAGTTTGCCAACGCCCTCCCACATATACATACATGCTTTATTTTATCTTTGACATAGAAAATTGATATATATTTCTGCAATACATGGTAAATTTTCAAATGATTATATACATGAAATAGAAAATTTATGAAAAATGGATCGTGTAAGACGGGCATAAGATCAATTTATGTGCAGAATTCAAATTTTAAGTGATTATTCAATCGCAAAATCACGAAAATAATTTATTTTAAAATATTTATGATTAATTTCTTCTTTAAGGAGCCACCGAAACCCAATCGCATGAACACCCCATTTTTCTGAACCCACTAACGCCCCCCAAGAACACTTCAGCGCCCACTAGGAAACACTGACCTAGATAAATGAAACATCCGAACTGATAGCCCATACTTTTAGACATACGTTTATGGATATTCATGATCGCCTATGCCAGCTGTAATACCATATGATGAATCCAGAATTCATTGTATTGCAAATCAGCTAAAAATTTGAAATCCAACGCAATTCTAACAGTGAAGTCACTAACACAGATCAAGTCTCGGCAAGCTGTTGGATATCAATTTTGCATTTTTAGATTTTCTTTCCCTCTGTGATACCGTTTTTGGTTTAGTAATGTCACCATATTGTAATTAAGTTGGACATCTGTAAACACGGATTAGTATTTTGTTCAGGTCAGAGCATAATTCTGTTATTGTATTGTTTTCTCCATGGGGTTATGTTACAGAGATTGTAATAATGCGAACCTTGCAGATAACGACTATTGTATTTAACACATTCACTCTTGCATGCATGTTCAGCGGCTCTATCTATCTATCTTCTATAATCCTGTTATGTTATGCGATCGACGTCATGGCACATTGGGCATTCTCATTCGTGCTCTGTCCTCCGCTGCAGCAGCCATTCGAAAGTTCATTTGCTCACAATACCCATGAGAAGTTGATTACTATATCTTCTCTCTCTACTACGAAGACGATACTGTCTGGCATGTCCAAACTTATTGCCTAATTCTCGAACTCGTTCCAGTGTCTGAGACTTGCCCATGTCACATAAATGAGAGCGTACCGCATTGATGATATCGGCTCTGTCCATACTTCTGCCCGCTTTAGTCGGCGCATTGTTTGCAAGAAAGTCAGCACGCTCGTTACTCTGCACTCCAGCATGTCCAGGCGTGTACAGCCGAGTCATTTTCTTGAGATGTGATCTCCGAATGATGTCCACCCCTTCCACACCCATTAACTCATGCATGCATGTTCAGCAGCTCTATCTATCTAAATCTAAATCTAAATCTAAATCTAAATCTAAATCTAAATAATGCCTAGAAAATCACAAACAACGTTAAAAAGCTGGGGTTGATTCGCAAAGTCCTGTAAAGGATATGCAATTAACTTTAACTTTCGACATCAAGTCATAAAATGAGACACATGGAGCGAGCCTCCCTAAGCGATTTGTCTTTCTTTATTTTCTCCAGTTCTGACTTGCTTCCAGATAAGACTAGATTGTGGTAACCACAAGGAAGTATCGTAGGAGCCTCTATGTCTAACTGGTTAAGCCCTCTATGTCTAACTGGTTACGCCCTCTATGTCTAACTGGTTAAGCCTCTATGTCTAACTGGTTAAGCCCTCTATGTCTAACTGGTTAAGCCGTTAATAATAATAATAATTTCTTTCGTACCGTTATACGTTACATAGGGCCTGCAAGCAATTTTTCTACACCTCTCTATCCTGGGCAACTCGCTCAATCTCTTCCATGGAACTGAGACCGATATTTCTTGCATCTCTACGAAAAGTTCGTTCAGGGTCTCCTTGGTGTCCTCTTTCTTGAACCCTTTGTCTCTCACTGCAATGCCTGCTTTGATATTCTTTGATCATTTCTCCTCAAGGTGTGACCAACATATCTCCATCTTCTCCTTCTTATAACAGTTGTTACTAGTGGTTGACCAGATATTTCTTGTCAAGATGTGTTCAATATATCTCCATCTTCTCCTTCTTATAACAGTTGTTACTAGTGGTTGACCAGATATTTCTTGTCAAGATGTGTTCAATATATTTCCATCTTCTCCTTCGTATAACAGTTGTTACTAGTGGTTGACCAGATATTTCTTGTCAAGATGTGTTCAATATATTTCCATCTTCTCCTTCGTATAACAGTTGTTACTAGTGGATTCATCACTTCTCCTGAATTCGTTGCATTTTATATTCATTAATTTTCGCAGACATCTATTTTCAAATGTATTCAACTTGCTTTCTATATCTTTAGTCATTTTCCAACTCTCGCTAGCATATGTTAGGATTGATACAACATTTGAATTGAAAATTCGTAATTTAGTTTAATACTATATAACTTACGGTTCCATATTAATCTCTTGCCTTTCGTTAAAGGTCGGGGGTTCGAATCCGGACCACGCCGTTCTGTTACCTAGTTAATTTTTTTCAGACCTTTAAAATTTGCGACGGAATTCGCGCCTGGTGCAATACTTTCTTCAGAGGGCGTGTCGTTTCTGCGGAGAGGGACCTAGTTTATTCTTCTTCTCTTCACGTTTCAACTCCCAGCGGAGCACAGGTCTTAAACAAACTTCTTCCAGTTCTTCCTCTCTCTTGCCATCCCTTCCAATTCTTTCCATATTTTACCTATCCTTTTAATATCAGTCTCTAGCTCTCTTCTCCAGGTCTGTCTAGCCTACTCCTCTTTCCTTGCGAGTTCCAAAACAGTGTCTGTCTTGCAATACTTTCGGTCGGTCTTCGAAATGTATATCCTATCCATCACCATCGTTTCTTCCTGAGCTCTTTCTCCACTGGTATCTGCTTAGTTATTTCTCCACTGGTATCTGCTTAGTTCTTTCTCTGAGTTCTTCGTTTGTAATCTTATCATACCATCTCAGTCCCTCTATTCTACGTAAACATCCATCTCCAGTCTGCAGTTTTCTGATGGCTTCTTTTGTTGTCTTCCATGTTTCCGAGCCATAGAGCAGCACTGACTTCACATTTGTTGTCTTCCATGTTTCTGAGCCATAGAGCAGCACTGACTTCACATTTGTTGTCTTCCATGTTTCTGAGCCATAGAGCAGCACTGACTTCACATTTGTTGTCTTCCATGTTGTCCGAGCTATAGAACAGCACTGACTTCACATTTGTTGTCTTCCATGTTTCTGAGCCATAGAGCAGCACTGACTTCACATTTGTTGTCTTCCATGTTTCTGAGCCATAGAGCAGCACTGACTTCACATTTGTTGTCTTCCATGTTTCCGAGCCATAGAACAGCACTGACTTCACATTTGATGTCTTCCATGTTTCCGAGCCATAGAGCAGCACTGACTTCACATTTGTTGTCTTCCATGTTTCCGAGCCATAGAACAGCACTGACTTCACATTTGATGTCTTCCATGTTTCCGAGCCATAGAGCAGCACTGACTTCACATTTGTTGTCTTCCATGTTTCCGAGCCATAGAACAGCACTGACTTCACATTTGATGTCTTCCATGTTTCCGAGCCATAGAGCAGCACTGACTTCACATTTGTTGTCTTCCATGTTTCCGAGCCATAGAGCAGCACTGACTTCACATTTGTTGTCTTCCATGTTTCCGAGCCATAGAGCAGCACTGACTTCACATTTGTTGTCTTCCATGTTTCCGAGCCATAGAGCAGCACTGACTTCACATTTGTTGTCTTCCATGTTGTCCGAGCTATAGAACATCACTGACTTCACATTTGTTGTCTTCCATGTTGTCCGAGCTATAGAACAGCACTGACTTCACATTTGTTGTCTTCATGTTTCCAGCCATAGAACAGCACTGACTTCACATTTGTTGTCTTCCATGTTTCCGAGCCATAGAACAGCACTGACTTCACATTTGCTGTCTTCCATGTTTCCCAGCCATAGAACATCACTGACTTCACATTTGTTGTCTTCCATGTTTCCGAGCTATAGAACAGCACTGACTTCATATTTGTTGTCTTCCATGTTTCCCAGCCATAGAACAGCACTGACTTCACATTTGTTGTCTTCCATGTTTCCCAGCCATAGAACATCACTGACTTCACATTTGTTGTCTTCCATGTTGTCCGAGCTATAGAACATCACTGACTTCACATTTGTTGTCTTCCATGTTTCCGAGCCATAGAACAGCACTGACTTCATATTTGTTGTCTTCCATGTTTCCCAGCCATAGAACAGCACTGACTTCACATTTGTTGTCTTCCATGTTTCCGAGCCATAGAACAGCACTGACTTCACATTTGTTGTCTTCCATGTTGTCCGAGCTATAGAACATCACTGACTTCACATTTGTTGTCGACCATGTTGTCCGAGCTATAGAACATCACTGACTTCACATTTGTTGTCTTCCATGTTTCCGAGCCATAGAACAGCACTGACTTCACATTTGTTGTCTTTCATGTTTTCGAGCCATAGAACAGCACTGACTTCACATTTGTTGTCTTTCATGTTTCCGAGCCATAGAGCAGCACTGACTTCACATTTGTTGTCTACCATGTTTCCGAGCCATAGAGCAGCACCGACTTCACATTTGATTGAAAGACTCTCAGTTTTGTGTTTGTTTTGATCTGTCTTGACTTAAATAGAGACCTAACTATATACGGTTTTAAAAACAACAGTGTAAAGAGGTTAATCCTTTGGCTTTAACTTTAAACAACGAAGTAACAAATACTGTCAAAACAAAACATGACAAAAATGTGAAACATTGTTACTGAAAGCTCTCTCTAAGATTTGACTAGACGAGACTAAATAAGATCTTGTTTATTGGTCTAATAAAAGCGATAATTTCATCTTAATACACATTTTAAAAAACCAACAGCCAGTGTTAATAAGGCGATGTCGGATGTAGCAGACGCTGTAATGGGGGTTTAAGTGCTACCGTAAAGTTACAGCGGCGTGTGCTAATGTACAAGACTAGGTCACATCCGAGTATCACGTGATGGGGTTGTTACGTGTAGCAACTACTGTCGTCTGCGCTTCAATGGTTAGCAGAAAGCTGGCAAAAGTTAGCAAATTCTTAAGACAGAGAGTTTTTAGAGAGGTCATGGTCTTGGATAGTTCTATGTTCGGTTATTGTATGTTCGGAGTCTCTGTCGTGTAGATGCTAGGTGACCGCCTCTAGTTCTAAAGGTACTCACTACTCCTTCCAATGGTACACGTTGGCTTCCTCTCATTCCTTCCAATGGTACCGTTGGCTCCTCTCATTCCTTCCAATGGTACCGTTGGCTCCTCTCATTCCTTCCAATGGTACCCGTTGGCTCCCTCTCATTCCTTCCAATGGTACTCGTTGGCTTCCTCTCGTTCTAAAGGTAATCGAGTAATGACATAGTTTAGTATACAGAGCAATTGTATAGCTAAATATATATACATATACCTATGAGAGAGACATTCGGAGGACTGTTGGTGTGGCAAAATTCTGCTTAGGACAAGCAACTTTATGATGATGAATGAAACCGATCCCTGCCACTCACCGTAATCTTGAGACCGGAAGTCCAACACATGTTACAATTGTCCCCATCCCTCTGTGTCACTGTAGCACTGCTGATCAAACCACAGAAAATGTCCTGCAAGACCGTCCCCTGTATGTCCTCCCTAGAAAGGAATGCTGGTCCAACAACACAACACTACGATCAAAACTACACCACACCAGAGATGAGCTCCAGACAACAGTCGACTTCATCATAAGAACACGTCTAACGGTATAATCATCAAAACTACATGGTACCAGAGATGAGCTCCAGACAACAGTCGACTTCATCATAAGAACGCGTCTAACGGTATAATCATCAAAACTACATGGCACCAGAGATGAGCTCCAGACAACAGTCGACTTCATCATAAGAACGCGTCTAACGGTATAATCATCAAAACTACATGGCACCAGAGATGAGCTCCAGACAACAGTCGACTTCATCATAAGAACACGCCTAACTGTATAGTCATCAAAACTACATGGCACCAGAGATGAGCTACAGAGAACAGTTGACTTCATCATAAGAATGCGTCTGACGGTATAATCATCAAAACTACATGGCACCAGAGATGAGCTCTAGACAACAGTCGACTTCATCATAAGAACACGTCTAACGGTATAATCATCAAAACTACATGACACCAGAGATGAGCTCTAGACAACAGTCGACTTCATCATAAGAACGCGTCTAACGGTATAATCATCAAAACTACATGGTACCAGAGATGAGCTCCAGACAACAGTCGACTTAATCATAAGAATACGTCTAACGGTATAATCATCAAAATTACATGGTACCAGAGATGAGCTCTAGACAACAGTCGACTTCATCACAAGAACGTGTCTAACTGTATAATCATCAAAACTACATGACACCAGAGATGAGCTACAGACAACAGTTGACTTCATCATAAGAACGTGTCTAACGGTATAATCATCAAAATAG
Organism: Arion vulgaris; assembly: GCA_020796225.1. NCBI lineage: Eukaryota > Metazoa > Mollusca > Gastropoda > Stylommatophora > Arionidae > Arion > Arion vulgaris. The sequence continues at coordinate 17,622,727 of CM036778.1, read as the reverse complement.
CGTTGGCATAGATGAAGAACTTGTTCGCTCTAAATTCTGAAATCGATTTTATTTTACGGATTCACGTTATGAAATCAATCTTTATCGCACTCGCTGACCAGAACGAATCCTAATACCAATATTACTCTTTCCCACTTGAGACAAGCGTTACTGTAAAGCGTGCTTTCATCTATTATAATGAATGTGTTAGATTCAGTGCTTTGTTAGGTATCTGGGTTTGTTAAGGAGAGAAATCGTCTAGTGAGTGCACACAACCGGGAATACCCGATATCAACATCATGGGTACTGTCTGTCGGCGTAACTAATCATGGCTCTCAGCAAGTCTTTCAATTTCTATCCATCTATATTTCTCTCTCTCTTTCCCTATCTCTCTGCCTTGATCTCTCTGCCTTGATCTCTCTGTGGCACATTTGATAATTTCATACATGATTTCTTGTAAACCACGATGTCAGACCACCTGACTTCATTTTTCTCCGCCTCTCCTGATCTCTTTCTTTCCTCTCTCTCCTTCCCTCTCTCTCCTTCTCTCTCTCTCTCTCTCTCTCTCTCTCTCCTTCTCTCTCTCCTTCTCTCTCTCTCCTTCCTTCTCCTCTCCTTCTCTCTCTCTCTCCTCTCTCTCTCTCTCTCCTTCTCCTCTCTCTCCTTCCCTCTCCCTCCTTCTCCTCTCTCTCCTCTCTCTCTCTCTCCTCTCTCTCTCTCCTCTCTCTCCTCTCTCTCTCTCTCCTCTCTCTCCTCTCTCTCTCTCCTCTCCTCTCCTCTCTTCTCCTCTCTCTCTCCTCCTCTCTCTCTCTCCTTCCTCTCTCTCCTTCCTCTCTCTCCTTCCCTCTCTCCTTCCCTCTCTCCCTTCCCTCTCCTTCCCTCTCTTCCTCTCTCTCCTTCCTCTTCCCTTCTCTCTCTCTTCCTCTCTCCTGCCTCTCTCCCTTCTCTCTCTCCTTCCTCTCCTCCTTCTCTCTCTCTCTCTGTGTATGTGTGTGTCTAGGCGGAGCATCTGACCAACTGGATTAGAATGACCATCCAAGAGACCAGTGTTTAATCTAGCAATGCAGATTTCTTTCTATTGTGGACATAATGAAAATCCTAACCTGAAACGACTTCGTGGCGACTGCAGTAGCCATGCTGCCATTAAATTCTTCAAGTTCTCGTCCCACCTGTCCTACACCGCCCTCAAAAGCGGTACTACAAGGAGCAATGACAGTTGTTTTCTCCTCTTCTCTCTTCTCTTCTCTCTCTTTGTCTCTCTCTCTTTTCTCTCTCTTTCTTTCTATCTTTCTTTCTCTCTATCTTTCTCTTCTATTTTCTCTTCTCTCTCTTTCTATGTTTCTCTTTTCTCGTTCTCTTTCTCTCTTTCTATCTTTCTTTTTCTTTTTTTTCTCTCTCTATCGCTCTCTCTCTCACTTTCTCTCGCCGGTGCATTTTTTTCATTTCATACCACTATTTCTTCTAAAACAACGATGTCATCCCATCCAACATGATCGTTCTCTGCCTCTCTCGATCTTTTCTTAACTATCTCTCTCTCTCTATCTGTCTATCTCTACCCCTCTATCTATCTCTCTCTCTCTCTCTCTATCTATCTATACCCTATGAATCTCAGTCGCTTAGGGCAGCAAATAAATACACATTATTTGTCTCTATTCTTTGCCATTTTCTGTATTGTGTTCCAGCTGTGATTCATTTCTTTCACTTCCTCTTCTACTGTTCTCCTCCGGGTCGTTTTAACCCTTTAGCTGTTAAGGACGTATATATACGTTTTTCCAATTTACTTCTAAAGACGCATTAACACGTCTGTTATTATCTCTCCTCTGTGGGCAAAAAACGCGTAAACACGCTATACATTGCTACTGTCACTGCTATAGGCGTACATTCATGTTTGTGATCTAGAAACAAAGAGTATTTATTTTTAGCTCAGCCTTCAGAAAGTATGTAGCAGCGAAAGGGTTAAGTCTTCCACGTCTTCGTTTACTCTCTGCTGTCAGTTTTCGTGACAAAGTTAGTCTCCATGCGTATCACATGTCCGATCCACCTCCAGCATCTCTTTTGTATGATGGTGTTCATATTCTCTTGTTGACACTGTGTAAGGAGTTCTTGGTTAGAGATAGTATTTGTATGATGGTGTTCATATTCTCTTGTTGACACTGTGTAAGGAGTTCTTGGTTAGAGATAGTATTTGTATGATGGTGTTCATATTCTCTTGTTGACACTGTGTAAGGAGTTCTTGGTTAGAGATAGTATTTGTATGATGGTGTTCATATTCTCTTGTTGACACTGTGTAAGCAGTTCTTGGTTAGAGATAGTATTTGTATGATGGTGTTCATATTCTCTTGTTGACACTGTGTAAGCAGTTCTTGGTTAGAGATAGTATTTGTATGATGGTGTTCATATTCTCTTGTTGACACTGTGTAAGCAGTTCTTGGTTAGAGATAGTATTTGTATGATGGTGTTCATATTCTCTTGTTGACACTGTGTAAGCAGTTCTTGGTTAGAGATAGTATTTGGCCAGAACTTGCGTAAGATCTTTCGTAGACAAATTGTATGAAAGGTGGAAAGTTTGGACATATCTTGTTCTGTCATTCTCCACTACTCTGATCCAATATATTCTCATTCTTCTTCTTCAATCGACCACTTGTTAAACCACTCTTTGTGATTTGTATTTTATCCGACCCTAAGAGCGATTGTACGTTGTGCCAGCTATGCGCCTACAAGTAGGCCAGCACATCCGATTTCTACGACGTTTTTATTTACTAGGGTAACGAATGCTTCTGTTCTGCAACAGCTTCATATTAATGAGAGTTGGCTATTAAAGAGCATAACATCAAGGAAAATTAAATATTTCGAACACATAAAACGATATGAGTGCTTAGAAAAGATAATTTTAAATGGAATTATGCCTGGAAGAAGAATGAGAGGAAGACCTAGAAGATGATGGGTGCAAGATGTCATTGACGATCTGAGAATGACTGCTGCTAACGCCGATCATCTTGCACAGAACAGAGAGTTTTTCAGGACCGCTGTCATGTGAGCCAAGTTCCGGAATGCACAAGCTATTTGATGATGATGATGATAATGATGATGAGGAGGAGGGTAGCTTCTTAGGCTCTTACCTCAGTCGCCTCTGACAATATGTCTTGTAGGTCGCAGAGTTACTATTCTTTGCTCTTCTTCATGGTCCCGGCAGCACACGGGTGATCCGTAAAGTAGATAGTACACATCTGCAGTATATCTAGGCTCTGATGCTGTATTGAGCTTATTCCATACTGGCAACGAGCCGCGGAATGTCCACGGCATCTGGTCAGTAGCGACGAATATTTATCTATTTGCGTAGACTATAAAAATCACAAAATGCGGTAGTTTTGTTCGGAAATGTACTGTACTAGATATAGCTGATGTGTTGGAGTTTTCTGTGGCGTAGTGGTTAAACCTGTCACCTTGTCATGGGTTCGAATCCGGAAAACATCGTTCTGTTCACTATATCTATTTGGTCAAAGCTGTCTATGGTGGCGTCTATGGCCTAGGGGGATAGTGACTCGGTCTATTAACCCCGACGTTCTGAGTTCGAAACACGCTTCGGACAATTTGGAAGCAAATTGTTTCGCGTGGATTTTTACAAAAGGACGATCGCGCCACCCGTTCAGAAAGCAATGGCAAACTACTGAACGTAATAATGCCTAGAAAAATCACAAACAGCGTTAAAAATGATGGGGTTTATTCGCAAAGTCCTGTAAAGGATATGCAATTAACTTACTCAAAGCTGTCTTTCATTATTGTCTGTATTACGGAGTTAGTCTTCCTCTTCTTCTTCACCCTTCGCTCCTAGGGAAGCATAGGTCCGCAACCAAGGCCGCCTTCCATGTCCGTCTATCCAAGGCCATCTTTTCCAGATCTCTCCGCTCTCTCCACATGTTCTTGCATTTCGTCTCCAACTCCCGTCTCCATGTGTTCATGCGTCTTCCCCTACCTCTATTGTCCTGGTTGTTCCATCGGAGAGCCTGTCGTGTGATGCTGTTAGGGGGTTTCCTCAGTGTATGTCCTATCCATCGTCACCTTCTGCTCCTTATCTCTTGTTCCACCTGCCGTTGTCATGTTCTATCCCAGAGTTCCCTGTTTGTAGTCCTGTGATACCATCACAGATGGAGTATCCTGCACAGACATCTATTGATGAATGTCTGCAACTTTTGGTGTTCCCTAAGTTGTTCTCCATGTCTCCGCTCCATATAGAAGAACAGCCTTGACATTTGAGTTAAATATCATTATCTTAGTTTTATTCCTGATCATTCTTGAACTCCATATGTTCTTCAGAATGGCAAAAGCTGATCTTGCCTTTTGTATTCTAACCCCAACATCTTCATCTGAGCCACCTTGAATGTTGATAACACTTCATCTGTGCCACCTTGAATGATGATAACACTTCATCTGTGCCACCTTGAATGATGATAACACTTCCCAGATATGTAAATGTGTCCACCTCCTTTAATGGTGCTCCTCTCAGTATGATCGGATCTCTGGAATAATCATTTAATCTCATGATCTTTGTTTTTTCCCATGAATAGTCAGACCCAGTTGTTGTGAGATTGTTTCCAGTTTAGTTGTTTTCTCTTGCATCTGTTGATGGTTGTGAGAGAGGAGTGCTAGATCGTCTGCAAAATCTAAATCCTCCAATTAACCCATCATGGTCCACTGTATTCCATTTCTCCCCTGGCTGTTGTTGATCTCATTATCCAGCCAATAGCCAGCAGGAAGAGGAAGGGTAATAAAGGGCAGCCTTGTCTCGTGCCTGTCTTTATTTCAAAGCATTTGGTCATTAGCGACGAATATTTACGTATTTACGTAGACCATAGATTCCCAAACTTTTTCGGTCCACCGCCCACTTTGCCCAACATAAACTTTGTAACGCCCCCACCGCCTACTTTGCCCAACATAAACTTTGTAACGCCCCACTGCCCACTTTGCCAACATAAACTTTGTAACGCCCCCACCGCCCACTTTGTACAACATAAACTTTGTAACGCCCCACCGCCCACTTTGCACGACATAAACTTTGTAACGCCCCTCCACATTATAACAGTTTGCCAACGCCCCACCTCTCCCCATATTTATACATGCTCTATTTTCACTTAGACATAGAAAATTGATATCTATTTCTGTCATACATGGTCAATTTTCAAACGATTATATACATAAAATAGAAAATTGATGAAAAATCGTGTAAGATGGGCATAAGATGAATTAAAATGCCGAATTCAAATTTGTAATGATTATTCAATCGCAAAATCACGAAAAAAAACTAGCCCCAAATGCTTTTGAACCCACTATCGCGCCCTCCCTCCCCTGGAAGGCATCAGCGCCCGCATTGGACGCTACCGCCCACTTTAGGAACCCATGACGTAGACTATAAAGATCACAAAAATGCGGATATCTGATGTGTCAGAGCTCTCTGTGGCGTAGTGGTTAAACCTTTCACCTTGTCGTAGGTTCGAATCCGGACAACATCGTTCTGTTCACTGTATCTTATTTGTCGAAGATGTCTATCTTACCACAGCCAACTCTAGATAACTAGGACAGACAACTGACCGGGGATTCCTTGACCTAGATCAGAGCTGGGAGGCTGGGATATATATGTTTAATAGAACACTGCACGCTTTATTGCAATTTTACTCAATTCTGTGAGTCTATGGTTATTTATTGGTGAACAATATTTATATTGATATTCCTTATTATTAAACTTAACTTGTTGCATAATATAACTTTGATTTAGCATTTTGTGTTGATTTTAAAATGAATTCGTCTATATACACCGAATACTGGAATGCGAGGTCACGTGGTGCATTTGTGGTCTGATTTCCCATAATTCTTACCTAAGCCCGAAGGCCCATAAGTTTGTAGTTGGCTCTGGTCTTACAGAGTTAGTGCTTTTTGCAATACTTTCGATAGGTGGGTTGTCATGTCTGCGGAGAGAGACCTGGGTAATTTGGGAAACCAGAGGCAATGAAGGTAATCACAGCCAGTGGTTACGGGGCCCAAATTTGAGTGTAAAGAATAAACCACTGTTACCTGCCATGCATGCCGTAGGAGGCCAATAAGGAGGTTTGGTTGAAATCGGATGCACATGTCCTAAACGTGTAGAAGTCTATGCGTTTAGGGGCCTACCAAACCAATGTGCAACGTTTACACGTTCTTGGCAGAGATCACACATATCACAAAGAGTGATTAAAATTGGTCGTAAAGAACGAACGCAAAGAAGAAGAAGATGAAGTCAATCCTTCGCGTGTCGACCGTGTAGACGTGTTGATCAAGTAGACGTTATCAAAGACGCGATACAGGAGGGGAAAAAAAGAAAAGCAAAAAGCCAATGCACAACTCTAGCAAAGACTAAGTTATCGGTGAATACAAGTTTTGCAGTTTTTAGTTCAGAAATTAATGAATTCGGCACTGAAATTCCAAATCTTGATTAAAGCTACGTAAACCGTGCTCATTGGTATTCTGATCTTTGTTTTCTTATCATTTCCGTTCCATACTAAAAACAGTATGGAACGGAACTGATTAGAAAATAAAGATCAGAATACTAAGAGCATGCATATTCCCAGTGGCAACGTATGGGTGTGAAGCATGGACATTTAATAAAGCAGTGGAAAACATATATATGCTTTTGAATATAAGTATTACAGAAGAGTCCTTTGTATATCTTGGACAGAGAAGAAAACAAATAGATCTATCCAGAAATAACTCAAAATCAAAGAAAACTAGCTGATGCTACAAATAAGAAAGAGAAAATTGAGATATTTTGGACATATAAAAAGACATGAAGGGCTGGAGAAGACCATCATGGAAGGAGGCATACCGGCAAAGAGAAGAAGAGGAAGACCATGGAGAAGATGGATTCATGATGTAACTGGTAGTTTGAACATGACGGCTGCAGAGGCGGGACATCTGGCCTATGAGAGAGAGAAATTCCGGAGGACTGTTGGGGTGGCAACGCTCTGCTCAGGATAAGCTATTTAATGATGCTGAAACCGTGCTCTAACGCCGGTACTTTCATTAGAAAAAAAACAAAAAACACACTGAACATAAGTTAATAACGACTGCCTCCATCTTGCGTATAGCAATGTCGGCTCTAATGGCGACAAACCACTTTTCCACAATATAAATGCATTACTTACAAAAACCTTAACTCCATGTTTATTTGTCAGTAAAATGTTATCTAAATCAAGTTGATAAATATTTAATGGCTTTCATAAAAATTCAAGTGCAGGGTCCCTTATTTATCTGGATACAATTTGTCCTTTAATAAATGGAATTGTTGAATCCACCTTGGAAACACACAGTTATATTGAGTGCTGTTCTCTGAGAGAGAACTGCTTGAGTAGATGCTTAGAGAGAACTGCTTGAGTAGATGTTTAGAGAGAACTGCATGAGTAGATGTTTAGAGAAAGAGTAGTTGTTTCTTCTCTTCTTCTTATTTTGTCGTCACACTGCTACAGGGTTGTTGCTCGGTATTGTGGTGTTCTGTTTCTGTCTTGCGCTGTTCTGGTGGCTTGGGTGATTGTTATTTTTGCTCTTTGAGTAGATTCTTCTATGTCATCTGAAGTATTGGCCAAACTGCGCCGTGTTCCACCGCATATGGCTCGATCCCTCTCCACATAAATGGCAAACACCCTGCCGAGACTATTATACAAAGCAGTACTCCGTATGGACACCAGAGGGAAAAGAAAACGAGGAAGACCAAGAGAGACTCTGCGTAGAACCATCACCAGAGAAGGCTCAACGATGGGTCTAGTAAACATTAAAGACCTAAAACAGATAGCAACGAACCGCGAGACATGGAGAGCTATGACCTCTGCCCCATGCGCCGCCCACAGGCCCAAGAGGAAAGACTAACTAACTAAGTACTCCGTAGCTCCAGCAGCAATCCTATGTATCTATGGGAAAACATGATCTCGTGAACAGAAGGGCGTGTCCCGGATTCGAACCGATGATCTTCGAAAGGCAAGATAAAGGCTTAAACACTAGTCACAGAGACCCCTAGTCTTTTTCCTATGGCTTACATCATCATCAAATAGATTTCCCTAAACAGAACTTTACTGCATTAATAGTCCTTTGGAATGTCTCTCTCTCATAGACCAGATGTCCAGCCACTGCAGCCGTCATTCTCAAACAATCAGTTACATTATGAATCCATCTTTTCCGTGGTCTTCCTGTAGAAGGCATTCAGCCAGTCCCTCAGCCCCAGGTGGTAGCTGGTGGACCAGACAGTTAGCTTTAGTGTGTAGTTGTAGATATTTTAGTAGTTGACTGTAGTGTTTGCACACTAAACCTGCATCTGTTCATTATAAGCAGAATGGCAACACTAAACGAGAGCTGACGTAGAAAAACCAATTGACGTAGGACGTCATAGAAACGTTAGAATACAAGGAGACGAACATAAACACGATTAATGAACGGACGTGTTCTGAGAAGCTTATGAATAACATCACTTAATAAACAAGTATAAAGTCTTTATGAATGAGTTGGTATTTCTACTGTGCTCTCGTTACCATCGTTTGTAACAAAATCATCACCCTACCAGCAATCCACACCGCAGAAACATCCAAACTACAACATTCCTTTTCTCCTCTTACAGTGTCACAGCGTATGGCGTACAGCGTTCATCATCATCAAGTGGTGTGTCCCTTCAGGAATTAAGCGGAATAGAAGATAATTAATGCCTTTCAATGCAGATGCTTCAGAAGAGTACTTAGAATATAATGAACAGAGAAGAGAACAAACGCTTCTGTTCTGCAACAGCTTGATATTAACTCTTAGTGGACCAAGCGCCAAGTGGCGTTTGAAGTGGACGCATTTTTACATTCCGCCACGCTAAGTGGCGTTTGGTTATCAAAACGTGAAAGCGCTTGTAAAACGTGACTTTTGCCCTGGTCCACTAAGAGTTAAAGAGAGTTGGCTATTAAAGAGAGTTGGCTATTAAAGAGAGTTGGCTATTAAAGAGAGTTGGCTATTAAAGAGAGTTGGCTATTAAAGAGAGTTGGCTATTAAAGAGACCTGGCTATTAAAGAGAGTTGGCTATTAAAGAGATTGGCTATTAAAGAGAGTTGGCTATTAAAGAGAGTCTGGCATCAATTAAAGAGACTCAAGGCTATTAAAGAGAGTTGCTGAAAAGAAGAGAGGGATTAGAAGAGATGTGAGGTCATTGAGATAGAAGAGTTGAGCTAATTAAGAGAGAGTTTTGGCTATTAAAGAAGGACCAGCTATTAAGAGACTCATGCATTAGAAAATTGGCAATTAAGTGAGTTGGCATTAAAAGAAGTAGGCTATTAAAGAGAGTGGGCTAGGCTTAAGAGCCTCTATTAAAGAAGCTGCTATAAAAGAGATTGGCTATTAAGAGATTGGCTATTAAGAAGATTGGCCCTATTAAAGAGGGTTGGCTATTAAAGAGAGTGGCTATTAAAGAGACTGCTATTAAGAGAGTTGGCTATTAAAGAGAGTTGCTATTAAAGAGAGTTCGGGTAAAAGAGGGTGCTATTAAATGACTGGCTGATAAAGAACTGCACAAATAGAGCTGGCTATTAAAAAGCTATGCTAATAAGAGAGCTGGCTTCAAAGAGAGGTGGCTATTAAAGAAGTATGGTTCTATTAAGAGAGTGGCTTTAAATAGAGTATGGTATTCAAGAGGGTGGCTTATTAAAGAGACTGGCTATTGAAAGCTGCTATTAAAAGACTGGACTATTAAAGAGAGTGGCTATTAAAAGAGTTGGCTATTAAAGAAGTTGGCTATTAAGAGTTGGCTATTAAAGAAAGTGGGCTATTAAAGAGACCTCATATTAAAGAGCTGGCTATATAAAGAGATTGGCTATTAAAGAGAGTTGGCTATTAAAGAGAGTTGGCTATTAAAGAGACCTGGCTATTAAAGAGAGTTGGCTATTAAAGAGAGCTGGCTATTAAAGAGAGTTGGCTATTAAAGAGACCTGGCTATTAAAGAGAGTTGGCTATTAAAGAGAGTTGGCTATTAAAGAGAGTTGGCTATTAAAGAGAGTTGGCTATTAAAGAGAGTTGGCTATTAAAGAGAGTGGGCTATTAAAGAGAGTTGGCTATTAAAGAGAGTTGGCTATTAAAGAGACCTGGCTATTAAAGAGAGTTGGCTATAAAAGAGAGTTGGCTATTAAAGAGAGTTGGCTATTAAAGAGAGTGGGCTATTAAAGAGAGTTGGCTATTAAAGAGAGTTGGCTATTAAAGAGACCTGGCTATTAAAGAGAGTTGGCTATTAAAGAGAGTTGGCTATTAAAGAGAGTTGGCTATTAAAGAGAGTGGGCTATTAAAGAGAGTTGGCTATTAAAGAGAGTTGGCTATTAAAGAGACCTGGCTATTAAAGAGAGTTGGCTATTAAAGAGAGTTGGCTATTAAAGAGAGTGGGCTATTAAAGAGAGTGGGCTATTAAAGAGAGCTGGCTATTAAAGAGAGTGGGCTATTAAAGAGAGCTGGCTATTAAAGAGACCTGGCTATTAAAGAGAGGTGGCTATTAAAGAGAGTGGGCTATTAAAGAGACCTGGCTATTAAAGAGAGGTGGCTATTAAAGAGAGTTGGCTATTAAAGAGAGTTGGCTATTAAAGAGAGTTGGCTATTAAAGAGAGTTGGCTATTAAAGAGACCTGGCTATTAAAGAGAGTTGGCTATTAAAGAGAGTTGGCTATTAAAGAGAGTTGTCTATTAAAGAGAGGTGGCTATTAAAGAGAGTTGGCTATTAAAGAGAGTTGGCTATTAAAGAGAGTTGGCTATTAAAGAGAGTTGGCTATTAAAGAGAGTTGGCTATTAAAGAGAGGTGGCTATTAAAGAGAGTTGGCTATTAAAGAGAGTGGCTATTAAAGAGAGGTGGCTATTAAAGAGAGGTGGCTATTAAAGAGAGGTGGCTATTAAAGAGAGTTGGCTATTAAAGAGAGGTGGCTATTAAAGAGAGGTGGCTATTAAAGAGAGTGGGCTATTAAAGAGAGTTGGCTATTAAAGAGAGTGGCTATTAAAGAGAGTGGGCTATTAAAGAGAGGTGGCTATTAAAGAGAGGTGGCTATTAAAGAGAGTGGGCTATTAAAGAAGTGGCTATTAAAGAGAGTGGGCTATTAAAGAGACCTGGCTATTAAAGAGAGTTGGCTATTAAAGAGACCTGGCTATTAAAGAGAGTTGGCTATTAAAGAGAGTTGGCTATTAAAGAGAGTTGGCTATTAAAGAGAGTTGGCTATTAAAGAGAGTTGGCTATTAAAGAGAGTTGGCTATTAAAGAGAGTTGGCTATTAAAGAGAGTGGGCTATTAAAGAGGTGGCTATTAAAAAGTGGGCTATTAAAGAGAGTTGGCTATTAAAGAGAGGTGGCTATTAAAGAGAGTTGGCTATTAAAGAGAGTTGGCTATTAAAGAGAGTGGCTATTAAAGAGAGTGGGCTATTAAAGAGAGTGGGCTATTAAAGAGAGTGGGCTATTAAAGAGACCTGGCTATTAAAGAGAGTTGGCTATTAAAGAGACCTGGCTATTAAAGAAGTTGGCTATTAAAGAGAGTTGGCTATTAAAGAGAGTTGGCTATTAAAGAGAGTTGGCTATTAAAGAGAGTTGGCTATTAAGAGAGTTGGCTATTAAAGAGAGTTGGCTATTAAAGAGAGCTGGCTATTAAAGAGAGTTGGCTATTAAAGAGACCTGGCTATTAAAGAGACCTGGCTATTAAAGAGAGTTGGCTATTAAAGAGAGTTGGCTATTAAAGAGACCTGGCTATTAAAGAGAGTTGGCTATTAAAGAGAGTTGGCTATTAAAGAGAGTTGGCTATTAAAGAGAGTTGGCTATTAAAGAGAGTGGGCTATTAAAGAGAGTTGGCTATTAAAGAGAGTTGGCTATTAAAGAGAGTTGGCTATTAAAGAGAGGTGGCTATTAAAGAGAGTTGGCTATTAAAGAGAGTTGGCTATTAAAGAGAGGTGGCTATTAAAGAGAGTGGCTATTAAAGAGAGTGGGCTATTAAAGAGAGTGGGCTATTAAAGAGACCTGGCTATTAAAGAGAGTTGGCTATTAAAGAGACCTGGCTATTAAAGAGAGTTGGCTATTAAAGAGAGTTGGCTATTAAAGAGAGTTGGCTATTAAAGAGAGTTGGCTATTAAAGAGAGTTGGCTATTAAAGAGAGTTGGCTATTAAAGAGAGCTGGCTATTAAAGAGAGTTGGCTATTAAAGAGACCTGGCTATTAAAGAGACCTGGCTATTAAAGAGAGTTGGCTATTAAAGAGAGTTGGCTATTAAAGAGACCTGGCTATTAAAGAGAGTTGGCTATTAAAGAGAGTTGGCTATTAAAGAGTGTTGGCTATTAAAGAGAGTGGGCTATTAAAGAGAGTTGGCTATTAAAGAGAGTGGGCTATTAAAGAGAGTTGGCTATTAAAGAAGGGCTATTAAAGAGAGTTGGCTATTAAAGAGAGTGGGCTATTAAAGAGAGTTGGTTATTAAAGAGAGTTGGCTATTAAAGAGAGGTGGCTATTAAAGAGAGGTGGCTATTAAAGAGAGCTGGCTATTAAAGAGAGCTGGCTATTAAAGAGAGCTGGCTATTAAAGAGAGCTGGCTATTAAAGAGAGGTGGCTATTAAAGAGAGTTGGCTATTAAAGAGAGTGGGCTATTAAAGAGAGTTGGCTATTAAAGAGAGGTGGCTATTAAAGAGAGTTGGCTATTAAAGAGAGTGGGCTATTAAAGAGAGTTGGCTATTAAAGAGAGTTGGCTATTAAAGAGACCTGGCTATTAAAGAGAGTGGGCTATTAAAGAGAGCTGGCTATTAAAGAGACCTGGCTATTAAAGAGAGGTGGATATTAAAGAGAGTGGGCTATTAAAGAGACCTGGCTATTAAAGAGAGGTGGCTATTAAAGAGAGTTGGCTATTAAAGAGAGTTGGCTATTAAAGAGAGTTGGCTATTAAAGAGACCTGGCTATTAAAGAGAGTTGGCTATTAAAGAGAGTGGGCTATTAAAGAGAGTTGGCTATTAAAGAGAGTTGGCTATTAAAGAGACCTGGCTATTAAAGAGAGTGGGCTATTAAAGAGAGCTGGCTATTAAAGAGACCTGGCTATTAAAGAGAGGTGGCTATTAAAGAGAGGTGGCTATTAAAGAGAGTTGGCTATTAAAGAGAGTGGGCTATTAAAGAGAGGTGGCTATTAAAGAGAGTGGGCTATTAAAGAGAGGTGGCTATTAAAGAGAGTGGGCTATTAAAGAGACCTGGCTATTAAAGAGAGGTGGCTATTAAAGAGAGTTGGCTATTAAAGAGAGTGGGCTATTAAAGAGAGGTGGCTATTAAAGAGAGTGGGCTATTAAAGAGAGGTGGCTATTAAAGAGAGCTGGCTATTAAAGAGAGTGGGCTATTAAAGAGAGGTGGCTATTAAAGAGAGTGGGCTATTAAAGAGAGGTGGCTATTAAAGAGAGTGGGCTATTAAAGAGAGGTGGCTATTAAAGACAGTTGGCTATTAAAGAGACCTGGCTATTAAAAAGTGGGCTATTAAAGAGAGCTGGCTATTAAAGAGACCTGGCTATTAAAGAGAGGTGGCTATTAAAGAGAGTTGGCTATTAAAGAGAGCTGGCTATTAAAGAGAGTGGGCTATTAAAGAGAGTGGGCTATTAAAGAGAGCTGGCTATTAAAGAGACCTGGCTATTAAAGAGAGGTGGCTATTAAAGAGAGTTGGCTATTAAAGAGAGTTGGCTATTAAAGAGAGTGGCTATTAAAGAGAGTTGGCTATTAAAGAGAGTGGGCTATTAAAGAGAGTTGGCTATTAAAGAGAGTTGGCTATTAAAGAGAGGTGGCTATTAAAGAGAGTGGGCTATTAAAGAGAGGTGGCTATTAAAGAGAGTGGGCTATTAAAGAGAGTTGGCTATTAAAGAGAGTTGGCTATTAAAGAGAGGTGGCTATTAAAGAGAGGTGGATATTAAAGAGAGTGGGCTATTAAAGAGAGGTGGCTATTAAAGAGAGGTGGCTATTAAAGAGAGTTGGCTATTAAAGAGAGCTGGCTATTAAAGAGAGTTGGCTATTAAAGAGAGTTGGCTATTAAAGAGAGTGGGCTATTAAAGAGAGCTGGCTATTAAAGAGAGTTGGCTATTAAAGAGAGTTAGCTATTAAAGAGAGCTGGCTATTAAAGAGAGTTGGCTAGAGCATACGATCAAGGAAAATTAAATATTTCGGACATATCAAATGACATGAGTGCCTAGAGAGGATAATTTTGGATGGAATGTGCCTGGAAGAAGAATGAGAGGAAGATCTAGAAGACGATGGATGCAAGATGTCATTGACGATCTGAGAATGACTGCTGCTGACGCCGGTCAACTTGCACAGAACAGAGAGTTTTCAGGACTGCTATCATGGGAGTCAAGTTCCGGAAGGAACAAGCTACTTGATGATGATGATCTTCTCAATGTATATAGCTACATATTTAGTGACAACCCTTTAATGCCTGAGCTCTCGCGAGGGAAGCAAAGAATAGTAACACAGGCATGTCGTAAGAGGCGATTGAGGTAGGGGCTTATGGAAGCTTCTCTAGTAAATAAAAAGCGTCGCAGAAATAGGATTTACTGGCCTACTTGTATGAGCATAACTGACACAACGTGCAATCGCTCTAAGACTCGGATCACATATAAATCACACAGAGTGGATAACAAGTGGTCGATATGGAGCGTTCTAAGAAGAAGAAGGATAAGAAGGATAAGAAGGATAAGAAGGATACGTGTTTCCCCGTATAGCTCCTTCCCGGACGGTAGATATGACACATCATGCACCGACAGCATTGCACAAAGCACGAACTCCGTATCTCTAGCAACAATGCTGCGGTTCTCACACAATAAATTGTACATGGGACTCGATCCAAACTCGAACTCACAACATTTAGAGCGACAGCCAAATATCTTAACCCTTAAACTATAGCGACATAGTTAGTTTGTTCCTTTCGTGCCAAAGGCGGCACATAGGGCAGAAGTTTTAGATCTCCATGTGATGCGGTTCGATGCTAGCAGTTGGAGATCGTGTATGGTTTTACATCCCAATAGTTTACTTTCTTGTTGGATGGTTCTTCGAAGAGTGGTCTTTGGTCTTCCACGTTTTCTTTTCCCAACTGGTGACCACATTAGGACTTGTCCATTTAGTCTCTTTTCGTCTGATCTAAGAACATGACCTAACGCGACATAATATAGCGACATAAGTCACACACAATTTTGTACAGACAGGTAACTGTTAGATTCTTCCAAATAGATAAAACTGATAGATAAAACTGCCCCACTTCAAAGTACCACATCTGCGGTTATACTGTAGAATGATATCAGATCTGATTGTACCACATCTAGAGTTATACTGTAGAATGATATCAGATCTGATTGGGGTCAAAGGCTCATGAGGTCATGGTGGTAACATGAGCCAGGGTTAGCGAGGGACGCGCTAACCAAGACCCTGCCCCTAACCTCCACGCGATGACCCTGGAAACAGACTCTGGTTCTGGTCTGGCTAAGAGGGCAGGGATCGGGGAGAGGAAACTACTGGTAGTGGTAGCAGTGCAATTACGGAAATACGATAAAGATACATACAAATAAAATGCACAATTCTCCTGACCGATGTCCAACAAGATATTGCCCAAGTCCCTGAACGCAAAGAAACAGCAACGAAACGACTCAGACATGGATGAGAGGTGCATCCAGTGACCAAACGTATGCCCACGTAGGGCGAAGCTCGAAGCCCTGAGGAGAGGGCAAACATTGCCAGCCCGTCGGCAAGAATAAATAAGACAGGACCGTAACGAATGAAAGTCTACCCTCGTCTTGGCGTAGATCACAAAGCCCAAATATACGGCAAAGTTGATCGAAAAGGCGTAGATCCGAAAGGATCGTACCCTATGGAAAGCTCACCCTAGTAAATCAAAAGCTGGCTGAAAACGGACGGGCGGGCCTAGTCACCATGGGCGCACAATCGTCCCGACGTAGATCACTCCGTTCTTGCCAGTGGACCAATTATACATCACAATAAGAATGATCAAATTGGCCGTGAAGAATGTTAGCAGAAGAAGAAGAAGAAGATCTGATTGTACCACATCTGGAGTTATACTGTAGAATGATATCAGATCTGATTGTACCACATCTGCAGTTATACTGTAGAATGATATCATGTCTGATTGTACTACATCTGGAGTTATACTGTAGAATGATATCAGATCTGGTTGTACCACATCTGGAGTTATACTGTAGAATTATATCAGATCTGATTGATACTTCTGCCTTGTAGTTTGATTGGGGACAATCAAAGCCTAGCGGAGCAAACCGTACATAAACCTGAACCGCCCTAGTGGTTACCGGGGCCCAAATTTGGGGTGTAAAGAATAGAACCACTGTACCTGCCACGCATGTCGTTAGAGGCGACTGAGGAGATTTGGCTGAAATCGGATGCATGTATCCTAAACGTGTAGAAGTCTATGCGTTTAGGGGCCTACCAAACCAATGTGCAACGTATACACGTTCTTGACAAACATCAAACATATCACAAAGAGTGATTAAAATTGGTCGTAAAGAACGAACGCAAAGAAGAAGAAGATAAACCTGAACGGGCGGCAAACCAAGGTGTTCATTAAAACGACCGGTTTTGTTGGGCAGATGGCGCTCATAAGCCCGGGAGGGCAAGCCGTCTAAATGTCGCTGACCTAAAAGAAAATGGCAACCCGCTGCTTTGTGGGTTTCGGCTGGGGACAGCCAAAGGCTAGCGGTGAGCGAACCGCACACAAACGCTGGCTGAAATCGAACACCCCACCGAAAGATAAACAACTGTGCTCAAATAGGTGCTGAAGGTTGGTCCACGTACATTACGTTCTGATGTTTGGCTGTTTATACATCACAATAAGAATGATAAGAATGGCCTTAGAACGATCGCGAGAGAGAAATCTGATAGGTAAATAGATAGACTATCATAGCTGACTGGTGACAATAGCAACATGAAAGACAAACATGTTACTAACCTTCTTTTGCTTGGATGTTCCCACCTTGCATCTTTGTTTGAAGAATAAAGTTTGTGCTTGATTAGGCAAAAATATTTTTTGGTATCCTGCAGATGGTTCTTGTGTCCCATTTGTTTTAAAATATATACATGTAGTGACAAAACTACACTTATGTGTGCATTCTGAGTGATTTGTTAAGTATGATCAGAAAGGTGGAGGCTGGTTCGGTGTCCAGGCAATGGACTGAATCACTACAAGCGTCAACAATTTGCAGAGTTACACTTATCTTCGTTCCGGGGTACATGGATGTTGTTGGCAATGAGAGAGCAAACAGGCTGGCTGGCTCTGCCACTATATCAGGGCAAGCTAATGAATAGCACTATATCAGGGAGCTAATGAATAGCACTATATCAGGGCAAGCTAATGAATAGCACTATATCAGGGCAGCTAATGGATAGCAGTATATCAGAGGCAAGCTAATGGATAGCACTATGTCAGGGCAAGCTAATGAATAGCACTATATCAGGGGCAAGCTAATGAATAGCACCATATCAGGGCAAGCTAATGAATAGCACTATATCAGGGGGCAAGCTAATGAATAGCACTATATCAGGGGGGCAGCTAATGGATAGCAGTATATCAGAGGGCAAGCTAATGGATAGCACTATGTCAGGGCAAGCTAATGAATAGCACTATATCAGGGGCAAGCTAATGAATAGCATTATATCAGGGCAGCTAATGGATAGCACTATGTCAGGGGGGCAGCTAATGGATAGCACTATATCAGGGGGGCAGCTAATGGATAGCACTATATCAGGGGGGCAGCTAATGGATAGCACTATATCAGGGGGGCAGCTAATGGATAGCACTATATCAGGGGGGCAGCTAATGGATAGCACTATATCAGGGGGGCAGCTAATGGATAGCACTATATCAGGGGGCAAGCTAATGAATAGCAGTCTATGGACGTGTCCGGAGTACAATGATGATATTCCAAACTGAAACATACACAGCTGCCACTCTGAAGTCTGTTGGGATAGAATTGTGTACACAGCTGCCACTCTGAAGTCTGTTGGGATAGAATTGTGTACACAGCTGCCACTCTAAAGTCTGTTGGGATAGAATTGTGTACACAGCTGCCACTCTGAAGTCTGTTGTGATAGAATTGTGTACACAGCTTCACTCGAAGTCTGTTGGATAGAATTGTGTACACAGCTCTCTCTGAAGTCTGTTGGGATAGAATTGTGTACACAGCTTCTACTGAAGTCTGTTGGATAGAATTGTGTACACAGCTTCTACTCTGAAGTCTGTTGTGATAGAATTGTGTACACAGCTTCTACTCTGAAGTCGTTGTGATAGAATGGGTACACAGCTCTACTCTGAAGTCGGTTGTGATAGAATGGTGTACACAGCTTCTACTCTGAAGTCTGTTGTGATAGAATTGTGTACACAGCTTCTACTCTGAAGTCTGTTGTGATAGAATTGTGTACACAGCTTCTACTCTGAAGTCTGTTGTGATAGAATTGTGTACAGAGCTGACACTTTGAAGTCTGTTTGATATGATGGTATCCACTGAATGACCGTGCGTTTAAGAGAGTTTACCGAGTACACCGATGGTCAGAAATCTGAGAAACAAGACTGACCCATCTCCCCTGGGTCTGACTAGTTCAGGGACGAATATCTTGGACGGTCAGAAACAGACGTTGGAAGTGGACACTGAAACTAATCAACTTACATTCATCAATATGAGACCAACATTAATATTTAAATAAACTTCTTCTTTTTTTCTTTCTTTGCGTTCGTTCTTTACGACCAATTTTAATCACTCTTTGTGATACGTTTGATGTTTGTCAAGAACGTGTATGCGTTGCACATTGGTTTGGTAGGCCCTAAACGCATAGACTTGTACACATTTAGGACACATGCATCCGATTTCAACCAAACCTCCTTACTCGCCTCTTACGACATGCGTGGAAGAATTAAACCAATACTTCTTCTTCGAACGCACCATATCGACCACTATTTAACCACTCTTTGTGATTTGTATGTGATCTGAGCCTAAGAGCGATTATACGTTGTGCCAGTAATGCGCCTACAAGTAGGCCAGCACATCTGATTTCTGCGACTCTTTTTATTTACTAGGGTAGCTTCACTAGGTCTAACGTCAGTCGCCTCTTATGACATGCCTTGTAGGTCACAGTAGTACTATTCATAGCTTCACTTGCCAGCCCCGGCAACACGCGGGTGACGAAATTATCAATTTTTCTTAACCCAATCGCTAAATAATATTTTTTAAACGCCCGAACGCGTTTTCTTTTCAATGCTACTAAATTTATCAGTATACTGGCTTTGCGTAACAAAAAAATACGGTGATCCGTCATATTGGCTTATACCGGCCAAAGGGTTAAGACAATTATGTCGCAACAGTTAATAATACTCCGCCGCAGCTGAGAGACTTATGTTACAAAAAGTTAATAACACTTTAATGGCACCATTATCGAAATTGATATCATGTTTCGTTAGTAACAACTGACCGTGTTAATTCCGTGGTCCAAACTTGGACCAAAACAATTTGATATTTGCATACGGTAAACGGTGCGACAACTGTTTCGCGTGGATTTTTACAAACGGACAATGGCACTACCCGTTCAGGAAGCTATGTCAAATTAATGAAGGTAATAATGTCTAGAAAAATCATAAACAGCATTAACAAGCTGGAGTTGATTCGCAAAGTTCTCTAAAGGATATGCAATTAACTAACTAGTAACAACTCACCATGCTCACCTGAGTGACTCATTGAGTATGATCCGAAAGGTGGAGGCCGGTTCGGTGCGCAGGCAATGGACTGAATCACTGCAGGCGTCAACAATTTGCAGAATTACATTTGCCTTTGTTCCGGGGCACATGGGTGTCGTTGGCAATGAGAGAGCAGACAGACTGGCTGGCTCTGCCGCTATATCAGACGACCAGCCAATGGACAGAGCTGACATCGTGAACGCCCTCATAGAGCGTGGCCGCAGAGAAGACCTTCATCTAAACCAATCCACGTCAACTACTAGATTGCGAGAACTGGGTTTGAAGATTGCGTGGCAGAAGAACGTACAACAGGTATGAGTCGGCTCATCAATCAAAATAGAACTGGTACGGTCAGTCGCTTGACGCTGGATATGAAGAGATATCACGTATAGGAATGTACAGTGCTGTTATGAAGATATTCCAAACTGAAACTGAAACTCACCATGCTAATTCTGTAGTCCAAACTTGGACCAAAACAACTTGATATTCGCAAACAGTAAACGGTGGGACTATAGGTTTCACAATCCTTTAATTGGGGATCGAAATTACAAGTACCCCAGTAGTCAGAAAAAGGATCGCCTGAATAGCGAGGGAAACTGATAATAAAGAAAGCAATTCTTCGCGTAAAAATCAATCAGAGGTGCCATATTAGGCGCCATGACTATCTTTGTATTCATAACCAGAGAACGGTGGGGGGTGGGGGTGGAAGCACTTTATAACTCTCTCTCTCGCGATCCCGGCCTAGACTGATGAACCAACTTTTATCATGAATTTTACCGTGGTTTTAAGGGACTCTGTTCCCCCGTACAGCTTTTCGCGAAGCTCTGTGTTATGGGACCAGGTTTTTTTTCTTATATCTGCTATCAGTTGACAATCTTGCAGTACGTGCTCTACCGTCATGTCCGCCTTTTTGCAGCGGCACAGGCTAGTTGTGCCAATTTTAAATTTGTTAAACATGTGGGCGCGGAGCTTGTTGTTGCCGGTACGGAGGCGGAGTATGGCAACTTGTTCACTACGAGACAGACCATAGTACCCGTCGCTGTTTCTTTACAACTGAGAGAGACTTATGTTACAAAATTTAATCAATATCTTTAAATAATAAGTAGATGTCGTAAAATCAATAAACCTTCCTAACAAAGGTGCTTATGTCGTAAAAATCAATAGCCTAGATTAATAAATGTATTTAACGCTGGATAAGTCCTGACGTCTTGCTGACGACTTGCTGACGTCTTGCTGACGACTTGCTGACGACTTGAATAAGTATGTATTTTAAATGCGACTTTTTGAACGTCTGGCAGAATGGATTCGAACGCGGGCTTCCATGCGGAAGACTCAGGTTCAATCCCCGATAAGACCAATTAGTTTTTTTCTGTCGGGGCATAAATAAGTATCCTAACCTGAACAATTTCGCCGCGATTGTACTAGCAAGGGGCGCCATTAAATTTCTCAGGCAGATATATTCCATGTGAGGCACACACAAAATAAGCCCGTTCTTCTTCTGCTATCAACTTCTGCTATGTGACTACTCCGGTATGTGTCATAAACAGGGCGATGCGCTTGAGGTCTTCATCGGTCCCCATAGTTTGTTTTGTAGTGTTGTTTCTGTTGACCAGATCTCCATTCTCACACTACTCAGTCTGAGACAGTCTTGCAGGATGTGCTCTGGGGACTGCTTAGGTGCTCCACAGGTGCAGGCTGCCGAGTCCTTGAGACCCATTCTATGGAAGTGTGCTCTGAGACTGCAGTGTCCAGTTCAAAGTCTGAAGACTCTAGTCTGTGCTTTTCTGTTTATTGTATTTATATATTCGTGTTCTGGGTTGTATCCTCCGTTTGTATTTCTCATCATCGTCTTTCTGACCCGTTCTACAAATCTCTTCTTATCCTAACGCTGGGAGGCTAAACTGACCCGTTCTACAAATCTCTTCTTATCCTAACGCTGGGAGGCTAAACTGACCCGTTCTACAAATCTCTTCTTATCCTAACGCTGGGAGGCTAAACTGACCCGTTCTACAAATCTCTTCTTATCCTAACGCTGGGAGGCTAAACATGAATAGAGACAAGAAGAGGAAGACTACGGACATGTCTATATGTGCTCCGATCTCCTTTGCAAAATCTCCTGCAACGTCCAGATGTCTATATGTGCTTCGACCTGCTTCGCAAAATCTTCAACTACGTCCAGATGTCTAAAGTTGCTTCGATCTCCTTCGCAAAATCTCCAACAACGTCCAGCTACTTTTCAAACGTGCTCACTTTTATATATATTTTTTATTTAATGTACAAATTTAATTAAAGAAATCAGAAACTCAAACATCCGATCAAATGAAATATCAATTTCAGATTAGTTTGACCTGTCTGGCAAGTTGTCATCCGTTCTCAAACACAATATGCCAAGACTTTTGCGGTTTTGAAAGTAGAAATATGCCCGCCTGCCCAGCGTGTTCGTGGCGCGTTGACGACGGGTGACAAGCCCCTGTGAGTGTGTTCAATTCCGTGGGCTGACAGAAAAGTCACAGGTTCTCCAGATTTACGGTGTTCGTGGCACCGAACCGAAGGGTTACGATGTCCATGTCACCGAGCCGAAGTGCTGAAAGCTTAAGTGCTTCTGGATCCAAAAAAAAAAGAGAAATCTAAGCAGAGTAAAAAATAATTAATATTTAAGATTAGAAATGCTCAATTTTTATCTTTTGCAGCGAATGAGACAAGGAAACAAAAATTATGTTGTATAGATCTGCCAAATCTGTGCATAGTTTTTTTGTGAGTTTTATTTGATTTGAGAATTCGAAAATATATTGGGTTTTTTTTTCAAAAGTATTATCCGTAAAATGTATTGCTGTGTAAGTTGTGTTATGTCTGTGGCCACAGGAAACATAAGGCCGACTAGCTCAGACGGGCAAACCACAAATTGCTGTTTGATGGTGGCTGGTTCTTGTATGTGTTTTCTTCTTCTTCGATCGTTCTAGGCCTGTTTTAATCATTCTCTTTGTGATATATAAACAGCCAAACATCAGAACGTGATGTACGTGCACCAACCTTCAGCCCCTATTTGAGCACAGTTGCTTATCCTTCGGTGGGGTGTTCGATTTCAGCCAACTATTGTGTGCGGATTCGCTTCTTCCGCTAGCCTTTGACTTTCCCCAGCCAGACCCACAAGGCAGTGGGCTGCTATTTCTTTCAGGGCAGCGACCCTTAGACGGCATGTCCTCCCGGGCTTATGAGCGCCATCTTCCCAGAAAACCGGTCGTTTTAATGAACACCTTGGTTTGCCGCCCGTTCAGATTTGTTTACGGTTTGCTCCGCTAGCCTTTGATTGTCCCCAATCAATCTACAAGGTAGCAGTATTTCCCTGCGAGCGGGAACGTGCACTGGGCTTACCTCTGCTGGGCATTCCAGTTGATATGTGTTTGATAGAACACCACTATACGTTTTTTTTTTATAATTTCACTCAATTCTACGAGTTCATTATTATTTATTGATTAAAATGTTAATAATATTGATATTCCTTATTGTTAAACTTAACTTGTTACATAATATAAACTTGATTTAGCATTTTGTATTGATTTTCGAAATTCATCTGTATCTAACAATACTGGAATGCGTGGTCACGCGACGATTGTGGTCTTATTTCCTATAATTTTTACCTGAGTCCGCCGGCCGTATGTTATCGGAGTCCATGGATATATCCCTGTTTCACCTCTCTCGATTATATCTTTCTCTCTCATTCTCTCTCTCTCTCTTTCTCTGTGATCTCTCTCTCCCTCTGTAATCTCTCTTTTTCTCTCTCTCTCTTTCTCTGTCTCTGTGATCTCTCTTTCTCTGTGTGATCTCTCTTTCTCTCTCTCTCTGTGATCTCTCTCTCTCTCTCTCTCTATCTCTTTCTCCTTTTTTCTGTCAGTCTCAGTTTATCCGTCCATCCATTTATTCCCTCTATGTATCTCAAGTACCGATGGGTCTGTCAACCAGGTTAGAAGTCAGACTGTGGTTTCTTGGCTAGCTCGCATGGTAGGATTGTTACAGAGCTTACAGGACAACTACTTCTAGTATGAGGATGGAGGTTGAGGCCGTACTTTTGCCCTCCACTGGCTCTCTGGGACTCCGTTTACTGGGGACGTTGTTGTTTCTGACTCTCAGTCGATGTTTCGAAAGACTCAGAATGGCAGGTTGCGGTATGAGCAGATGGTTTCCAACCACCAGAGACTTACGTGGATCTACTGTCCTGGTCATGTGGGTGTTCACGGCAATCAGAGAGCAGACATGCTTGCATCGAAAGTATCGATTGTTGGGATTGAGGATGTATAAGGTGGGTGTTCATCGTTCTCTTGGTGATCTACTGTTGGATAATGGGGAAGTTGTTCGTTCTCTTGGTGATCTACTGTTGGATAAGGTGGAAGTTCATCGTTCTCTTGGTGATCTACTGTTAGATAATGGGGAAGTTGTTCGTTCTCTTGGTGATCTACTGTTGGATAATGGGGAAGTTGTTCGTTCTCTTGGTGATCTACTGTTAGATAATGGGGAAGTTGTTCGTTCTCTTGGTGATCTACTGTTAGATAAGGGGGAAGTTCATCTAACTCTTGGTGATCTACTGTTGGATAAGGTGGAAGTTCATCGTTCTCTTGGTGATCTACTGTTGGATAATGGGGAAGTTCATCGTTCTCTTGGTGATCTACTGTTGGATAAGGTGGAAGTTCATCTAACTCTTGGTGATCTACTGTTGGATAAGGTGGAAGTTGTTCGTTCTCTTGGTGATCTACTGTTGGATAAGGTGGAAGTTCATCTAACTCTTGGTGATCTACTGTTGGATAAGGTGGAAGTTGTTCGTTCTCTTGGTGATCTACTGTTGGATAAGGTGGAAGTTCATCTAACTCTTGGTGATCTACTGTTGGATAAGGTGGAAGTTGTTCGTTCTCTTGGTGATCTACTGTTGGATAAGGACACTAACATTGATGTTGAATCAATAAAGCGATTTAGGGAATTTGAAATTACGCCTTGTACAAGTAGAACCATCCAACAAGAAAGTAAACTATTGGGATGTAAAACCATACAAGATCTCCAACTGCTAGCAACGAACCGCATCACATGGAGATCTCTTCCTATGTGCCGCCTTTGGCACGAAAGGAACTAACTAACTAACTAACTAACAAGTAGAGCTGGATGACTGAAGGACAGAGATAGAAGTGTGTTTTAAGGGTTGTTTAACCGCGAGCCACATGAACCATCTTCTCCTTCTCTCTTCTTCTCTTCCACCATTTACTTCTTTATAGAAATGTTTATGGGCGAAACGTAGTGATCTTGTGTGTGCTTGTTTTAAGGCACTTTATAAGCTGATATTCATGTTCGCAAGGCTGTTCTTGATGCCTCTGCTCCATATTTTGCGTGGTCTTCCTCTTGCTTTGTACTCATTATACTTTTTATGTGTGCCTCTCTGCGGTAGGCGATACCAGGGCATTCTGGTCAGGTGTCCAAACCATTTAATCTGTTGCTCTTTTATGAATTGCATGACTGATTTCACATCCAATCTTCTTCTGATTTCTTCATTTCTAATTTTGTCTCTTATTGTCACACCATCACTATATATAAACGTCAAAGTCTTTTTTGGAGAGACTGAGCACCTATAGGTCTACCCGGGGTGCTGTGACGTCAGTTCAGTAACCAATCACGTAGTAGCATGTCCCTTCCGGAAAGTCGTTTTAATCAAAACCCGTCTGAAAAACTCTGTCTCTTGCAAAGTTCTCACTCCTCCTCCAGCGTCATGTTCAATGTTTCTTTGATCCTTCTGCCACTTTCGTCTTGGTCACCCCCTGTCTCGTACTCCACGAACCATGCCTTCCATTACCTTTCTCTCCAAACCCACTGTAACGTTTAACATGGCCAAAATATTTCATCTTCCGGGACACGATGTTATTTATGAGCCAATGCTCCTTGATATGCAGGTCTTGTAGGGATGTCTTTGTTTTCTTCTCTTCTCTGTCCAGGATGTTCTAAGAAACTTTTCTGTAACACTTTGTTTCAAAAGCTTTAATTTTGTTCTTGAATATTAAATAAACATTTCTTCTGTTAACAAAATAGATGAACACTTTAAGGAGGAAGACAATTTTTGTGTTGAATAATAAAATAGAATTTGTTTGGATGATTTCATAGGATTTTCTTTCACGCTTCGGTGCAGTTGCAGATAATTTGTTCTCTTAAGTGGGAGTGAGATGGGAGTTAGAGTGGAGTGGGGGTGAACGAGAGGAGAGAATTTAAAAGAAATAGATAGAAGCGATGGAGAGAGGAAAAAAAGAGAAAGGAAGAGAAAAACAAGGAGGAGAGAGCGAACATATAGAGAGGAGGCAAAGAGAGAGGAGGAGAGAGAAGAGAGGGGGGAGAGGGAAGAGAGAGAGGGAGGAGAGAGAAGAGAGAGGAGGAGAGGAAGAGAGAGAGGGAGGAGAGAGAAGAGAGGGAGGAGAGGGAAGAGAGAGAGGGAGGAGAGAGAAAAGAGGGAGGAGAGGGAAAAGAGAGAGGGAGGAGTGAGGAGAGAAAACAAGGATGAGAGAGCGAAAATAAAAGAGAGGAGGGAAGAGTGAGAGAGGGAAGAGAGATGGAGGAGGAGAGAGAAGAGAGAAAACAGGGAGGAGAGAGCGAAAATAAGAGAGGGAGGGAAGAGAGAGAGAGGAGAAGAGAGAAAAGCGAGAGAGAGAGGAAAAAACAGAAAGACAGAGAGGTACAAGAGAGCAATAGAGAGTAGGGAAACAGACAAAGAGGAGAGAGAGAAATTAAAGACAGTGAGGGGAGAGGGAGAGAGAAGCGTTAGGGAGCGGAATAAAATAGAACGGCAGATGACAAAGAGAGCAAGAGAGGGAGGAAAGAGAAAGACAAGTAGGAGAAAAAGAGGACAGAGAGAATAGAGAGAAGAAAAAGACAGGATACAGAGAAAGGAGAGAGAGAAGAGAAAGACAGGATACAGAGAAAGGAGAGAGAGAAGAGAAAGACAGGATACAGAGAAAGGAGAGAGAGAAGAGAAGACATGATACAGAGAAAGGAGAGAGAAGAGAAAGACAGGATACAGAGAAAGGAGAGAGAGAAGAGAAAGACATGATACAGAGAAAGGAGAGAGAGAAGAGAAAGACAGGATACAGAGAAAGGAGAGAGAGAAGAGAAAGACATGATACAGAGAAAGGAGAGAGAGAAGAGAAAGACAGGAAACAGAGAAAGGAGAGAGAGAAAGACAGATGATACAGAGAAAGGAGAGAGAGAAGAGAAAGACATGATACAAAGAAGGAGAGAGAGAAGAGAAAGACATGATACAGAGAAGGGAGAGAGAGATAAGAGAAAGACATGATACAGAGAAAGGAGAGAGAGAAGAGAAAGACAGGATACAGAGAAAGGAGAGAGATAAGAGAAAGACATGATACAGAGAAAGGAGAGAGAGAAGAGAAAGACAGGATACAGAGAAAGGAGAGAGAGAAGAGAAAGACAGGATACAGAGAAAGGAGAGAGAGATAAAAGAAAGACATGATACAGAGAAAGGAGAGAGAGAAGAGAAAGACAGGATACAGAGAAAGGAGAGAGAGATAAAAGAAAGACATGATACAGAGAAAGGAGAGAGAGAAGAGAAAGACAGGATACAGAGAAAGAAGGAGAGAGAAGAGCAGTTGACAGATGGTAGAAAAGCCAAGCTTGTTATATCAATATGAGACTTAAGTAGACGGATGGAGGGGGTGGCGGGAAGATAGTTATGTCCATGTCTCGTCAAATGATTTTTTTAAAAATTAGTTATTTAATAATTGATGAACAATGATGGTGATGATGTTGATTATGATGTAGATGAAAGTAATGATGTTGATTGTGATAATAATGATGATGATACAATAGAGATTGTGAATATTTGATGATATTGTTAATGCTGGTGATGATGACGTTGGTGTAATGATGATTTTGAAGATGATGTTGATGTGCATGACGGTGTTGTTGTTGATTATTATGAAGATTAACAGGATGAGGATGATGAGGAGGATGGTAGTGGCGATGATGATGATGATGATGTTAACAATGATGATGATGATGTTAGCAATGACGATAATGATGATGTTAGCAATGATGATGATGTTAGCAATGATGATGATGATGATGATGATGATGATGATGATGATGATGTTAGCAATGATGATGATTATGATTTTAACAATGATGATGATGATGATGATGTTAGCAATGATGATGATGATAACAAGAATGATGGTGATGATGATAATGGCAATGTTGGTGATGATGCAATGATGATGATGCTGATGAAATATGTGGAAAAAGAAATTAGAAAGAAAATAGGAATGGAACACAACGTACATTGAACAAGAAGAGCAAGTGACTAACATCTACACAGATAAAACAACTAGGAAGTTAGAGATGAGAGTTACCACCAAGATGGTCGTTTGACAAGAGACGGTCGTCTATGTGGTTGACAGCTTAGGGGCTCATGCCTTGTGCTAATTGTACCAGGTTCGCTCCCTCGTAGAACCATCTGGATATTTTTCCAGAGATTCCTGATCTCAGTGTAGGTGAGATCGAGTTCCTATCCTGTCGGAGACAACGATAAAACATACGTCCTGTGTTCAAATTAAGCACGCAAAAGAATCTTTGACAATTCAAAATCAAGAAGAGCAGACTGGAAAGCCGCTGCCTCGGCAAAATTCAATATCAATATAGATGGAGACTGTAGTAAAACTATGTAGCAACGGCGAAGTATGTAACAACAAAGTACTGTAGTTTTAAAAAAATCCAAATACAATGACAATACACAGCAACGTTTCGACCAAATGTCCATATTTGCTCCGATGCCCGTTTGCTCAGCGTGTTCGTAGCGCGTTGGACTACGGGTGACTATCCCTCTGTGTGTGCGGGTTCAATTCCCGGGATGGCAGAAAAAGCCACAGATTCCCCAGATTTACGGTGTCGTGGCACCGAACCGAACGAAGGGTTACGATGTCCATGGCACCGAGCCGAAGAGCTGAAAGCTCAAGTGCTTCTGGATAAAAAAAAAAAAAAACATTTGCTACGATAGCACTTCAGAAATGTCCATACGTGCTCCGATCCCCGCCTCAAGTACTTTGTTTTACGTGTCTCGTCAAAATTCGATAGAAAAGATTAAAAATAAAATTCCTACAAAAATATCTTCAAAATTACATCGGGACCCTCGCCGGTGCTACGGAGTTTGTGCACTGAAGCTGAGATCTTCCTGTGTACGAAAGAGATCGGAGCACACATGGTTACTCACCGAGGCGCATTGATGATGATTCTATCAATCAATCAATCAATCAATCAAGATCGTAAAGATATTTTCTTGAAATCTCATTTTTAAAATTGTTCGAATGTATTGTGCTTTCCAGCCTGCTCCTCTCGCTTTTGAAATGTCAATGGTTCTTTTACGAGCTTCTTCTTCTTCAAACGATGCGTATCGACCACTTGTTAACCACTTTTTGTGATTTGTATGTGATCTGATCCTAAGAGAGATTAGACCGTGTGCCAGTTATGCGTCTACAAGTAGGTCAGCACATCAAATTTCTGCGCTGCTTTTTATTTGCTAGGTTTGCTTCCCTATGCCCCTGCCTCTGTCGCCTCTTACGACATGCCTTGTCGGCCGCAGTCTTACTATTCTTTGCTCCCCTTGAGAGCCCTAGCAACACATGGACGTTTTACATGCTTAGCTTGAACACAGCACCTACGTTTTATCGTCCGTCTCCGATAGGACTAGGAACTCAATCTCACCTACACTGAGATCAGATATCTGTGTAAAAATATTCCGATGGCTCCACGAAGGAACGAACCGTATACCTTTGAAATAAGAAGCAATCACCTAACCTCTACGCCACAGAGAGTCCATTGATGATAACACAGAAGATGATAGCGTCGATAATAATAATAATAATAATAACAATATTAATTCCTGAAGAAATTATCAAAATAAACACATCAAAGCGCATCTTTTTTCTGTGGTCAATTTCCTTTCATTCACACCGCCACAAAATTGTCAATTCTGTGAACTAATTTATGTTCAAAAAGAAGAAATGTTGAAGATGCCTCATTTGCTGAAACATTTCTCTCCAAACCTGCAAAGCTTTCATTCTCGTTTTTGTGTCAATGTATTTTGTACAATTTTTAATCTAAACTCACTTAACGAATCTCATGGCCGGGAATATTTCACAAGATCAGAAGCAGATAGCAATATATCGCATTATGATAATAATAATAATAGCGCAACATGGTAATGGCTTGGAAACAGCAAATGTATAAATCTAAACGCTTCAGTTACCAGTTATAAGAGGATTATCATCATGGTACTCCAGATATGCCCGTGTGTGCTTCGATCCCCGCCCTAACAAATCCAGCAGCGTCCAGCGGCCCAACACTCCTGTTCGATGTTGATTAATAAATCTTTTCGCATATGGGGTTGTCGTTCTTTTCGGGCTGCACCAATATCGACATCCATCTCTCTCAATCTGATCAGCGAGGGGGATTCACAGCCCTGAAACTCCTCTGTTCGGAAAGGCTCTCTCAATGCGTGAAGAATGTCATTTCGTCCAAGGTAGCTCCTCTGATATTGTAGCCATGCCAACCAATCTATCAGCTCGTGCATTACCCTGACTCCTGCGTGCCCAGGGAAAAAAATGATTATGCTTTCTCTGATCCCTGTCAGTGCCTCCACCCAATTTCATCTAACCATTCCTGTTTCGATTTTACGAATCAAACTCATTGAGTCACTGAGTATGAAAACGCAAGAGTAGTTAAGAGATGCGAAACGACTTCACCGCCTCTGTAACCGCCCTTATCTCCATTGTCAAAATACTTGCTTGAAACTGAATTTTGCAATTGCCACAAAAACAAAGATTTATAAATTTTTATATTGTCACATAAACAGAGATTCCTAACTGGTACAATAGCCACATAAACAGAGATTCCTAACTGGTGCAATTGCCACATAAACAGAGATTCCTAACTGGTGCAATAGTCACATAAACAAAGATTTATAAATAGGTCGATGAACTCAAAATCTAAGAAAACTGGCTGATGCTACAAAAAGCTGGACAGCTTTGAGAATAAATGTCTCTGAAAATTATTAAAAGTCAAATGGAGTGATTTTGTTTCTAACAACACAGTGAGAGATAGAACACACCAACAACCCGTATCAAATATTATAAGGAAACGAAGGTGGAAATATTTAGGTCATGTTCTTAGATCAGACGAAAATAGACTAAATTGACAAGCCCTTATGTGGTCACCAGTTGGGAAAAGAAAACCTGGAAGACCTAAGACCACTCTTCGAAGAACAGTCCTACAAGAAAGTAAACTATTGGGATGTAAAACCATACAAGATCTCCAACTGCTAGCAAAGAACCGCATTACATGGTGATCTAAAACCTATGCCCTATGTGCCGTCTTTGACACGAAAGAAACAAACTAATTAAATGATAACAAAAAAGTTAATTGCATATCCTTTACAGGACTTTGCGAATCAACCCCAGCTTTGTAACGCTGTTTGTGATTTTTCTAGGCATTATTACATTCAGTAGTTTGTCATTGCTTTCTGAACGGGTGGTGCCATCGTCCTTTTTTTTAAAATCCACGCGAAACAATTTGCAACCAAACTGTCCGCAGCGTTATTCGAACTCATGACTACACGGTTCAACCTGTTCTTCTTCTTTGAACGCGCATAATGACTACTTGTTAACCACTCTTTGTGATTCATATGTGATCTGAGCCTAAGAGCGATTGTAGATTGTGCTAGTTATGCACCGACAAGTAGGCCATTACATCCGATTTCTGCTATCGTTTTTATTTACTAGCATAGCTTCCCTAGACCCATACATCAGTCGCCTCTTACGAAATTCCTAGTAGATCGCAGTAGTACTATTCTTTGCTCCCCGTGGCTCCGGCAACACACAGGCGGTTCAAGCTGTAATTTATAGCTGACAGTATTCTAACAATTCCCCAGGAAATATAAATATTTCATAACATTTCTTAAAATTCAGAAACATCACAAACAAAAAAAAAACACACCATTATTGAAAAAATGAAAGCCATTAAACCATAAGTTCCCAACCTTTTTTGAATGAGCGCCCCTTTTCTCAGTGAATAATTCTCTAGCGCCCTCTTGGGTAAACTATATTGTATTAACTAAAATTGAAAAACAAGGACACACTTTTAAGTTTTTTTATTAGAAGATAATATCAATATTGGTGTATTGCTCACAGTATCATTGATTTAATTTATGTTATAATGTATTAATTAGAGCTGAGCTTGATGTTATGAAACTAATTTATCGATTTATGGTGCCATTTTTGTCATCAATAATCTTAAACCGCCACATTACTCTATTGACAATGTTTTGTTTCTTTGTGAATATCATCATCATTGTCCTCTTTGTCTCAGGAGACAATAGGTGTTGCGTCACGTAGTAAACCTCTCCGTAACGCATGTCTGGGCGATTTTTATGGAGTAGCTGAGTTGCCCAAGCGTCAACTACCCTCTCTCGACTTTGCTGATAGAATCCAGAGGAGTGCAAGCATGACATCTGGTATCAGTTTGGTTGCAGGAGCTGCTGGTAGGACATCACTTGATGCCTGTCCCCCTTAAGGGCTCCGCTCCGGATTTTCTGTTTGGGTTTACTCCCATAGCCTTTGCCTCTCCCGAGGCTCCCACAAGGCAGTGGGGCTATTTGCCCATAGCTGGGGTCTGATCTTGGATATCAGGTAAATCCACTGATATCACAAGTCTGGGGGTAGGCCTCCACCGAGATTTTTTGTCGGGTTAACTTCCCAAGGACAAAAAAAAAAAACATGACCTAGGGAGTCCATCTCCTAGACAAGTCATTGCCCGTTAGCCTTTGACCTCACGGTCAAAGTTTCCCGGTCTACACCGCTGGGAGGTGGGGTTGACTTGTGTGTTCTGAGGGTCATCAGCAGGCTACTTATTCCACTTTTCGCCCTCCTAAGAGAGACTAACCGATCCCAACCCTGCCAGTGCAGGGCTAGGCTCAAGACACACCTTGTAGATCTTTGTGAATAGTCTTGTGACCATGCTAACTCCTCTTTCAACTAAATAGGATGATGGGAATACAATCAACAACTTCTTACTGCAGCCTGTAAGCGTAGATATAATATTGAAATTTGACTTTTTAGCCACAATTCTTGATATCTATTATTCAATTTTCGTTTTCAACACTTCATTTGTTGACGATTCTATCAACTCTTCCTCCAGTGATAATTCTGTTATTGGTACATTTTTTTATTCTTCAACTGCGTGCTCACTAGACTGGGATTTTGGATTCTCCAATAAAGGTCCCTGTCAGCCACGTCATACAGTTTTCTTGGATGCTGGTGTAAGTGAGCCACTTTCTTCTCAGGTCTGCATACTGAGGGCAGTACTGTAGGACATGCTCTGTCATCATACTCGCCAAGCCACAGGGGCACAGGTCTTTAGTGCCTACCTTGAATCGAGTTCTGTTCTCATTCTGCTGTGGTCCATCCGGAGGCGAAGTATGATAATGTGGTCTCTTCTTGACAGTTGGTAATATCCATCATGCTTGTTGTGTTGTGTGTTCTTTTCCCACTTTGTTGTGTAGTGCCCTCTGGCGATGGTTTTTGCTTCTGACCAGGTTGTCATCTTGAGGCATCCCTGCTCCCTCTTCAGCCAGACTGTCAGCATCTTCATTCCCCTTGAGCTTGTAGTGTGAGAGTGTCCACTTGATTACTACACTCTCGGAATGCAGCCCGAAAAGAACGACATACTAAATTGGCAAAGAGATTGATTAATCAACATCGAACTGGCGTGTTGGGACGCTGGACGCTGCTGGATTTGGTGAGGCGGAGATCGGAGCACCTATGGACATGTCCGGAGTGATATGATGATAGTCCTCATATAACTGATAACTGATAACTCTCGGAATCATAGGACAACTGGGCTAAGGTTGACTTGAGATACTTAATTCTGTGCTCCTTTCAGATTTCAGTGCTGATATAGCAGAAATGCGTCTGTCAAAAGCATTATTTTTCCATGTTTTTGTTTTATACGATTGTACTACCATTTTTGCAGCTGCATTGAGGGCATATAGCTCTGGGAGCCTGCATGACCAAAGAGGAGAGGTGCTGGCTGGTTGTATGTGTCTTAGTTGAGTCAGTGCCAATATTGGGTCTGTGTGAGCAAGTTCTTTGGAGTTTGCCTCCTACGGCCGTTTCCAGTATTTCTATGGAGGTAGACTTATGGCTCCAGGGATGATCCATGCAGCCAGACTTAACACTTGGCTTACCTTTATGAAGTGTGTCTTCGATAATATGGCCCAGCCTGACATGCCATAAATAAAAAGAAATCGTAAGAAATAACAAGGTACGAGTTGTCAGGAGTTGTCAGGAGTTGTAAGAAGTTGTCAGGAGTTGTCAGGAGTTGTCAGGAGGCACATATTCACGTCCCCTCGAAACAATGATTGCACCCCATTTGTCAGCACTCGGCAAGAATCGTCGGAAAAGGGGAAATGGGTCGTGACGACACTAAGGAAGATTGCAGTAAACTCCGTATTTTTAGGCCGAGCGCAGAAAAACTTAGTAGGTAAAGGTGCCGAGCGCAAATTCTAAAGTTGCGTTCTAATGCCTAACGAAATTGCCTTTCCAGGAATAACCGGGACGGTACTGTTGCACTGACAACTCAAATCCCCGGAAAAAACCGAAGACGCGTGGTGTTGACAAGCGTAAAATCAAAGTTGTGTTGAGAGCGCCAAATGAAACGTAGCTCTGGATTATTTGTGCACAGCCTCAGTCCAATGTTTCCCGGGGCCAGGTCAATGCAAATTGCCAAGTGCCGACACGCGTCTCAAAAAGGCTGAGAATGTTCCTACTCAGAAATAAACTGACAGTGGCTAGAAAAGTAAGGCCGACAATGTTAAAGTTTGACAGGTTGTCTAAATCCGAACATTGATGAATCCGACACTTTTCACGGTGTGGTACACGAGTAAGAAACCGCCCCAGGCTCAGATCATACGAAATGCCAATTAAACAGTTGAAAATTGATCGAGCGCGAAACACGATAAATTCACACCGTCCAAATTCATCTTTGTGCTTCTAGTTTCTTTCTGGTTTTTTTACTTTTTCTTGGTTCTAGGTTCCAATGTCTCTGCATAAAATAATCAATTCGGAAATCAATTCGGAATGATAATTGAACTTAAGGAACAAAAAACAAGATTGTTTTTATTATTCATGAAAAATGAGTCTCAAAACTGATTAGTAACTAATATATCTAGTGAACGGTTAGCGTAACCAGATAAACGGCATTCCTGACTGTTCTAATGTGGACAGTCCTAAGTATTGATTGCACAAGCGAACCGGAAACGACATTCCTGACTGTTCTATATGTGGACAGTCCTATGTATTAGATTGTACAAAGCGGAACCAGGTAAACGACATTCCTGGATGTTCTATATGTGGACAGTCCTATGTATTAGATTGTACAAGCGGAACCAGATAAACATCCCTGGCTGTCTTATATGTGACAGTCCTAAGTATAGATTGTACATAGATATTATAAAGTTCAGATTAGTCTACTGTACTATTACTAGTTGCGCTGGGGCGGGACTTGCATGACCTTGCATTTTCAGCTGAAGGGGGCGGTGGATGGTCCTCAACACCTCCCAAGTATGACTCGAAAACAAAACGCCCCCTTCTGACTTTTCAATGCCCCCCGTTGGGCGAAAGCGCCCCCGTTGGGAACCTATGCATTAAACGAAACCTAGAAAATAATAATAATAATAATAATAATAATAAAGAAAGGAAAAATAGATTTGCAACAACAAATTAGCTGACAAGTTCAAGGACATGTATTTAATGTTTGTAATTGTGTAATGGACAGGTCAATCGTGCTTTCTTTCCCTGTGATTAAAATATTTAAGAGTGCCAGGGATTGAAAGCTTTAAGCGATTTGTCAATATTTTAATTTGTTTGAAGTTGACAGGAGTGTATGAATTGAAGTGAATTAGGAATTTATGAATTGAAGTGAATTAAGAGTTTATGAATTGAAGTGAACTAGGGTTATATGAATTATTCATTAGTTATGAGAACTCTTATACTGTCACCCTTTCCCACTGCATCTTTATATAAGAGAGAGAGAGAGAGAAAGCCGACGATAAATCAGAAATGTTAGAAGAGAGAGAGAGGTCGAGAGAGGTATATCATAAATATTAGAAGAGAGAGAGAGAAAGAGAGAGAGAGAAAGAGAGAGAGAGATAGAGAGAGAGAGAAAGAGAGAGAGAGAGAGAGGTATATCAGAAATGTTAGAAGATAGAGAGAGAGTGAGAGAGAGAGAGAAAGAGATAGAAAGAGAGAGAGAAAGAAAGAGAAGGGTATATCAGAAATGTTAGAAGAGACAGAGAGAGGGGTAAGAGAGAGAGAGAGAGAGAGAGAGAGAGAGAGAAAGAGATAGAAAGAGAGAGGGAAAGAAAGAGGTTCCGATATATCGGAAATGTTACAAAAGAGAGAGAGTGAAAGAGAAAGAAAGTAAGAGAAAGAGAGAGAGGAAGAAAGAGAGAGAGAGGAAGAAAGAGAGCGAGGAAGAAAGAGAGAGAGAGAGAGAAAGAGAGAAGTTACGATACATCGGAAACGTTAGAAGAGACAGAGAGGGAGAAAGGGAAAAGAGAGAGAGAGAGAAAGAGAGAAGTTCTGATATATCGGAAATGTTAGCAGAGAGAGAGAGAGAGAGAGAGAGAGAGAGAGAGAGAAAGAGAGAGGAAGAGAGAGAGCGAGAGGGAGAGAGAGAAAGAGAGAGAGAGGTTCCGATATATCGGAAATGTTAGCAGAGAGAGAGAGAGAGAAAGAGAGAGAGAAAGAGAGAGAGAAAGAGAGAGCGAGAGAGAGAGAAAGAGAAAGAGAGAGAGAGGGAAAGAGACAGACAGAAACACACAATTTTTGATTGAATAATTTCAAGATAGCATCCCTGACAGAGTTATTACACACATTGTAATTCTGTGATTATCTGAATCAAAGTTTATGCAACTGCAGGGAATGATGTAAAATTACAGAGGCTCACGTGCGTTAAATATCCGGTAGAGGGTTGTTTACGGTAGGAAGAGGCTCGGGTTGAGGTTGCAGAAGGGAAACAGACAAATAGGGTTGCTGCGCCAATGTCGGAATGCCAAACACAATTTTAACAGAAATCGCCCGAGTGGTTACCGGGGCCCAAATTTGGGGTGTAAAGAATAGAACCACTGTTACCAG
Organism: Arion vulgaris; assembly: GCA_020796225.1. NCBI lineage: Eukaryota > Metazoa > Mollusca > Gastropoda > Stylommatophora > Arionidae > Arion > Arion vulgaris. Next base: position 17,585,767 of record CM036778.1, on the reverse strand, counting down.
CCACGCGTGTCGTAAGAGACGACTAAAGAGGTTTGGCTGAAATCGGAAGCACGTGTCCAAAACGTAGAAGTCTATGCGTTTAGGGACCTACCAAACCAATGTGCAACGTCTACACGTTCTTGGCAAAGATTAAACTTATCACAAAGAGTGATTAAAATTGGTCGTAAAGAACGAACGCAAAGAAGAAGAAGAAGATAAATATTTCACGTAACCTTTTCAGTTGACATATGAAGACAGAGGAAGACAGAGGAAGACAGAGAGAGAAAATTTTGGAAAGCCTGACTTCATGGCACGGTAGAGCGTCAACATCTCAATTGATAGCAAACACCAAAGATAGAGATTTGTGGAGATCCATGATCGTCTACGCCAGTCGCCACATCACCTGATCATGATGAACCTTTTCAAACTTCAGGGTATGAAGTCATATCACTTCACATTTCTAACCCTAGTGTGCAGGTGGTAAAAGGGCCATTTCCTTTCCTCACCTGGGGAGCGTCGAGTATGGGATTGAACATACGAGTACAACCCTGTTGTGTTTTCATTAGAAATATCTTCATTGAACTCCGGACATGTCCTTAGGTGCTCTGATCTCCATTGCAATATCTCCAACAGCGTCCAGCGAATGACCGTACCAGTTCGAAGTTGATTGATAAGTCTACTCGTTTACCTGTTGTGATAGTCTTTCCTGACCACTGCAATCTTCAATCCAAGTTCTTGCAATCTCTCAGTTGGCGTGAATTAATTCAATTCTTCAACTTTTTCTTCACACGCTTCATATCAATCACTTGTTAAACCGGTCTTTGTGATTTGTATGTGATCTGAGCTTAAGAGCGATTATACGTTATGCCAGTTATGTGCTTACAAATAGGCCACATCCGATTTATGCAACGCTTTTTATTTACTAGGTAGCTTTCTAGGCGCCTACCTCAGTCGCCTCGCCAGTTGCCTTATAAGTCGCAGTTTTACTATTCTTTGCTCCCCTTGCAAGCCCCGGCAATACATGGGTGGATTGGTTCTTCTTGCGGCCACACTCGATGAGGGCGTGCGGCACACTCGATGAGGGCGAGCGGCCACACTCGAATGAGGGCGTGCGGCGACACTCTATGAGGGCATGCGGCCGTACTATATGAGGGCGTGCGGCCATACTCTATGAGGGCGTGCGGCCAACTTAGGGGGCATTATGAGGGCGTGCGGCCATACTCTATGAGGGCGTGCGGCCACACTCTATGAGGGCGTTCAAAATATCAGCTCTATCCAGTGACTGGCCCGCTGATATGGTGGCAGAGCCAGCCAGCCTGTCTGCTCTCTCATTGCCAACGACATCCATGTGCCCTGGAACGAAGATAAGTGTTATTCTACAAATTGTTGACGCTTGTAGTGATTCAGTCCATTGCTTGAGAAAAACTTTCAAACAACCACCAAAGCCTGGTTTAACAAGTGGTCAATATGAATCGTGTGAAGAAGACGAATATCATGGACAGAGAACAGAACAAATAGATCTATCCAGAAAGAACTCAAAATCAAAGAAAACTGGCTGATGCTACAAATACGAAAGAGAAAATTGAAATAATTTGAACAGATGTAAAGACACGAAGGGTTGGGGAAGACTGAAATGGAAGGAGGTATATCTGCAAAGAGGGAAGAGGTCGACAGAGGATAATGACATGAGATAGTATAACATGAGTGATTGATGACATGAGAATGATGACAGAGATGAGATGAAGAATAGGATTAATGACAGAGGATATGACATAGAAGTATGATGATGATGATATGATATAGGATGATGAATGAGATGATGACATGAGGATGATGACATGAGGATGAAGACATGAGGATGATGAATGAGGATGATGACATGAGGATGATGATGAAATCTGATATGACATGAGGATGATGATGATGATAATGACATGAGGATGATGACATGGGATGCATGAGGATATGACATGAGGATGAAAGACATGAGGATGATGACATGAGGATGATGATGATATAATGACATGAGGATGATGAATGAGGATGACATGAGGATATGACATGAGGATGATGATGATAATGAGAATGAGGATGATGATGAGGATGATACATAGGATGATGATGAGATATGATGAGGATGATGATGATGAGAATGAATGAGGATGATATATGATGAGATGAATGCAGAATCGAAAGATGAGATGATGATATAATGCATAGATGATGACATGAGGATGATGATGATGATGATGATGATGATGATGATGATGATTTAAGATGCTGCTGAGGATGATGATGATGATGAAGATAATGATGAGGATAATGATGATGATGATGATGACATGAGGATGATGATGATGACATGAGGATGAATGATGATGACATGAGAATGTGAGAGACACAAGATTGGAGAGAGAGTAAGGCAAGGGTCAGAGCTTGATGGGGAGAAATTGAAGTCAGCCTTCAATGCATGATCTTTTGATTGATTGATTGATGGATTGATTGATTAATTGATTGATTGATTAATTGATTGATTGATTAAATGATTAATTCAGTGATTAATTAAATGATTCTTCTTCTTCTTCTTTTGTCAGCACACTGTTACCGGTTGTTAACCCAGTGTCGTAGTTTTATGTATTTGTCTTGCGCTTCTCTGGTGACTTGTGTGATGGTTTTTCTTATAATCCCTGAAAGAATTCAACTACGTTATCTATCCACCTTTCCTCGGTCTTCCTCTCGCCTTCCTTCCTGATATTCTGTTGTTGAAAGCTTCATTAGCAGTTTGGTCTGTTCGCATTCTTACTAAGTGACCAAACCACTTCTTTCTCTGTTTCGCTATATAATTCAAGCATAATTAATTGATTGATTGATCGATTGATTGATTAAATTATTAATTCAGTGATTAATTAATTGATTGATTGATTCTAAATGCAACGAACTACAGTATTTTTTTCCCGATCCAGAAGCACTTGAGCTTTCAACTCTTCGACTCGGTGCCATGGACATCGTAACCCTTCGGTTCGGTGCCACGAACAGCGTGAATCTGGGGAACCTGTGGCTTTTCTGCCAGCCCGCGGAATTGAACCCGCACTCACAGAGAGCTAGTCACCCGCAATCCAACGCGCTACGAACAAGCTGGGCAGGCGGGCAAAAATTACAGTATTACAGACCAGTGGTCAGATTCCCAGTGGTCAGATCCTCTAACATTTCTCTTGAAGAAGCCGTAAATAAGAAAAGAAATGTGACCCTCAAAAATATGAATGCACAACGAAAATAGATGGGCCATGTTGTAGCTTACGTGACATTCTGAATAAGGTTCGCAACGGACAGTCCTGACGGAAGGTCACAGAAAGATCATTCTCATTCGTTCTGAACTCCCAGGCACGTCATTTCCGTGTGTGTCTTTTTTCTTTTAAGCATGCAAATACTGACCAGCCAATTAATGTGTGTATATAGATAGACATCATGGTTCGACACAAGATCGACGTCAGAACTGATTACATCCACCAAGCAGAGAGAGTTGTGGAGAGACGTGATCGCCTACGCCCGGCAGGCATATCACTTGATTGATTGATATAGACATAGGAAAGTGTATAGCAGGCACCCAAGAAAACTAAACTACGTTCTTCTTCTTCGATCGTTCTAGGCCTGTTCTAATCATTCTCTTTGTGATATATGAACAGCCAGACATCAGAACGTAATGTACGTGCACCAAACCTTCAGCACCTATTTGAGCTCAGTTGCTTATCCTTCGGTGGGTGTCGATTTCAGCCAACTATTGTGTGCGGATTCGCTTCTTCCGCTAGTCTTTGACTGTCCCCAGCCACACCCACAAGGCAGTGGGCTGCTATTTCTTTCAGGGCAGCGGCCCTTAGACGGCATGCCCTCCAGGGCTTATGAGCGCCATCTTCCCAGCAAACCGGTCGTTTTAATGAACACCTTGGTTTGCCGCCCGTTTAGATTTGTTTACGGTTTGCTCCGCTAGCCTTTGATTGTCCCCAATCAATCTACAAGGTAGCAGTAGTTCCCTGCAATCGGAAACGCGCACTGGTTATGCCTCTGCTGGGCTTTCCCGTTGCTCTGTACATTTGGGTGGGACGCACACCCTGCCTACCGCAATGATGCTGCGAAGCTGCTGCGATGCTGCTGCGATACTGCTGCGATGCTGCGTCTACGCTGCTGCCACGCTTGCACTGGTTTTGCCTCTGCTGGGCTCACCAGTTGTTCTACTGGGTGACGTGCACCTCTTGCCGCGCCTGCCCCTCGATGTGGCCCACTATGACTTTTGCCAGCGTGCTTGCTAGCCTTGCCCTGATGACACAAGTTACTAGGATTCCTTGCCGGAGACAGATGACACAAGTTACTAGGATTCCTTGCCGGAGACAGATGACACACAGCAGCCAAACCCGCAGCAGCCAAACCCGCAGGGAAGCTGATGTGATGACGATCCTTTTTCGACCGAAGACAACAAAAGTAGAGGATCATAAGTTACGTGACAGAAGATGCCAACACGTATAAAGAGTTGGAGTGTGAGGACACTGCTAGAGACATGCAGGTGTCACATCTTAAACAGACCTGGAGATGAAGTCTTCTTGAGGAACTGAAGTGTGCTTGAATATCCTGGGGGACCATAATGAAAACAGCTAGTGACCGGGAAAAGTGGCGAACAACATTTGAGGCCCTCTGCTCCACGAGGTGCGGAGAGGAACAAGGCATTTCAAGCTGGCTTGACCTGAAGGGCTGTTAAGGTAAAAAAAAAAAAAAAAAAAGCTAAACATAAATCCAATGTGAAGCTGGGCAGTAATAAAAGTGTCCTGACTGCAACGTCTCTCAAATCAATCCAGCTTCAATCGGGTACCAGAGAAGCACTAGAAAGCAACGGTGGCCGGTTTGATGATGATCATAATACCACCGACTGCCGTAGATCAAATATACATTCGAGTCGAACATCTTATTCATGACTATGCCCCATGGTATGAAACTATGCTACTGTACTATTTTATTTATATAAATTGTATATTTCGTTAATGGAAGTGCAAGAGAAAAGCGGAAAACAAAATCTATATCTCAATGTGGCTAAAACAAAAATAATAACAACAGATAAAACGAATTTTGGAAAGCCTGACTTCATGGCACGGTAGAGCGTCAACATCTCAATTGATAGCAAACACCAAAGATAGAGATTTGTGGAGATCCATGATCGTCTACGCCAGTCGCCACATCACCTGATCATGATGAACCTTTTCAAACTTCAGGGTATGAAGTCATATCACTTCACATTTCTAACCCTAGTGCAGGTGGTAAAGGGCCATTTCCTTTCCTCACCTGGGGAGCGTCGAGTATGGGATTGAACATACGAGTACAACCCTGTTGTGTTTTCATTAGAAATATCTTCATTGAACTCCGGACATGTCCTTAGGTGCTCTGATCTCCATTGCAATATCTCCAACAGCGTCCAGCGAATGACCGTACCAGTTCGAAGTTGATTGATAAGTCTACTCGTTTACCTGTTGTGATAGTCTTTCCTGACCACTCCAATCTTCAATCCAAGTTCTTGCAATCTCTCAGTTGGCGTGAATTAATTCAATTCTTCGACTTTTTCTTCACACGCTTCATATCAATCACTTGTTAAACCGGTCTTTGTGATTTGTATGTGATCTGAGCTTAAGAGCGATTATACGTTATGCCAGTTATGTGCTTACAAATAGGCCACATCCGATTTATGCAACGCTTTTTATTTACTAGGGTAGCTTTCTTAGGCGCCTACCTCAGTCGCCTCGCCAGTTGCCTTATAAGTCGCAGTTTTACTATTCTTTGCTCCCCTTGCAAGCCCCGACAATACATGGGTGGATTGGTTCTTCTTTGCGGCCACACTCTATGAGGGCGTGCGGCCACACTCGAATGAGGGCATGCGGCGACACTCTATGAGGGCGTGCGGCCACACTCGAATGAGGGCGTGCGGCGACACTCTATGAGGGCATGCGGCCGTACTCTATGAGGGCGTGCGGCCGTACTCTATGAGGGCGTGCGGCCATACTCTATGAGGGCGTGCGGCCACACTCTATGAGGGCGTGCGGCCACACTCTATGAGGGCGTGCGGCCACAGTCTATGAGAGCGTTCAAAATATCAGCTCTATCCAGTGACTGGCCCGCTGATATGGTGGCAGAGCCAGCCAGCCTGTCTGCTCTCTCATTGCCAACGACATCCATGTGCCCTGGAACGAAGATAAGTGTTATTCTACAAATTGTTGACGCTTGTAGTGATTCAGTCCATTGTCTTGAGAAAAACTTCTCAAACAACCACCAAAGCGTGGTTTAACAAGTGGTCAATATGAATCGTGAGAAGAAGACGAATATGTGTTACAGAAGGGTCCTCAGTTTATCATGGACAGAGAACAGAACAAATAGATCTATCCAGAAAGAACTCAAAATCAAAGAAAACTGGCTGATGCTACAAATACGAAAGAGAAAATTGAAATAATTTGAACAGATGTAAAGACACGAAGGGTTGGGGAAGACTGAAATGGAAGGAGGTATGTCTGCAAAGAGGGGAAGAGGTCGACCGTGGAGACGATGGATATAGGTTGTAAATGGTGATTTGAGCATGACGACTGTAGATTCGTGGTAAAATAGAGAGAAAATCCCAGGGACGGTTAGGGTAGCAAAGTTCTGCTTATGACAAGCTATTTGATGATGATGATGATGATGATGATGATGATGATGATGATGATGATGACATGAGGATGATGACATGAGGATGATGATGATGATGACATGAGGATGATGACATGAGGATGATGATGATGATGACATGAGGATGATGATGATGATAATGACATGAGGATGATGACATGAGGATGATGATGATAATGACATGAGGATGATGATGAGGATGATCATGAGGATGATGATAAGGATGATGATGAGGATGATGATGAGGATGATGATATGAGGATGATGATGATGATGATGATGACATGAGAATGATGATGAGGATGATGATGATGATGACATGATGATGACATGAGGATGATGATGGTGATGATGATGATGATGATGATGATGATGATGATGATGATGATTTAAGATGCTGCTGAGGATGATGATGATGATGAAGATAATGATGAGGATAATGATGATGATGATGATGACATGAGGATGATGATGATGACATGAGGATGATGATGATGAGGATGATGATGAGGATGATGACATGAGAATGTGGAGAAACACAAGTCTGAGAGAGTGGGCAAGGGTCAGAGCTTGATGGGGAGAAATTGAAGTCAGCCTTCAATGCATGATCTTTTGATTGATTGATTGATGGATTGATTGATTAATTGATTGATTGATTAATTGATTGATTGATTAAATGATTAATTCAGTGATTAATTAAATGATTCTTTCTTCTTCTTTTGTCAGCACACTGTTACCAGGTTGTTAACCCAGTGTCGTAGTTTTATGTATTTGTCTTGCGCTTCTCTGGTGACTTGTGTGATGGTTTTCTTATAATCCCTGAAAGAATTCAACTACGTTATCTATCCACCTTTCCTCGGTCTTCCTCTCGCCTTCCTTCCTGATATTCTGTTGTGGAAAGCTTCATAGGCAGTTTTGTCTGTTCGCATTCTTACTAAGTGGCCAAACCACTTCATTTTCTGTTTCGCTACATACTTCAAGCATAATTAATTGATTGATTTATCGATTGATTGATTGATCGATTGATTGATTAAATGATTAATTCAGTGATTAATAAATTGATTGATTGATTCTAAATGCAACGAACTACAGTATTTTTTTCCCGATCCAGAAGCACTTGAGCTTTCAACTCTTCGACTCGGTGCCATGGACATCGTAACCCTTCGGTTCGGTGCCACGAACAGCGTGAATCTGGGGAACCTGTGGCTTTTCTGCCAGCCCGCGGAATTGAACCCGCACTCACAGAGAGCTAGTCACCCACAATCCAACGCGCTACGAACAAGCTGGGCAGGCGGGCAAAAATTACAGTATTACAGACCAGTGGTCAGATTCCCAGTGGTCAGATCATCTAACATTTCTCTTGAAGAAGCCGTAAATAAGAAAAGAAATGTGACCCCCCAAAAAATATGAATGCACAACGAAAATAGATGGGCCATGTTGTAGCTTACGTGACATTCTGAATAAGGTTCGCAACGGACAGTCCTGACGGAAGGTCACAGAAAGATCATTCTCATTCGTTCTGAACTCCCCAGGCACGTCATTTCCGTGTGTGTGTCTTTTTTTTCTTTTAAGCATGCAAATACTGACCAGCCAATTAATGTGTGTATATAGATAGACATCATGGTTCGACACAAGATCGACGTCAGAACTGATTACATCCACCAAGCAGAGAGAGTTGTGGAGAGACGTGATCGCCTACGCCCGGCAGGCATATCACTTGATTGATTGATATAGACATAGGAAAGTGTATAGCAGGCACCCAAGAAAACTAAACTACGTTCTTCTTCTTCGATCGTTCTAGGCCTGTTTTAATCATTCTCTTTGTGATATATGAACAGCCAGACATCAGAACGCAATGTACGTGCACCAAACCTTCAGCACCTATTTGAGCTCAGTTGCTTATCCTTCGGTGGGGTGTTCGATTTCAGCCAACTATTGTGTGCGGATTCGCTTCTTCCGCTAGCCTTTGACTGTCCCCAGCCACACCCACAAGGCAGTGGGCTGCTATTTCTTTCAGGGCAGCGGCCCTTAGACGGCATGCCCTCCAGGGCTTATGAGCGCCATCTTCCCAGCAAACCGGTCGTTTTAATGAACACCTTGGTTTGCCGCCCGTTCAGATTTGTTTACGGTTTGCTCCGCTAGCCTTTGATTGTCCCCAATCAATCTAAAAGGTAGCAGTAGTTCCCTGCAATCGGAAACGCGCACTGGTTATGCCTCTGCTGGGCTTTCCCGTTGCTCTGTACATTTGGGTGGGACGCACACCCTGCCTACCGCAATGATGCTGCGAAGCTGCTGCGATGCTGCTGCGATACTGCTGCGATGCTTCTGCGATACTGCTGCGATACTGCTGCGATGCTGCGTCTACGCTGCTGCCACGCTTGCACTGGTTTTGCCTCTGCTGGGCTCACCAGTTGTTCTACTGGGTGGGACGTGCACCCTCTTGCCGCGCCTGCCCCTCGATGTGGCCCACTATGACTTTTGCCAGCGTGCTTGTTAGCCTTGCCCTGATGACACAAGTTACTAGGATTCCTTGCCGGAGACAGATGACACAAGTTACTAGGATTCCTTGCCGGAGACAGATGACACACAGCAGCCAAACCCGCAGCAGCCAAACCCGCAGGAAGCTGATGTGATGACGACCCTTTTTTCGACCGAAGACAACAAAAGTAGAGGATCATAAGTTACGTGACAGAAGATGCCAACACGTATAAAGAGTTGGAGTGTGAGGACACTGCTAGAGACATGCAGGTGTCACATCTTAAACAGACCTGGAGATGAAGTCTTCTTGAGGAACTGAAGTGTGCTTGAATATCCTGGGGGACCATAAAGAAAACAGCTAGTGACCGGGAAAAGTGGCGAACAACATTTGAGGCCCTCTGCTCCACGAGGTGCGGAGAGGAACAAGGCATTTCAAGCTGGCTTGACCTGAAGGGCTGTTAAGGTAAAAAAAAAAAAAAAAAGCTAAACATAAATCCAATGTGAAGCTGGGCAGTAAATAAAAAGTGTCCCGACTGCAACGTCTCTCAAATCAATCCAGCTTCAATCGGGTACCAGAGAAGCACTAGAAAGCAACGGTGGCCGGTTTGATGATGATCATAATACCACCGACTGCCGTAGATCAAATATACATTCGAGTCGAACATCTTATTCATGACTATGCCCCATGGTATGAAACTATGCTACTGTACTATTTTATTTATATAAATTGTATATTTCGTTAATGGAAGTGCAAGAGAAAAGCGAAAAACAAAATCTATATCTCAATGTGGCTAAAACAAAATAATGACAACAGATAAAACGAACATGACAAAAGATATTTTTATCAATGGAGAGAAAGTAGAAAATGTGAACAGTTTTGAATATCTTGGTTCACTGCTAACAACAGATGGAAATGTGAACAGTTTTGAATATCTTGGTTCACTGCTAACAACAGATGGAAATGTGAACAGTTTTGAATATCTTGGTTCACTGCTAACAACAGATGGAAATGTGAACAGTTTTGAATATCTTGGTTCACTGCTAACAACAGATGGAAATGTGAACAGTTTTGAATATCTTGGTTCACTGCTAACAACAGATGGAAATGTGAACAGTTTTGAATATCTTGGTTCACTGCTAACAACAGATGGAAATGTGAACAGTTTTGAATATCTTGGTTCACTGCAAACAACAGATGGAAATGTGAACAGTTTTGAATATCTTGGTTCACTGCTAACAACAGATGGAAATGTGAACAGTTTTGAATATCTTGGTTCACTGCAAACAACAGATGGAAATGTGAACAGTTTTAAATATCTTGGTTCACTGCTAACAACAGATGGAAATGTGAACAGTTTTGAATATCTTGGTTCACTGCTAACAACAGATAGAAATGTGATGAAAGAAATTAAAAGAAGAACAGGGGTCCAAGGCTCATGAGGTCATGGTGGTAACATGAGCCAGGGTTAGCGAGGGGCGCGCTAACCAAGACCCTGCCCCAACCTCCACGTGGTGACCCTGGAAACAGACTATGGTTCCGGTCTGGCTAAGAGGGGCAGGGATCGGGAGAGAAAACTACTGGTAGGGGTAGCAGTGCAAGTACGGAAACACGATAAAGATACATACAAAGAAAATGCACAAATCTCCTGACCGATGTCCAACAAGATATTGCCCAAGTCCCTGAACGCAAAGAAACAGCAACGAAACGTCTCAGACATGGATGAGAGGTGCATCCAGTGACCAAACGTATGCCCACGTAGGGGAAGCTCGAAGCCCTGAGGAGGGGGCAACATTGCCAGCCCGTCGGCAAGAATAAATAAGACAGGACCGTAACGAATAAAAGTCTACCCTCGTGTTGGTGCGAGAGAAGATTGCAGCTGACCCCGCATTGGTAGCCTGGTGCAGATACATGTACTGGGCAAGGTTTGCCGAGCGCAAAAGAACAAGTTGCGTTTAGTGCATAACGAAACTACCCGCCCTGGGAAAACCGTGCAAGGTACTGTGCGATTAAAATTAACATCCCCGGAAGAACTGAGGTTGGTGATGCCTAACGGAACTGCCAGCCTTGGGGCAACCGGGCAAGGTTCGATTGCAGTCGTAACTAACATCCCCGGAATAACTGGGGCGGGTGATGGCGGCGAGCGCAAAATCCTCAGTTACGCTGATAGTGCCGACTGAAACGACCCTCTACATTGTTTGTACTCGGCCCCATGCCAGTGCTTTCGAGGTTAATTGCAAATTGTCACGTACCAATACGCGTCTAGAAGAGGCCGAGAATGTTCCTTCTCCGGATCAAACTCAAAATGTACGGTAAAGCAAGGCCGACAATGCACGGATCAGACAGGAAGTTCGGGTCTGAACATTGGCGAGGCCGATACTTTACACGGTGTTTATACGAGTAAGACGCCGTCCGAGGATAAGCTTACAAGCCCCGAGAAATATTTCTCAGTCAGAACGGGCATAAACAGCGTAACTCACTGTCCCGGCGTAGATCACAAAGCCCAAAAATACGGCAAAGCTGATCGAACCCTAGGGAAAGCTCACCCTAGTAAATCAAAAGCTGGCTGAAAACGAACACCCCACCGAAGGATAAGCAACTGGGCTCCAATAGGTGCTGAAGGCTGGTGCACGTACATCACGTTCTGATGTGTGGCTGTTTATATATCACAATGAGAATGATTAAAACAGGCCTAGAACGATCGAAGAAGAAGAAGAAAGAAAAGAAGAACAAACATGGCTTTACAAAAATTAAACAACTCAAAACAGTATGGAACGGAACTGATAAGAAAACAAAGATCAGAATACTAAGAGCATGCATATTCCCAGTGTCAGCGTATTGGTGTGAAGCATGGATATTTAACATGACAGTGGAAAAACATATAAGTACTTTTCAATACCAGTGTTACAGAAGAGTCCGCCGTATATCTTGGACAGAGAAGAGAACAAATAGATCTATCCAGAAAGATCTCAAAATCAAAGAAATCTGGCTAATGTTACATATCGGAATGAAAGAATTGAAATATTTTGGACATATAAAAAGACACGAAGGGCTGGAGAAGACCATCATAGAAGGAGATATACCGGCAAAGAGAAGAAGAGGAAGACCACGGAAAGATGGATTCAGGATGTAACTGATGATTTGAGCTTGACGGCTGCAAGGGGTGGGAGGAGGGGGCGAGATCTAGCCTATGTGAGAGAGAAATTCCAAAGGGTGGCAAAGCTCTGCTTAGGACAAGCTATTTGAAGATAATGATGATGATGATGGATGATGATATTGATAATTCATTATATTTTTTGTTAATTTGAAAGATATTGATGTTTGCATGATTTTTATTTTAAAAATTGTCGACATAAAATTCAGTAAACACAAATTATTTACATTTTGGCGATGGCAGAATCATTAGCTGGCCGTGATTTCCTCTATTACCATTCGTTTTCAAATCGCGTCTTGAAATACTTTGCATTCTGGAGAAGCTACTTGCATAAGGCTTGCAAAATGTCTCTTATTGAATATGAGTTGTGAATACATACTAGACTTATCTAGTGCGTTTTAAATGAACACTTTAAAACATTATAACTATAAGATATAGAATCCTATGGACTGCTAAAATGACTAATGTTGAGGTGTTGAATGAGATCCAGACACAAAGCTTATCATCAATATAAGAAAGAGGCAGTCATTATTTTTCGGGCATGTGATGAGGAGGGGAGGTTTAGAACACATTGTGACAACTGGCAAAATCGAGGGAAGACGAAACAGAGGAAGACAGAGAGAGAGAAAATTGGGGATAGCCTGACTTCATGGCACGATAGAGCGTCAACATCTGAGTTGATAGCAAACACCAACGACAGAGATTTGTGGTGATCCATGGTCGCCAGCCGGCACGGCACCTGATGATGATGAGCTATATACAATGGCCATGTTTCGTTAGCGTACAGCAGCGTGGTTCGAACTGTGACCTTTTAATACTTTCCACTTTGTGACTACACTTATCACGTTTAGCTCCTACACAGTAAGACGTCGCCTCCCGAACGCAACACTGGCTTTGGATATCCTATTGTTGACCTCAGATTATTGATCTCCTAGACCAGTGTTTCTCAACCTGTGGGTCGCGACCCATTTGGGGTCGAACGACCATTTCACAGGGTCACGACCATTCACGGGCATTTTTTTTTTACTGATCCAGAAGCACTTAAACTTTTAGCTCTTCGGCTCGGTGCCGTGGACATCATAAACCTTCGGTTCGGTGCCACGAACACCGTGAATCCTTGGTGAACCTGTGGCTTTTCTGCCAGCCCGCAGAATTGAACCCGCAGTCACAGGGAGCTTGTCACCCATAGTCCAACGCGCTACGAACACGCTGAGCAGACGGACGCAGGGGCCGCCTAAGACCATCAGAAAACACATATTTATCATAATTAGAAATCAATATTTCACAATATATAATTACATATTATTTTTGTGATTAATCAATCAGCTTTAATTATGTTCAATTTGTAACAATGAAAATACATCTTCCATATCAGATATTTACATTACGATTCATAACAGTAGCAAAATTACAGTTATGAAGTAGCAACGAAAATAATTTTATGGTTGGGGTCACCACAACATGAGGAACTGTATTAAAGGGTCGCGGCATTAGGAAGGTTGAGAACCACTGTGTTAGACTGTAATACATAATATGTGATAATATTCTTCCGTGATTGTAATTGTGTAATATTTTTTTCCTTCGCAGAGCTGACGATATGGTTTCATGTGACGATATGAACGAAGCTATGGTTGCAGACTACATGGCTGCTCGAATTCCATCTCGACCAGTAAACGCCCTCATCATTATGCTCGTTTGTTTCAGTGTTCTGGGACTTCTGGGTAACTTACTCGTGCTCTATGTGTACGCCAAGAAACGAAATAAGCTTTCGTCAACCGTCTTCATCATCGCCCTGGCCGGTATAGATTTGGTGACATCTGCTGTAGGAATGCCTTACACAATGGTGATGGAAGGTCTCAACTACCACATTTCAGTGGACTTTTCCTGCAAACTTTACTATTTCGTAATCACGTGCACAGTCCCGTTCTCCGTGTTCATTATGGTCGCAATCGCCATTGATAGATATATATGTATATGCAGGCCACATTCTCACGTTTTAGACGCTACAAGGGCAAGAAACTCTGTTTTTCTTCTACTACTAGTTGCCATAGCAATTGGCGTCATTCCCGCCATGTTTTATGGTGTTTACATCGACAGAACAACGTTAATAAAAAACGATGTGAAATCGGAACCTGTGGAAATGGCAGTAATGGAGAATATGGGTAACATCACGAATATCTTGGCTCATTTAGAAGATAACAGCTGCCATCAGTGTGTGAACTTCTCAAGCGAGGAGGAGTTTACTGAAGGGCTCATGAATGTTATTATGGAACTCTACGCAACAGTTTGTAGCCAGAGCATCTTTTAAACAATCAAATATTTACACCGGACTTTGTTTATCAAATCAAATTTTATTTTCGGATAACTTTCGACGTACATACCAGACGATTTATTCTGCCAGTTTCTTGGTCTGTTTTTCTGTAGTTTTCGTCTTATACATCATGATTTATAAATCAGTGCTGGTCAGGCGAGCACGACGCTACGCCGCACGCCCAAAAACAAAATTAATATTAACACAAGACGTTTCCCTCACAGAAAACCAAAGTATGTTAAACGATTCTCCAGATAGAAGTATCGCGCTAACAGATATTCAAAACGGCAATCGAACCGTTCCCTGCAAAGTCTCAACATCTACAAATTCGACCACAGCCTCAAGTCCACGAGTCACAAATTAGTCAACATGAAGAGCCGTATCAACAAAGCGAACAATCACAAAGTGGAGTAACTCTCAACAATAGTTGTCTTCGAGATAAATATTTTTTAGCAAATATACGTACAGCTATCATGTTATTTGTTGTTACTGTTGCTTTTGTTTTAGCTTATCTCCCTTCTTGGTTAATGGCTTTTAAAGTCATTAAATTTAATGTGATTATTTTCTATGTTTATTTTGCCAACCATATTGTTAATCCAATAATTTATGCCTTCATGAACCCGGCGTTTCGTAGATCTTTACAGGGTCTGATTTGTAGGAAGAAACATCGATCGATATAAGCAGAAGATGAATCTTAGTCTCTTAGTGGATCAAGGCAACAGCCAGATTTTTTGATTTTTTTCGACTCCAGAAGCACTTGAGCTTTCAGCTCTTCGGCTCGGTGTCATGGGCATCGTAACCCTTCGGTTACGGTAAATCTGGAGAATCTGTGGCTTTTCTGCCAGTCCGCGGAATTGAACCTCACAGAGGACTTGTCACCCGCAGTCCAACGCTCACGAACACGCTGGGCAGGCGGGCAAAGCCATATTTTTACAAGCCAGTTATTTTTAGAGTAACAAACGCCCTTTAGTTTGGCTCCTGGTAAAAGATGTAAAACCACAAGCCACGTAATGTGTTGTTTGGTTTCCAATGAGTTAACTCTTACGCCACTCTGAGCCGATGTACCGGCTCGAGGTACATTTTAATGTGAAGCATAGCTAGTTTACTGGCTAGTTCACTATATATCATTTAAAGCGGTTTTAAAACCGAAAGGTTGACTTCATTGAACCGGTTTCCCATATGGATCGGTCCCTCCGCGTAGAAATGACACGTCCCCTGCCGAGAGTATTGCACAAAGCACGAACTCCGTAGCTTCGGCAACAATAGTAGGGTCTCTGGAAACAAATGCGCTTGTGAACATAATTGCGCGGTCTGGATTCGAACCCACGACCTTTGACTCGCAAGGCAATGATTTAACGACTTAGCCACATATCCCTCCCTTCAGTATATATATTCTCATAACGACTTAGCCACATATCCCTCCCTTCAGTATATATATTCTCTCTCGTACCGTTATATTTTACATTGAGCTTGCACGTAATTTCTCCATACCGCTCTGTCCTGGGAGACTGATCAATCTCTTCCATGGAACTGAGTCCGATATTACTTGCCTCTCTCAGCACAGTTCATCTCAGGTTTCCCTTGGGCGTCCTCTCTTTCTTAAACCCTTTGTCTCCCACTTCAATATCTGCTTTGGTAATCTGTGATCATTTTTTCTCAAGGTGTGCCCAACATATCTCCATCTTCTCCATCTTATAACAGTTGTTACTAGTAGTTGATCAGACATTTCTTCTCAAGGTATGTCCAACATATCTCCATCTTCTCCATCTTATAACAGTTGTTACTAGTAGTTGATCAGACATTTCTTCTCAAGGTATGTCCAACATATCTCCATCTTCTCCATCTTATAACAGTTGTTACTAGTAGTTGATCAGACATTTCTTCTCAAGGTTGCCCAACATATCTCCATCTTCTCATTCTTATAACAGTTGTTACTAGTAGTTGATCAGACATTTCTTCTCAAGGTATGTCCAACATATCTCCATCTTCTCCTTCTTATAACAGTTGTTACTAGCGGTTGACCAGACATTTCTTCTGAAGGTATGTCCAACATATCTCCATCTTCTCCATCTTATAACAGTTGTTACTAGTAGTTGATCAGACATTTCTTCTCAAGGTATGCCCAACATATCTCCATCTTCTCATTCTCATAACAGTTGTCACCAGTATTTGACCGGACATGTCTCTGATTTCATCACTTCTCCTGAATTCGTTCCATTTTATATTCATTATTTTTCGCAGACATCTATTTTCAAATGCATTCAACTTGCTTTCTATTCTTAGTAATTTTCCAATTCTCGCTGGCATATGTTAGAAATTGATTCAACATTTGAATTTAAGATTTTCAATTTAGTTTTACAATTGCATAACTGGCAGTTTCATATTTTATTTATAATTTTTAATGCTGATGTTGCTTTGCCAATTCGTATCATAATTTATATTTTAACATTTCCTGTGCAATCACAATTGCTACCTAAATATGTGAACTGTTCTGTTATTTTTATTATTTTAGATTTCAGGGTGATATCTGCATTACTTGCCATATGTGTCTTCATTATATTTGTTTCGTTTTTTCATAGCTTATCTTATCTTATCTGATCTTATCTTAAGCACATTTGCCGTGAAGCTCCTGGGGAGAGTTAGTTTCTATCTTGTGCCAGGTGTGTTGCGCTTGACATTGTCAGTCCATGCTTTCGCAGGGACTCTGAGATGTTATCTATCCATCGTGTTCTTGGCCTGCCTCGTGCTCTGCGCCCTGAGTGTCGATTATTATAGGCACGTAATGGTAGTAAATGTGGTTCCATTCTCATTAGATGGCCGAACCACTTGATTCTTTGCCTCTCGATGTACTGTATGCATGGTATAGTACCAACGATGCTTCTGATATTCTCGTTTCTCACTCTTATCTCTCCTTGTAACGTTGAAAGCTTTTCGTAGACATCTCATTTCACATGTTGTAATCTTTCTTTCTTGTATCTTAGTCAGGGGCCATGTTTGGCACTGATAGCAGAGAGTTGGAATAAATATGCAGTTTATCAGTTGTCGTTTGACTGCCATGTTAATGCTTGGATGTTTTAATAGTGGTGACAGTTGGTATGTCCCTGCATTTGCCTTCTGGCATCTAGTCTCGATTTCTCTGTCCATCTTTCCATCTGCTGTGAATATACTCCCGAGATATTTGAATTCTGGAGTCTGTTGTATTTTGACATTATTCACGTGTATATTTAGTTGACCTGTTGACCTACTTATTGCTAATCTGTAGTTTACAGTATTTAATAACAATTTAAAATTATTAATTCAATGAAAATAATTATTTGTTAGATAACCATTCAACTCTACAGCAAAACCGAAGTACAACATCAGCGCTGAACTTCATGCAAACAAAAAGTGGACACAACATCAGTTCTGAACTTTATTTTTTTTAAAGTCGTCCCTGTGTTGCCTGGGCTCGCAAGGGGAGCAAAGAATAGTAACACTGCGACCTATATGGCATCACGTAAGTGGCTACTGAGGTAGGGGCCTAGGGAAGCTACCCTAGTAAATAAAACACGTCGCAGAAATCGGATATGCTGGCCTAATTGTAGGCGCAAAACTGGCACAACCTGCAATCACTCTAAGGCTCGTATCACATACAAATTGCAAAAAGTGGTTTAACAAGTGGTCGATACAGAGCGTTTCAAGAAGGAAAGAATTATTTTTTTAAGTTGGTACAACATCAGTCCTAAATTTCCTCAAGAAACAGCAAATTAAACAGTTCAGCCACGTAATCAGATTATCAACAGACAGTGCCCCTCAAAGAGAAATGTTACTCCGATACAATGGATACAAAGCAAAAGGCTGGCCAAGCAAAAAGTGGACCTCAGAGATAACAGATGCGACGTAAGACACTATTTATGAAGCGCCCACACAAGCTCGTTCTAGAAATCTTTTCTTATCCTGACGATGTGAGACACAACAGATTTAGATAAAATAAGAATAAAAATGTAGATAAAATGAAATGTCCAGGTGTTGATATAAAAATAATTAAAATGTTGCTGTAGTTGCAAGCAACAATAATCAAGTTGTGATGATGTAAGAAAAGAAAATAGGCTTTGAGACGGTGCATGATTGTCCCTCATCAAAGTGCATGATGCCCCAGCTACAGGAGATCTTAACTATATCCGCCATATTGTTCTTGGAAAACTTCCGGAGTTTTGTCAGATTTCTTGGAAACCTGCGTATCATCCTTCTGTGTATTAGGTAATCACATTGTGATAAGGCGTGGGTTGCATTTTGTGTGACTCCCATTGCGTCTTGTTTGGACTGCATGTATGTTTTATGGGAATTATTTTAATCACCTCCTTCTTATTTCGTTCTCTCTCTCTTCCTGTTTCTCTCACTCTCTAAATCTTTCTCTATCTCTCTCTTCTTCCTCTCACTCTTTTCCTCTCTCTCTCTCCTATCTTTCTTGCACTCTCTCTCACTCACTCAGTTCCTCCCTCACTCGCTTTATATCTATATATCTTTCTACTCACTCTCTATCTCTATCACTATGTCTCTATATGTACCTCTCATTCTGTCTCTCTATCTCTCTCACTCGATTTATCTCTCTCTATATATATATCTGTCTATCTCTCTATCTTTCTCTCTCACTCTCCCTTCCTTTCCCTTCCTCTCTCTCTCTCTCTCTATCTCTCTTTCCCTTCGTCTCACTTTCCCTTTCTCTCTTTCTCCCTCTCTCTCTCTACCTTTCTCTCTCTTCGTTCTCTTCTCTCTCTCTCTCTATATATATATATATATATATATATCTTTCCTTCTCTTTCTCCATTCCTCTATCTCCCTTCCCTCTTCGATCCCTCTTTCCCTTCATCACTCTCTCACTTCCTCTTGAAGTAGGGTGCAATCGTTAGCATTGAGATAGATTGCAATCGTTGGTATTGAAGTAGGGTGCTATCTTTGATGATGGTCTTATTCAAAGATGTGATAATTTATTATAAGAGCATTTGTTGGTTTATGGTCCTACAATTCCCATTCTCTCATGATGACTGATGATCCATAACATATGGTAATAATATACAAACTCAATGCTTGATGGCATGCGACATGTTTATTGATCTATAAGTATAAACGTTCTTGCTTAAGAACACGTCCATCTGTCAATTGTTTATGTTGTCTCTCCTATTTTCTCACTGTCCTTCGCAACCGTTACTAAATCGTCACTATTTTTCTACACAAAAGCGTCATGTCTCGTAGTTATGTGTTGCACTTCTACATAGAGTACAACACATAGTCTCAACTATTAAATAATCTAATTATACTACACTAACTATCTGGCTAACTGTCCACTTCTCCGCTGCCATCTGGGGAACTATGACACCCCCCTGGAGACCTCGCCATCGTCCCGACGGCGAAATGTCAAGAAAAAATCGCACAGGTAGTGTTCAGTAGGGTGATTAGAGTGGTGAGAGCTGAAAGGGAACTAGTCACCTCACGTGTTAACGTGGCTCCACAACAACTAACTATAACAGCCAACCATGGTCGAAAGAAAAAGAAAATCCTGACGGGATCTCAGGAAGACCCAAGTTGAATGAGCAAATGGGAACTAGTCACCACACGTCGTTGAACGTGACTCGTCAACTGGTCATAGGTGACCATGGCTAACAACAACAGTAACCCCTCTGTGCTCTTGTGCTGAAACCAAGTAATAGAAATTAATCAGCATAATTATAATTAATCTGGAAAAATATGCGCCGTATGTCTACGACGGCGACCCAACAGCATAACACTTGGCCAATGTGAGGTGGCTGTACTGGGACATCCAATCCTCACATGAGGTAGTATTGGTTTGATGGCAGCTTGCATCAGTATGTCACTAATCACTATGTCTTTCTTGCATGTCAGAGTCCTGTCACATTATCTGAAATCTCAAACAAAAAAACAAGTTACAAATCGAAAAAAAAAAACATATATATAACGTTAACCTTTCACGTTATATATCCTCAACGAGGTAATATCAACCAACCCCCAATGCCCAGGGGAAATAATGAACTCCCAAGATTCAACATATGACCAACAATCTTGGAACAACTTATACATGATGCCCAATTGCTAACATCATATATTAATATTCCATTGTACTGGCCTGGCCATGGAGTGAACGCAACGCCTCTCATAACACCATACATTACCCATCCGACAGAAAATATTTCGTTCAAGTTGCACACTCTTTTGCGCATCAGAACCAAATTGCACAGGATCTGATTTTGACCAGATTTGAAAATTATATTTAGCGTTGCAGTTCCTATTTCGCTCATAATCTGAGCTCAAAGAATTATTTTCAGATCCATGCATTCTTAAACCTATAGGTAGTGAATTACATTTATTTTTACTACTTCCATTACCATTGTCTACTGGGAGGCAATCTCTTTTAGCATGCTCACAGTCACACTCGCCGAATCCCGGAGTATTTACTTCTTCTTGGTTGCGCGCAATCTTAGTGACTTCACTAACTTGTGTTGTCGTTGACGTGTCACTGGAACTAGACACTGTTAATGTATTCAACTGGTGATCTGGAAACTGTTCCTGTTTTAAACTGTGTTTCTTTGTATCTCCACCCAAGATGGTCCTAGGCCACCTCGCTTTTCGCCTTACTCTACCATACTGGTTACATTGGTCAGCACAATTGCGCTTTAAATTACCGCCCTTACTATCCCTTACGTGTTTATAATTTTTCGCAATAACACGTACCGTTTTGTCATGTCCCTGCTGATTCTTTTTCGCCTGAACCTTGTTGACTCTCCTAAACCCTGTTTTAATAAACTTGGATCTCGCGCGAGTCGCTTTCGTGCTCGTAGACTCTACTCTTTGTAGTCCATGAGGTAGAAATAGACGAATTCCCTCATGTTTAAATCCTGAGTGATTAAAATTTACATAACGTAAACATCTTATTGGATGCGCGCTGTCGGGGTGGGAGGGCGTAGATTGACTATCTTGTACCACCTTTACGTCCTCACCCGAACTACGAACGACTGATTCCTTCATGTCACCATCCTTCGTACCGTGGTCCTCATCCTTAGTCACACAGGGATTCTCTTGTCCTTTATCCCGCACATTACTCGCCTCACGAACGAATGGCTCATTCATCCTATGGTTTTGGTGTTCTTCGGACTGGCTTTCCGCCAAACGAGGATTGTTGTGCAGGAAATTTGGATCTTCAACTGACCCATCGACGACTGAAGCTATCATATTATTACCTTGCACTGCTTGTACGACACCCTGTATCTGACTCGTCTCACAACCAATTAATTCAATCGTATCATAGGTGTGACTTCCCTGAGAATTGTCCTCTGGTACACAAAGAGAATCTTGTAAGATCCTTGGCTCTTCTCTCGTTTCACAAACGAAGGACTGATGGTTTTGCCGGTCCTTAAAATTATCTGCCGCCATACAGGGCAAATTGTGGAGAGCGTCAGGCACAGCAATAGACCCATCAACCACAGATACAAATTTATTTCTATCCTGAGAGGCATCCTCTGCTATACAGAGAAAATTTTGTGAAACATCTGACTCACCACATGACCTATCAACAGCGGATAGTAACATGGACCGTTCATGACAATTGTCGTCCACTATACAGGGAAAATCAAATAAGAAATTTGGAGTGCCACCTGACCTATCAACGTTTGATACTATTATATTGCTGTTTTGCGTCGCCTGGCACCTATCTTCTGAAATTTGCAAGAAATTTTGTTCTTCGCCCAATTCATGACCAAACAACCCATCTCTATCAGGGATCTGGTTCACATGGGCCCCATCCCTGGACACCCCGGGGTTTGTGCGCTGTCCAGTGAGTTGGCTGTGGAAAGAAAAACACCTAAAATCATTTCCCATGTACCCTCTCCGATCGCCTCGCGAACAACGTTTTGGTGGATTATTGGAAAAGAAATTTTGCCGATCTGAACGAGACGTGGTGGGTGGTGGTCTGGCGGAGATTCGTCTGGGGAGCTCTGGGTAGCGTCCAGTTACCCTGTATTCCAGATCGTCTACGCGACGTCGCATCCCAGAAATTGTATTGGGATCTGACGCGGGATGGGATTGGACTCCCATCGCAACGCCTCATCTCTGCATTGCAGGAAGGTGGTGGAGGGTGCTCCTGCAACTTTGGACATAAGCATGCTGGAACACAACCTGTTACTAAGGGATGCCACAAAGTGATCCCGAAGATTGTTGGGATCCAGGGGGATCGATCCCTCCCTAGACTGAGCTGCGGTCACTTTCATGAATAGCTCCGCTATCCGATGGGAATAGTCAAGGCACGTCTCTTCGCTATTCTGAGAAGAGCGAAAGAAAGCAGACAGTAGCGCATGAGCTGATCTATTGTCACCAAACACACCCAGGAGGCCTGTCAACAGGGACTCTGGGTCCTTCACCGTCATCATTTGTATGGCAAGTTCCCTACGGACTGAATCGGAGACGTGCTCGAAAGCGCATTGACCTATCCTGACCTTCCAGCCCATAGTACGTCCAGTAATGTCGAATGTCCCGCTCAAACTCATCCCCAGAGGGACCATCACGAACCCCAAATGTCCGTGGGGCCGACATGGAGGACGAGGGACGTTCCATGCAGTAGGATAAGACGGCACAGGAACAGATGAACAGCCATATCCATCCAAAACCGGAGATTCCACCAAGGCTGCGGGAGGTGCCAGTACAGGAGGCAGTACCTCCAACGTCGCATCCTCACCGGCCCTATTTCCTCTAGTTCCACGGTGAGCCATATTAAAGAACAGTCCACCCTGGTACAAGTATCGTTCGTATCCAAAGCAGAAAAGCTGCGATTATATCGACTCAAAGTGTACAAACTGTTATTAAAATATAGTCAACAGCTAACATAGCCCACAAATACGAAAAATTATATCCATAGAACATCAGTAAGAAGGCTATAAATTCATTCGTACACTATATATGGTACATTATACGCAAATACAGTGTCACACACCAGTGAATGTATAGCTGAAAAAAAATCTTTGTGGCAATTACAAAAGGCAAGCAAATGAAAAAGGTATACTTACTCTATAAATAATACATCAAGTACCAAAGTGTGGAATGCTCACATTACACCTCAATTGTCAATCATTGTATAGCGTGATCAAATATGCATAACTTCCCATATACTGGACACAGGAAAAAGTAAAGTCCGTTAATTGAAGCAAAAATGTTATGGTTTCTTGACCGGGGTAAACACGCCGTCACTTTCCTGTAGGAAGGACAATAAAATTGAAGACGAGAGCTTTGATTGAAGAGTATAGATGAAATCCTTGACCGGGGGTAAACACGCCAGTCACCTTCCCTGTAGGAAGGACAATAAAATTGAAGACGAGAGCTTTGATTGAAGAGTATAGATGAAATCCTTGACCGTGGGGTAAACACGCCGGTCACCTTCCCTGTAGGAAGGACAATAAAATTAAGACGAGAGCTATGATTGAAGAGTATAGATGAAATCTTGACCGGGGTAAACACGCGGTCACCTTCCTGTAGGAAGGACAATAAAATTTAAAATGAGGGCTTTGATGGAAGAGTAGAGATGAAATCCTTGACCGGGGTAAACAGCTGGTCACCTTCCCTGTAGGAAGGACAATAAAATTTAAAATGAGGGCTTTGATGGAAGAGTATAGATGAAATCCTTGACCGGGGTAAACACCGGTCACCTTCCCTGTAGGAAGGACAATAAAATTTAAAATGAGGGCTTTGATGGAAGAGTAGAGATGAAATCCTTGACCGGGGGGTAAACACGCCGGTCACCTTCCCTGTAGGAAGGACAATAAAATTGAAAATGAGGGCTTTGATTGAAGAGTATAGATGAAATCCTTGACCGTGGGGTAAACACGCCGGTCACCTTCCCTGTAGGAAGGACAATAAAATTTAAAATGAGGGCTTTGATGGAAGAGTATAGATGAAATCCTTGACCGTGGGGTAAACACGCCGGTCACCTTCCCTGTAGGAAGGACAATAAAATTGAAAATGAGGGCTTTGATTGAAGAGTATAGATGAAATCCTTGACCGGGGGGTAAACACGCCGGTCACCTTCCCTGACAATATGGCATAGGGAGCAGAATACTAGGCATACCAAACGAATCGTGTAAACAGATATAAAAATTGACTTACATAGATTCTGGTCCACGAACGTGACTAAACACGGTGGGCAGTTGTTGTTTTGTTTATTCTTGACACCATTGAAGTAGGGTGCAATCGTTAGCATTGAGATAGATTGCAATCGTTGGTATTGAAGTAGGGTGCTATCTTTGATGATGGTCTTATTCAAAGATGTGATAATTTATTATAAGAGCATTTGTTGGTTTATGGTCCTACAATTCCCATTCTCTCATGATGACTGATGATCCATAACATATGGTAATAATATACAAACTCAATGCTTGATGGCATGCGACATGTTTATTGATCTATAAGTATAAACGTTCTTGCTTAAGAACACGTCCATCTGTCAATTGTTTATGTTGTCTCTCCTATTTTCTCACTGTCCTTCGCAACCGTTACTAAATCGTCACTATTTTTCTACACAAAAGCGTCATGTCTCAGAGTTATGTGTTGCACTTCTACATAGAGAGTACAACACATAGTCTCAACTATTAAATAATCTAATTATACTACACTAACTATCTGGCTAACTGTCCACTTCTCCGCTGCCATCTGGGGAACTATGACACTCTCTCTCCCTTCCTCTATCTCTCTTTCCCCTCCTGTCTCTCTCACTTCCTGTCTCTCTTCCTCTCTCTCCTTTCTCTCTCTCTCACTTCCTCTCTCTCCTTTCTCTCTCTCTCACTTCCTCTCTCCCTTCCTCTCTCTCTCACTTCCTCTCTCTCTTCTCTCTCTCTCTCTCTCTCCTTTCTCTCTCTCTCACTTCCTCTCTCTCTTCCTCACTCTCTCTAATTACTATAATTATTATTCCCAATAACACATCTACATTTTGCTTTGCACAAATAATTTCTATATTATCCCACAGACGTTATTCCGGTTTGATATTTGTTAGATTCTGGGCTTGTAATTTATTTCCATTCTTGCATTAGAAGTTATTTCTGCACATGACATTTCTTGCAGCGGAATTAAAACTTGTATATCACGACAGATTGTTTTTCAATACATTACATTGGTTTTTCTATGTGTATGGGGGTTTTGTTTGTGTGTGTTTAAATAAATGTTATCGACTTTTCTGCACTTCATGTTGGTCCGTCTTTGTAATATTTAATATGTATTTGTTATGTTATGCTATGCTCTGCTATGCTATGTTCTGTTATGTTCTGTTCTGTTATGTTATGTTGTTTGATTGACGTGATGTCCTCCGCTGCAGCAGCCATCCTAAAGTCCACCTGGTCACCGTACCCATGAGAGGTTAATTAGTTATGTTGTTCGGTCGATGTTATGGCCCATGCATGCTCCATCCTCCGCTGCAGCAGCCATCCTAAAGTCCACCTGCTTACCGTACCCATGAGAGGTTAATTAGTTATATTGTTCGGTCGACATTACGGTAATACCTGCTATTAGATTTATTGAAAAAGAGACTCAAATGGTTTGGCCACTTGGTCAGAATGAACCGAATACACCAGTTGCAAGAGCGTACAACCTGAAAATTAAATCATCAAGAGGAAAGGGCAGACCAAGAAAAGATGGGTTGATGGAGTTACAGACATCTTAAAACTCCACAATACCACACCATATCAAGCGACCGAGCGTGCATTATCTCGGAAACCGATCATCAGTTAAACCTGCTACGCCTAGCGGCAAAAAAGCAGAGAAGGACAAAAGAAAGAAAGACATTACGGCACAAGCGGACTCCGTCCTCCCCCGCAGCAGCAATCCTAAAGTCCACCTGCTTACCGTATTTCACCGGTATATCGTCTCGGAAGGGGGCGAAAGTGTTAATTATCTATTTAATACAATGATGCCATATTCATATAGAAATAAGTTTGTGACGAAATAGGAAGCGGGAAAAATATTTTTTAAGCGTTACTGCCTGTAATACTACTTTTTAGAACGGTGTAGGACAGGAGGGAGTGGGGAAGTGGGAGTGGGAGGTGGGGGCATAACCTATGGAGTTCAATGGCTGCATGCCTACTTACACCTTGATAAAATCTTTACTAGAGGGGAAAGTTGAGGGGAAGAGCAAAAGAGGAAGACAGAGAATAAGTGGAAGGAAACTTTAAGAAATGGACAGGTTACAGTCTGGCAGTGTGCAACACGAAAAACGAAAGACAGAGGATGCTGAGATTCATTGCAGCCAACCTTCGATGTGGAGACGGCACCTGATGATGATGATGATGTCTAGTGCTGTCACTGAGAAACTGTTCTGTGATTTTGTCCTTGTGCCCCTGACAGAAAAAACAACTCCTTGACCGTACCGAGGATTCTTCTTCTTCCAACGTTCCATATCGATCACTTGTTAACCACTCTGTGTGATTTGTATGTGATCTGAGCCTAAGAGCGATTGTACGTTGTGTCAGTTATGCGCATACAAGTAGGCCAGCACATTCAATTTATGTGCTGCTTTTTATTTACTAGGGTAGCATCCCTAGGGCTTACATCAGTCGCCTCTTCCGACGTGCATTGTAGGTAGCAGTGGTACTATTCTTTGCTTCTCTTAGGGCCCGGCACCACACGGGTGACCGAGGATTGAACACAGGTCTCTAGTATGGAAGCCCACAGTCTACTTCCTTCGGCCAGACGCTTGACTCGTCAAGGAAAACTACCAACAGAAAATGTGATGAGATTTCAGAACGTCTTATTCAAGTGAAACTGATGCAGCGCCATGTATATTGGCAACAACAAACTCAGATTCAGTGGCGGCTCGTCATTAAGGGCCAGTGGGGCCAGGCCCCACCAAAATAAGGTGTAACGTGTATTTATTATTTTATACATTAAAATATAACCTTACTGAACCATGATTTTTCCGAAAATTTCTGTCTGGCCCCACCAACAAAAATGATCACGAGTCGCCACTGCTCAGATTATAAAACGCTAGACTTATTATTGGAAATGCCCGTCTGCACAGCGTGTTCGTAGCGCGTTGGACTACAGGTGATTATCCCTCTGTGTGTGCGGGCGCGGGATGGCAGAAAAAGCCACAGATTCCCGAGATTTACGATGTCCATGACACCGAGCCGAAGAGCTGAAAGGCTCAAGTGCTTATGGATCGGGGGTTGGAAATGGTTTTTTTTTTTTCTAATTAGACAAGAAGAAAACAGGGTAAAACATAAATAAATGATAGCCTACACAAAAACCCACGAAAACTGGGGACATTAATCAGGTGACACGGTAGAAAGTCAGAACAGGAAAGAGTAATAACAAAAGTCAGTGTTACCAAAGATGAGAGGTTTTAGAATATAATTAGACCAGACAAGATGGCAGATAAGGGGAGGAGAGGAGGAGGGAGAGATGAGAGGAAGGAGGAGGAGGAGGGTTGATGATTATGGAGAAGAATAGAGATGAAGAGAAGTGAGAGTTGAAGATTGGGATGAGAGAGAAAGAAAGAGAGAAGAGAGAGGGTAAGAGAGAGAGAGAGAGAGGGAGAGAGAAAGAAGAGAGAAGAGGTGAGAGAGAGAAGAGGGAAGAGAAAAAAGAGAGAAGGTAAGAGAGAGGGTAAGAGAGAAACAGTAAGAGAGAGAAAGAGAGAGGGTAAGAGAGAACAGTAGAGAGAAGGAGAGGGTAAGGAGAAACAGTAAGAGAGAGAGAAAGGAGAGGGTAACGAGAGAAACAGTAAGAGAGAGAGAAGAGAGAGGGTAAGAGAGAAACAGTAGAGAGAGAGAAGAGAGAGGGTAACGAGAGAAACAGTAAGAGAGAGAGAAGAGAGAGGGTAACAGAGAAACAGTAAGAGAGAGAGAAGAGAGAGAGAGGTAAGAGAGAACAGTAAGAGAGAGAGAAGAGAGAGGGTAACGAGAGAAACAGTAAGAGAGAGAGAAGAGAGAGAGAGGGTAACGAGAGAAACAGTAAGAGAGAGAGAAGAGAGAGGGTAACGAGAGAAACAGTAAGAGAGAGAAAAGAGAGGGTAATGAGAGAAACAGTAAGAGAGAGAAAGAGAGAGGGTAAGAGAGAAACAGTAAGAGAGAGAGAAAGAGAGGGTAACTGAGAGAAACAGTAAGAGAGAGAGAAGAGAGAGGGTAATCGAGAGAAACAGTAGAGAGAGAAAGAGAGAGGGTAACGAGAGAAACAGTAAGAGAGAGAAAAGAGAGAGGGTAACGAGAGAAACAGTAAGAGAGAGAAAAGAGAGAGGGTAACGAGAGAAACAGTAAGAGAGAGAGAAGAGAGAGGGTAACGAGAGAAACAGTAAAGAGAGAGAGAGAGAGAGAGGGTAAGAGAGAAACAGTAAGAGAGAGAGAAGAGAGAGGGTAACGAGAGAAACAGAAAGAGAGAGAGAAGAGAGAGGGTAACAGAGAGAACAGAAAGAGAGAGAGAAGAGAGAGGGTAACGAGAGAAACAGAAAGAGAGAGAGAAGAGAGAGGGTAACGAGAGAAACAGAAAGAGAGAGAGAAGAGAGAGGGTAACGAGAGAAACAGTAAGAGAGAGAGAAGAGAGAGGGTAACGAGAGAAACAGAAAGAGAGAGAGAGTGAAGACAAAGTAAGAACGAGAAAGTGAGGAAGAAAGAAAGAGTGAGAGAGTAAGAGCAGAGAGAAAGGGTAAGAGTGAGAGTAAGAATAAGAGTGAGAGAAAAGAGAGGTAATCGCCGCCAGCAAAGATCATAACTCTTTGTGCTAGTGACCGTAACAGTAAACAAAGTGAAGGAACCCTTTCATACCTTGTGGTATATAGGGCAATACAGTGTTTAAGACTGTATTTTTCAATGACCAGTCGGCACACGATGGGTGATGTGGTCAGCATCACGCCGGCCGCCTTACTTTCCCAGAGCATGTCTGGTACCCAGTTGAGGCTGTGTCGACCTGAGAGCCGTCGCGGTCGGGAAAATTCCACCGCACACTGCGGAGTTGAACCCAGACCACCAGCCTTGAGAAGCGAGTTCACTAACAACTACGCAGCTGCGGCTCTCTGCTAGTGACCGTGTGAGGTGTAAAATGTCGGGGTTCAAGTCCAGCTAGGTCCCCAAAACTCTCGGTGTGCACGCGCTAAGCGGTTATATTACTGCAGAACTTAATCCTTCATTTGGGAATCTAAATGACAAGTACTTCTGAAGTTGGAGTCAGTTTTACCTGAATGGCGAAGGACATTAGTGATATAGAAAAAATCTTCACGCAAAAATTAGAGGTAGGGAAGGAGGGACAGACATACAGACGGACGGACAAATGGACGAGCGGTGAGACAGAGAGGGAGAGGGAGGGACTAGACAGTGATTCGGAGGGGATAGGATACCGACGGGCGGGATAGGATACCGACGGGATAGGATACTGACGGAGAGGATACGGACGGACAGGAAAGGATACGGACAGGAAAGGATACGGACGGGATAGGATACAGACGGACGGGAGGGACAGGATTTTTTTACATCCAGAAACACTTGAACTTTTCAGCTCTTCGGCTCGGGGCCATGGACATCGTAACCCTTCAGTTCGGTGCCACGAACACCGTAAATCTGGAGAACCTGTGGCTTTTCTGCCAGGCCGAGGAATTGAACCGCACTCACAGGGGACGTGATAGGATACGGACGGACATACGGCAGAGATAGAGAGAGAGAGAATAACATAGAGAGACAGACAGGCAGACAGTTAGGCGGACAGACATACATACAGACAGACAGACATATAAAACAAGATTCAGACCAATAAAAAAATATATTTTAAGTAAATCTAATTAAAAGACACAGATCACGTTTTGTGAGAAAACAGACAGACATACAAGCAGACCGACAAATAGACAGACTTTGACAGTCAGACTGAAGCTGTACACCATCAGGTCTCTAATATGATAAGACAACTCTCGGAATGAGATCTGTAATCGTTTGAGTACAGTCCCTCTACTTGAACTAAGTTACAGTATGTGACCTACCAGGCCCGATGTCCTGCATTATCAATTCCAGTGTATCTTAAACTATACAATGTAACGGACCGGAAGAACGTGACTTGGTTGATTTCTACGTGGGTACAATCACAAACAAGTTTAATCGCCTGCTTGTAGGCTGTAATCCACGGTTGTAAACCTTGCTAAATCACTTCCACACAAGCTGTCTACGCAGAATACTAAAAATAAACTGGCAGGACAAATTTCAAGATAGCGAAGTCCTCATAAGAGCAAAGATCCCAAGCGTCAACATCCTGTTGCAGAAGGCCCAAGTGAGATGGGCCGGTCACGTTGTTCGTGTGTCTGATAAACGCATCCCAAAACAGTTGATGTATGGCGAGCTTGAAGGAGGCAGACGTTCTGCTGGTGGAACAAAAACGCTTCAAAGACACTCTTAAGTTGTCTCTGAAATGCTTCGATATAGACAATACGTGCTGGGAATCCTTGCGCAAGATCGCCAAATGTGGCGCTGTAACAACAAAAGAGGAACCCGCATAGTTGAGAATCATCGTGTTGTTGAGTCACAGAGAAAACGAGCAGCGCGAAAAGACAGAGCACACAACACGCACATGTCTAACCTTGATCATGTATGCCCCACCTGTGGTAGGGATTCTGTTCTAGGATTTGACTCTACAGTCATCTCCGCACACACCAGAGAGGTGCAGCAGCACACGTATGAGACTGTTGTCATCATCGCTTGCGATGGACGGCTATTATGCTAATCAGGCAGCCCCGTCTACCATTCAAACCAATATCTTGTTAATTATATCATCATCAAGTGCCGTGCCTGGTTAGACGATCTTCACAAATCACTCGCTCTGGTGTTTGCTATCATCTCAGATGTTGACGCTCTTCCGTGCCATCAATCTCCCACTTGATGTTTAACACGTGAGGAAAGGAATTGGTTCTCCTACCTCCTGCACACTGGGACCTAGAAATATGAAGTTGCATACACTTCATACACTTAAGTCTCCCTCTCCTTCTTCTTCTTTGCGTTCGTTCTTTACGACCAATTTTAATCACTCTTTGTGATATGTTTGATCTTTGCCAAGAACGTGTATACGTTGCACATTGGTTTGGTAGGCCCCTAAACGTATAGACTTCTACACGCTTAGGACATGTACATCCGATGACATCCAAATCTTCTTAGTCGCCTCTTACGACATGCGTGGCAGGTAATTAGTTAGTTTGTTTCTTTCGTGCCAAAGGCGGCACATAGGACAGAGGTTTTAGATCTCCATATGATACGGTTCGTTGCTAGAAGTTATAGATCTTGTATTGATTTTACATCCCAATAGTTTACTTTCTTGTAGGATTGTTCTTCGAAGAGTGGTCTTAGGTCTTCCACTTTTCTTTTCCCAACTGGTGACCACATAAGGACTTGTCGTCTCTGTTCGTCTGATCTAAGAACATGACCTAAATATTTCCACCTTCGTTTTCTTATAATATTTAATACGGTTGTGGCAGGTAATAGTGGTTCTATTCTTTACACCCTAAATTTGGGCCCTGGTAACCACTTGAGGGACACAATGTCTGAAAGAACTATGGAACAGTTTTTGTTATTATGAAATACACCACGTCTGAAGAGCACACAACAGCCCGTTCTAGAAATCTCTTCTTCTCCTGATGCTGTCCAGTAAAACATGATTATAGAACAGAAGAGGAAACTGCTACAGAAAGTAATAATGATAGCTTCTTCTTCTTCTTCTTCTTCTTCTTGTTAGTGTTCGTTTTCCTGCCAATTTGATCATTCTTATTGTGATATATAATTGATCTTTGATAAGAACGACTAACGTTGAACCCCTGTTAAAATTAGGCCCCTACTTTGTGTATGGTAGCATACAATTTGGCCCTACTTTGTGTATGGTAGCATACATTGGTACTTGTGTAGGTAGCATACATTTTCCTACTTTGGAATGGTAGCATACTGGTGACGTCAGCATACTTCATTCGTTATTCTCTTATTCCGTGGAATTTTGGTCTGTCTCGTGACAGCCAGTACCAATACTTTCGCTAATTTTCGTATAGTTCTCTTTAATGATCTTTTATGTTGTATATTTTGGCTTAGATCACGCCAAAAGCACTTCCTACTTTACATATGACTGGGTGAGGTAGTTTCAGTATATAATGTTAGTTTCACAAACAAATATAACCTAGTTGTTTCCTTCCGAATAAGTTGCCAGGATTTCAAAGGCATATTGTTACTCCTCATCATCATCAGAAAGTTTGTCCTGAGCAGAACTTTGTTACCCCAACAGTCCTTCGCAATTTCATTCTCTCTCATAAGCCAGATGTCCTGCCTCTGCAGCCGTCATGCTCAAATCATCAGGTACATCCTGAATCCATCTTCTCCGTGGTCTTTCTCTTCTTCTCTTTACCGGTATGCCTCCTTCCGTAATTATCTTTCCAGCCTTAGTGTATTTTCACATTTTCAAAATATCTCAACTTTCTCATTTTTATTTGTAGCATCAGCCAGTTTTCTTTGATTTTGAGTTCTTTCTGGTAGATCTATTTGTTCTCTTCTCTGTCCAAGATATACAGAGGACTCTTCTGTAATACATATTCAAAAGCACATATATAGTTTCCCACTGCCTTGTTAAATGTCCATGGTTCACACTGCCTTGTTAAATGTCCATGGTTCACACTGCCTTGTTAAATGTCCATGGTTCACACTGCCTTGTTAAATGTCCATGGTTCACACTGCCTTGTTAAATGTCCATGGTTCACACTGCCTTGTTAAATGTCCATGGTTCACACTGCCTTGTTAAATGTCCATGGTTCACATGCCTTGTTAAATGTCCATGGTTCACATTTCCTTGTTCAAAAGTCCATGGTTCACATTGCCTTGTTAAATGTCCATGGTTCACACTGCCTTGTTAAATGTCCATGGTTCACACTGCCTTGTTAAATGTCCATGGTTCACATTGCCTTGTTAAATGTCCATGGTTCACATTGCCTTGTTAAATGTCCATGGTTCACACTGCCTTGTTAAATGTCCATGGTTCACACTGCCTTGTTAAATGTCCATGGTTCACACTGCCTTGTTAAATATCCATTGTTCACACTGTCTTTTTAAATGTCCATGGTTCACACTGCCTTGTTAAATGTCCATGGTTCACACTGCCTTGTTAAATGTCCATGGTTCACATTGCCTTGTGAGTCGATGGTCGTAGGTTCGAATCCGGACCGCGACGTACTGTTCACGAGTGCAGTTTTTTTTCAGAGACCCCTAGGATTGCTGCTGGAGCTACGAAGTTCGTGCTTGTGCAATACTCTCGGCAGGTGGCGTGCCATTTCTGCGGAGAGGGAACGAGCAATATGGGGTAAAACCCGGTGCAATGAAGTCAATCCTTCGGCTTTAAAACCCTTTGAAAACCCCTACGTTACCACTGGGAATATGCATGCTCTTAGTATTCTGAACTTTTATTTTCTCAGGATTATTATTTGCAAGGAAAATTCATGTTTAAATAATTGATGAAACATATTAAGAAAACAGTGCAACATGCCGGAACCTGTATTCTTTTTTATTCATACTTTATTGCTTCTGTTGTCATTTCATCATCACTTTTGATTTTATCTTGAAATGGCTTCTGTATTACAAACAAAACTTATGTGTTGACTAGGCTCTCAAGGGGAGCAAAGAATAGTAACACGACGACCTACAAGGCATGCTTCTTCTTCTTCTTTGCGTTCGTTCTTTACGACCAATTTTAATCACTCTTTGTGATATGTTTGATCTTTGCCAAGAACGTGTTACGTTGCACATTTGTTGTAGGCCTAAACGCATAGACTTCTACACGTTTAGGACATGTGCATCCGATTCAGCCAAACCTCCGTAGTCGCCTCTTACGACATGCGTGGCAGGTAACAGTGGTTCTATTCTTTACACCCCAAATTTGGACCCGGTAACCACTCGGGCGACACAAGGCATGCTGTAAGAGGCGACTGAAGTAGCGGCCTTAGGAAACTAACCTAATATATAAAAAAACGTCGCAGAAATCGGATGTGCTGACTTAGTTGTAGGCGCATAACTGTCACACCGTACAACCATTCTTAAGCTCAGATCACATACAAATCACACATAGTGGTTAACAAGTGGTCGATATGGAGCGTTGGAAGAAGTATCGATTAAGAGTGAAAAACAACAACGGTCCCAGTAGATAGACTCCCATACAGCCAATATAGGACAACAGTTAGGCAGACCCAGGCGTAGTTGGTTCAAACACTGCGGTGAGCAAGTTTGGAAGCAAATTAGTTCCTTGGATTGTTACAAACAATAAAAATAGACCTCACCGTTCAGAAGGCAATACTACTGAACGTATAAGTGCTGACTAGAAAATCAACGACTCGTTTATTGTTGTTGGTGGCTAAGTGATGTAAAAGGATATGCCATGATTTTCATTTCACCGTTTCTATTCTTCCGGAATCCTATTTGTGAGTTGTTAAAGCTTTGACTCGATGGTATGACAGGTTAAGTTGCCATGACGTGGTCTTCAAATACATTTAGAACTAATCTAGCATCGATGATATCTTTTCTGCAGATGAAACCTCGTGGGGATGTTATTA
The DNA here is from genome assembly GCA_020796225.1 of Arion vulgaris. Lineage (NCBI taxonomy): Eukaryota > Metazoa > Mollusca > Gastropoda > Stylommatophora > Arionidae > Arion > Arion vulgaris. Next base: position 17,550,591 of record CM036778.1, on the reverse strand, counting down.
ATGTGAAAAATAAAAGATTGGCTGAATCACAACTTTAAGCTGTCTGTGTTTGTCAGCCATATTCCTGAGTGTGTTAGTCTGTCTATCAATGTGACTAATTCGTCTTCCATCGATGAGGCAATGTCGGCCTGCCTTTATTAACAAAAATAATTACCAGGAATAAGAAAGTATAACTTCAGAACGAAATTGTATTAACCAATTCGCTGTTCAGAGCCAATACATCGGCTTGCGTTATAATTACTTCTTCTTCTTCTTCTTAACGTTCGTTCTTTGCGACCGATTTCATCATTCTTATTGTGATGTATAATTGATCTTTACCAAGAACAACTCTATGTTGCACATCGGTTCTTAGATCCCTACTTCGCCCGAGTGGTTACCGGGGCTCAAATTGGGGTGTAAAGAATAGAACCAATGTTACCTGCCACGCATGTCGTAAGAGGCGAATAAGGAGGTAGGGCTTGGGGCTAGCTACTCCACCCTGTAAAAAACACTAGATAGGTACAGAATCCACAACTAGGAATATTCATAGCTTGTCACCCGAGGACATACGACGCAAGGAGGGACATGGCAAGAAAATGGGGAGATCTGGAAAAGATCGTCTTGGGTAGGCGGGCTTGGAAGACCTTGGTTGTCGACCTATGCCTCCCTAGGGGCGAAGGGTGAAGAAGAAGAAGAAGAAGAAAAGAAGACGAAGAACCATGGCCTTCCAAGCCCACCTATCCAAGCCCATCTTTTCCAGATCTCCACTCTTCCAGTTTTGCCTCTCCCAATCGTCTCAGCTCGTCTCAGCTCCGTCTCCAGCTCACGTCTCCAGCTCCGAGCTCACGTCTCAGCTCACGTCTCCAGCTCACGTCTCCAGCTCACGTCTCCAGCTCACGTCTCCAGCTCACGTCTCCAGCTCCATCGTCTCCAGCTCACGTCTCCAGCTCACGTCTCCAGCTCACGTCTCCAGACGTTCTTGGATCTTCCTACCTCTATTACGTGGGTTCCATCAGAGGGCCTGTCTGGTGATGCTGGCAGGAAGGTCTCCTCAGTGGTGTATGTCCTATCCATTACCATCTTTTATATATAAAAGGTACAGGAATCCTATTTTATACGTCGTGGTAGCTAGAGTAATAAGAAGGGGGTATATGTGGCTAAGTGGTTAAGCCTTTGCCTTGTGAGTCGAAGGTCGTGGGTTCGAGTCCGACCGCGCCCTCCTTTTCACGAGTGCATTTTTTCCAGAGACCCCTAGGATTGTTACTGGAGCTACGGAGTTCGTGCTTTGTGCAATACTCTTGGCAGGTGGTGTGCCATTTCTGCTGAGATGGACTGAGCCATATGGAGTAAAACCGGTGCAATGAAGTCAATCCTTCCGTTTTTGTTTTTTCGATCCAGAAGCACTTGAGCTGAAAGCTCTTCGGCTCGGTGTCATGAACATCGTACCTCTTCGGCTCGGTGCCACGAACACCGTAAATCTGGGGAATATGTAGCTTTTCTGCCAGTCCGCGGAGTTGAACCCGCACTTACAGAGGACCAGTCACCCGTAGTCCAACGCGCTACGAACACGCTGGGCACGCGGGCATCCTTCGGCTTCAAAACCCTTTAAACCCTTTAGAGTAATAAGGTTTTAGGTTTGAATTTTCATTGACCGTCGGCACACGATGGGTGATGCGATCAATATCACGCAAGCCGGTTTTACTTCCCAGTGCTTATCCTGGTTCCTGATTGGTTACTCGGTCTCTGGGTCGACCTGAGAGCAGGTTCCTGATTGGTTACTCGGTCTCTGGGTCGATCTGAGAGCAGGTTCCTGATTGGTTACTCGGTCTCTGGGTCGATCTGAGAGCAGGTTCCTGATTGGTTACTCGGTCTGGGTCGACCTGAGAGCTGGTTCCTGATTGGTTACTCGGTCTCTGGGTCGACCTGAGACAGGTTCCTGATTGGTTACTCGGTCTCTGGGTCGATCTGAGAGCTGGTTCCTGATTGGTTACTCGGTCTCTGGGTCGACCTGAGAGCAGGTTCCTGATTGGTTACTCGGTCTCTGGGTCGATCTGAGAGCAGGTTCCTGATTGGTTACTCGGTCTGGGTCGATCTGAGAGCAGGTTCCTGATTGGTTACTCGGTCTCTGGGTCGACCTGAGAGCAGTTACGGTTGGATTAAAATGTCCACGCCCACTCTGGAATTGAACCCGAACCCACTAGTCTAAGAAGTGAGTACACTAACAACAACGCTACTGTGCCTCTCACCTTTTATAAATAGTGCAATATTGAGATTGAACGAGCTGCCCAGGATAGAGCGATGTGGAGAAATTGCTTGTAAGCCCTATGTAACGGTAAAAATACCCAGTTACACCAAAGCATCAGATACATCCTGAAGCCATCTTCTCCTTGGTCTTCCTCTTCTTCTCTTTACCTTCCATGGTGGCTTTCTCCAGCCCTTCATGTCTTTTTATATGTTCAAAACGTCTCAATTTTCTCTTTCTTATTTGTAGCATCAACCAGTTTTCTTTCTGGATAGATCTATTTGTTCTCTTCTCTGTCCAAGATATACGGAGGACTCTTCTGTAACACTTATATTCAAAAGCAGCAATACGTTTTTCCACTTCCTTGTTAAATGTCTATGCTTCACACCATACTTGCCCTGGAAATATGCACGTTCTTAGTATTCGGATCTTTGTTTTCCTATCAGTTCCATTCAACCTGCTGCCTTACAGGTCTACTGGGGAGAGCCAAAGGCTGACGGAGAGCGAACCCAGTAAACGGTGGCTGAAACCGGACACATCGCCGAAGGACAAGAACCAGAGTTCCAAATGGCGCTGAATGATGTGACGTAAAAAAAACGTTGTTGGCAAAGGCTGTTTATATATCACAACAAGAATGATCACAATTCTTGAACAGAACGATCGAAGTAAACATTGCGTTCCATACTGTTTTTAGTTGTTTAATTTTTGAATACGGCACAAAGACACTGAAAGTCAAGAACAGAACAAACAAATCGAAAATCGTAGCACATCCTTTACAGAACATAGCCATCAACCACAGTAAGGGAGTCGTTGATTTTCTAGGCATCACTTATACGTTCAGTAGTTTGCAATTGCTTTATGAACGGTGAGGACTATTTTTGCCTTTCGTAAAAATCCCACAGAAACTAATTTGCTTCCAAACTGCTTGCCGTGGAGTTTGAACCATGTACGCTTGGATTGGGAATCGAGTGCACTACTGCTTAAGTTAAAGACGCCCACAATAAACAGAACAGATAAGATTTTCAACCCGACAACTCATCAACATCAAAGAGAAGAAGATATGCAGATCAGTGATCGCAGACGCCAGCCGTTACGACCCGTGAGAGAAAGAGATACAATATTAAGCAACAATGATAAGATTGTTTGCATCAGACCCCACATGTTGTAATGTGCCACTAAATTGTCTGTAGCAGGCCCCACATGTTGTAATGTGCCACTAAGTTATCTGTAGCAGGCCCCACATGTTGTAATGTGCCACATGTTGTCTGTAGCAGACCCACATGTTGTAAGTACCACTGTTATCTGTAGAGCCCCAATGTTGTAATGCGCCACTAAGTTAATGTAGCGGCCCCACATGTTGTAATGCGCCACTAAGTTATATGTAGCAGGCCCCACATGTTGTAATGTGCCACTAGTTATCTGTAGCAGACCCCACATGTTGTAATGCCACTAGTTATCTGTAGCAGGCCCCACATGTTGTAATGTGCCACTAAGTTATCTGTAGCAGGCCCCACATGTTGTAATGCGCCACTAAGTAGGGGTATTTTCATTCCAGGATAATGCATTTCATTTTCTCAGCCAAACTCTGGAATAATCTGGTAGCAGAGAAACGTGACAACAGCTTTGTCGCTGGCATCCTTAAATGTCCGCTTTCAGTTTCCCAGCGGTGATAAAGCCGAACAAGATCACTCGATTTATAACCAGCCATGTTGTTGTTGTTTTTTCTAAATATTAAAATATGAATAGAAATATAAATGTGTAATGACAAGTCTCGCTAAATGTCAAGACTTTGAGATGGAAGAAATTTCTTACATTACAAATCTCTATTTTTATTCTTTTTCATTGAGCGCTCCATATCAACCTCTTGTTAAATCATTCTTTGTGATTTCTATGTGATCCGTACGAATTTAAGACGTAGGCGGCGTGATTAATATAGCAGCTCTGACTGATTTTTGCGTGAAGACATGATTTACTAATCGTCCTTCGCCATTCACTAAAAGAACACCTTCTTCTTCGATTCCCCATATCAACCACTTGTTAAACCACTCGTTGTGGTTTGTATGTGATCTGAGCCGAATAGCGATTGTACGTTGTACCAGTTATGAGCTTACAAGTAGGCCAGCATATCCGTTTTCTGCGGTACTTTTTATTTACTCGTGTTTTTCTATCCCCTACATCAATCGCCTCTTACGACATGCCTTGTAGGTCGCAGTGGTACTTTTCTTTAATTCACTGCGGGCCCTGGCACCACATGTATAATCTCTGGCACCACATGTACAATCTAAGAAACAAAAGTTCAGCAATAATTCTGAAATCATCTTTGATCTCTCAATTTCAACGACACTGAGATTAGAGATCACTGGATAAATATGCAGGTCACTCCATGCAGGAAGCAAACCAAGTACCTTTTGAGCTAGACGCCAGCACTTTACCACTATGCCATCTCCTTCTTCTTCTTTTGTCGTCACACTGCTACCGGGTTGTGCCCAGTGTCGTGGTTTTCTGTTTTTGTCTTGCGCTGTTCTGGAGGCTTGGGTGATTGTTATTTTTGCTCTTTGACAGGATTCTGCTATGCCATCTAACCATATTTTCGTGGTCTTCCTCTTGCCATCTTTCCTGATGTTCTGTTGTAGAAGACTCTGTCTTATGCCATATCATCATCAAATAGCTTGTCCTTGGCAAAACTTTCCCACCCCATCAGTCCTTTGGAATGTCTCTCATAGGCCAGATGTCCCGCCTCTGCAGCCGTCATGTTCAAAGCATCAGTTACATCCTGAATCCATCTTCTCCCTGGTCTTCCTCTTCTCCACTTTGTCGGGATGCGTATTTCCATGATTATCTTCTTCAGCCCTTCATGTCTTTTTATATGTCCAAAACTCTTTAATTTTCTCTTTTCAATTTGTAGCATCAGCCAGTTTTCCTTGATTTTGAGTCATTTCTGGATAGATCTATTTGTTCTCTTCTCTGTCCAAGATATACAAAGGACTCTTCTGTAACACTTTTATTCGATAGCACATATATGGTTTCCAACTGCCTTATTAAATGTCCATGTTTCACACCCATACGTTGCCAATGGAAATATGCATGCTCTTAGTATTCTGATCTTTGTTTTCTTATCAGTTCCATTTGCATACTGTTTTTAGTTGTTTAATTTTTGTAAAGCCATGTTTGTTCTTCCTTTAATTTCCTTCATCCCATTTCAATCTCTTGTTAGCAGTGAACCAAGATATTCAAAACTGTTCACATTTTCTACTTTCTTTCCGTTGATAAATATAATATTAGCGACGGCATCAAGAACAACCTTACAAAAATAAATAAATTACAAAGTGCCTTAAAACAAGACACACACAAGATCACTACGCCCCCGCGCCCTACCCTCCTACTCCTTCAATAAAGAAGTAAAAGTGGAAGAGAAGAAGAAATATATAGTCTCACAGAAGGCAATGACACGATTGAAGCCTAGTTATTTTGGGTCCAGTTAGTATAAGCAATAAATACTAACATCAAACGCTTAAAATTAAACACAAGTTTTGTTAAATATTCATAATAATAGAACTTGTACATACCAGAAGTTTGTTCTTGAAATAATCCATCCTGAACACACTAATATTTCACTTGAATAATTAACTATTAATGAATTCATACAACACAGCCATCGCTGTGTACACACGATAGTACTACGTCACAGACACGATACGCATATCCCGATTATGCTTTTGGTAACATTTGTGTTTTCCGTGATCCTTAGTCATTAACTGGGACTCATTTCAAATTTTATTTTTATTTGATTGAGTGGACCATCATCATTGTACTTCATGTGTGCTCCGATTTATTTCTTACACAGGAAGGTCTCAACTGTAGTGTTCCCAGTGGCGGCTCGTGATCGTTTTTGTTAGTGGGGCCAGACACAAATTTTCGGGAAAATCATGGCTTTGGGTTAGGTTATATTTTAATTTATTAAATAATAAATACACGTCACATATTATTTTGGTGGGGCCGGCCCTCTGGCTCTTAATGACGAGTGTCCCAACTTCATAGCACCTATGAGGGTTACCGATGTAAGTTAGAAGATGGTGAAAATATTCTGTAGGAATTTTTTTTTTTATATTTATAATGAGTTTGTCCGGACAGCAGTTCTTCAGCCTGCGCTTCTCGATTTTGAAATGCCAAAGTTTCAAAGAGCAACCCTTGCTCCTTACTGCTAGAGCAGTCCACTTTCAACCCCTGTCCTAGAGTGCGTACACAATCAACAAACTCTCCAGTTCTTGAATGTTTGATACAACAACACATACCGTCTGACAATGTGTCAACATACAAGAGCATATAATCTACTGGATCCTTGAAGAAGAAGAAGAAGAAGAAGAAGAGGAGGAGGAACAGGTCGAAAAAGAGTAAGAAGAAGAAGAGGATGAGAAAAAGAAGATGAAGAAGAAGATGAAAAACACGAGGAAGAGGAAGATGAGCAAGAAGAAGAAGAGGAAGATGAGCAAGAAGAAGAAGAGGAAGATGAGCAAGAAGAAGAAGAGGAAGAAGAGAAGGAGAAAGAAAAAGAAGAGGATGAACAAGACGAAGAAAGTGAAAAAGAGGAAGAAAACGTTGAGGCTGAGGAATAAGAGGATGAAGAAGAGGAAGGGGATTATGATGACAAAGAAGAAAAAGACGGAGAAGAGGAAGACAAAATTATAGAGCCTGTCTTGTCTAGTAATTAAGATAACACCTTTCATCATTTGGCAAAAACAGAAAATAGAATCTGTCTGTTTATTAAAAAACAAAGTCATTTCTCCATATATGACCACAGATCAACAAGAACGGTAAATGTATTAATTGTAATAAAGAAATGAATTCACTATATTTGATCAAAATAAAATCCTACAATTGTGTTCAGCAAGACAGTATGGCAGTGGCGGTTCGTCATTAAGGGCCAGTGGGGCCGGGTCCCACCCAAAATAATGTATAACGTGTATTTATTATTTTATGAATTAAAATATAGCAACCAAAACCATGATTTATCCGGAAAAAATGTCTGGCCCCACCAACAAAAATGATCACGAGTCGCCACTGCAGTATGGCCTATATGGCCTTTTTTATCTTTACAGACGTTCAATTGGCAAGTGTTTTACTGTGACAACTTCTGAGTTTGTGCTTGTCTCTATTGCACTTCCTATCTATGTGTACTAGCGCGCTCATTCAAACGCACCGTCATTCAGTGGATACCATCACACTGCAACAATAGCGGAAACGAACACGCCGACAAGCTAGCAAAAGAAGGCGGGCGACTACCTTAGACTGATCTCGAGATCGGTTATGAGGAAGACAGAACAACCATCGGCTGGCACTATAAAGACAAATGGTCAAAAAACCATCCTCAGTATAACAACAGCGAGCGACGGGTACTATGGTCTGACTTGCAAGGAACAAGTTGCCATCTCCGCCTCCGTACCGGCCACAACAAGCTCTGTGCCCTCATGTTTCATAAATTTAAAATTGGCACAACTAGCCTGTGCCCCTTCAAAATGGCGGACATAACGGCAGAACACGTTCTGCAAGATTGTCAACTGATAGCAGGTATAAGAAAAGAAACCTGGCCCCATAACACAGAGCTTCGGAGAAGCTGTACGGAGGAACGGAGTCCCTTAAAACCACGGTAAAATTCATGATACAAGTTGGTTCATCAGTCTAGGACGGGATTGCGAGAGAGAGAGTACCTATTTCTCTTTTCAAGAGACTGCAAATTTGCGCAATGTGTTTTTTTTCTTCTCTGACCAGGATGTTCTAAGAATGCGAATCTGGGCATATCCTTTACATGACGTGGCCAGCAACAACTGTAAGCGAATCGTCGTTTTTCTAGGCACCACTAATACCTTCAGTAGTTTGCCATTGCTTTTTGAACGGTGAGGTCTATTTTTACCTTTCGTAAAAGTCCAAGGGAACTAACTTGCTTCCAAACTTGCCGTCCGTGGGGTTTGAACCCAGTACGCTTGGGTTGTGATCGAGCTCACTACCGGTTAAGCTACAGACGCTCAATGTTCTGTAAGACCGTGTTTCAAAAGCTTGACTTTTTTCTTTAATGTTTGTGCTATGGAACACGATTGACATCTATCTAACTTAGACATAATTATATCACGATATATGTGTGCATATATATATATATATGTATATGTACATACCACCATTACTGTATCAAATCAGTTTCATTGCATTTGAAGTTGTCGATATATGATCTGATCACCTTCGCAATATCTCCAACAGCGTCCAGCGACTGACCATACCAGTTCGATGTTGATTCATGAGCCTACCCACATACCTGTTGTGCTGTTCTTTTCTTGCTTACTCCAATTTTCAATCCAAGCTCTTACAATCTAGTAGTTGACGTGGATTGGTTTAGATCAGCGTTTTCCAAAGTGACGGTACAGCCTCCTGTGGGCGCTAGCCTTCCAGGGGGCGATGGTGGGTTCAGAAGGAATTGGGGTGCGTTTTTTTTCTTGATTTTTATTTTGAATAATCATTAAAAATTGTAATTCTGCTTTTTAATTCATCCTATATCCATCTTTCACGATCCATTTTTTGCATTAATTTTCTATTTCATGTATATAATCATTTGAAAATTGACAATGTATGACATAAATATATATCAATTTTCTATGTCAAAGTGAAAATGAGCATGAATATATATATGGAGTTGTCACAGTAAAACACTTGCCAATTGACCGTCTGTAAAGACGATAAAGGCCATATATATGGGGGCGTTGGCAAATGTTATAATAGGGAGGGCGGCGTTACAAAGTTAATGTCGTGAAAAGTGGGCGGTGGACCGAAAAAGTTTGGGAATCTATGGTTTAGATGAATATCCTCTTTGCGGCCACCCTATGAGGGCGTTCAGAATGTCAGCTCATCCATTGATATACTCTCGAGTATGAAGGCAGAGCCAGCCAGCCTGTCTCTCATTGCCATCGACACCATGAGCAACGAAACGAAGATGAATGAAATTTTGTTAATTATTAACGCATGCAAGGTTTCAGTCGATCGTCTGCGTACGAAACCACCTTCCGGATCATACTCAATGAATCACTCAAACGCACAAAGAACAGAAGCAATGTACACATAGTGTTGACAATAAGTGTACATATATGCAATAGTACATACATGTTATGTACATATATCCAATAACATCCACAATATGGATTGTGTATTATCCAGTTACGTGTATACATATAGTAGGCTCAGTCTTGTATTGATATATCCCGTGTGTTGTGAGGGCCAGAAAAGGAAGCAAAGAATAGCACCACTCCGACCTACAAGGCATGTCAAGAGACAACTGATCTGGACCTAGGAAGCTACCCTAGTAAATAAAAAGCGTTGCAGAAATCGGATGATCTAATCTAATTGTAGGCGCATAACTGGCACAAAGTACTATCGTCTTAGACTCAGATCACATACAAATCACAAAGAGTGGTTTAACAAGTTGTCGATATGAAGCGTTAGAAGAAGAAAAATCTATGTCTAGATTCAAACCTTGAGACATTAAGAAGCAAAAGTTGAGAACTCCCCATATCTCCCACTACTTATATCTTCTTATGATTGTTCTTCTTCTTCTTCTTCGATCCAGACGTTTGCTGTCCAGGGCTGTCTTCATTGCTGTCATAGTTTGACCTTTCATTGAGTCCAGCTGGTTCTGAAAATATGCACATAAAATTAATTGACATTATCAACAATAATATTGGTTAATTTAACATAGAAAATTGATATATATTTCTGTATACATGGTCAATTTTCAAATGATTATATGCATGAAATAAAAAAATTGATGATAAAATGAATACTGTAAGATGGGCATAAGATGAATTCAAATGCAGAATTCAAATTTTAAATGATTATCCAATCGCAAAATCACGAAAATAATTTTTTTTAAAATATTTATGTAATTTCTTCTTTCAAGAGACCCCTGAACCTAACCGCCTGAACACCCCCACCCCCAGCCCATCTTTTATGAATTCCTACCCCCCTCCCTAGAGCGCCAGCGCTCACTGGGGCGGTACCTCCCACTTTGGGAAACGCTGGTCTACATGTACTTCTCTCGTTCTATCCAAACATAAACGTCCCTCTTAAAGAGGATTTCAAGACGAAGGAGAATCAATAAACAGACAGTGAAAAAGTATTAGGGGGATTCTGGAGAAAACAGAAATTATCATACACAGAATTGGAACCACAAACCTTTATTTCTTACAGAGTCCATTGCTCAGCCCTACAGACAATCGTATTCTCTGGTCTCAAAGACGAAGTGTTGACTTCTGTTTCACCAGGTTTCCAGATATGGCTCGGGTGTTCCCCTCAGAAAGGACATCGTGAGGAGAGTATTGCACAAAGCACTAACTCCGTAGCTCCAGAAGAATTCTCAAGGATCTCTGGAAAAACTGCACTAGTGAACAAATCGAGGCGGTTTGTATTCTCTCTCTCTCTCGCGCGATCACCTAAAGACCGATGTACCAGATCTCTCCATAAATATTCATGTGTAAATCTGATTCATGCAGCGTTAGCATGGGTGGGTTTCGTCACATCTTCAGCGCCATTTAGAGCTCTGGTGTTTATCATTCGGCGATGTGTCTGGATTTCGCCAGCGTTTACTGGGTTCGCTCTCCGTTAGCCTTTGGCTGTCCCCAGCCGTCCTGCAAGGCAGCAGGTTGACTTCTACATATTTAGTACACGTGCATCCGATTTCAGTCACACCTCCTTAGTCGCCTCTTACGACATGCGTGGTAGATAACAGTAGTTATATTCTTTACATCCCAAATTTTGGCCCCGGTAACCACTCGGGCGGGTTTGTATTCGAACCCGAACGGGAAGTGGCCCCTCTGACTATAATCACATGTCCACCGAGATCAATAAGTGATATTTTTATAACTCCAACAGCACTAGAAATGGGAGAATACTGCAGTGATGACCAATGAACTCTACCTGAGTAGTAGTTTCCGCAGCACTAGCCCAGCACCACACGCCTGGAGCTGTTGGAGGTTTCAGGTTTTAAAAAAGCCACTACTCCCCCATTGAAAACTATAGGACAAATAGAGTGAAAATGCATTATTCTGGGGTTCGAAAAAGAAGAAGTACTCGAACCCATGACGTTCAGAACGCAAATCGAACGACTTAGTTCCGGGTCTACATATACAACAAATTTTAAATCAGCACAACTAGCTCGTGCCACTGTGACAAGGCGGACATGACGGCAGATCACTGCCAACTGTTAGCAGCCCTGAGAAACGAAACCTGGCCCAAAATTTCAGTGAATGAGCAGCTGTACGGAGGGGCGGAGTCCTTCTTCTTCTTCTTCTTCTTCCAACGTTTTCAGACATCGATTTGTATACTTTTAAAGTAGTTAGTGGTCAACCGAGTCCATGTACATCTCCGTATAGCTTGTCTTGGACTGATATGGGATTGGCCATGTGTTTTTTCTCTGTTCCATGTACTTTGGACATTCTTGCAGTATGTGTGTCTCTGTCATCTTGCTGGTGCCACATGTACATATGTCAGATGGGCCTATTTTATACTTGTTAAACAGATGGTACCTCAGTCTATTGTGCCCTGTTCGTAGACGAAAATGACAACCTGTTCCTCTCTACTTAGTTGGTGGTATAGATCGTCCTTTTCATGCCCTGGGTGATCTCTCATCCATTTGTTCTTGTAGGCCATTTTTATCCGTACTTTTGCTTCCTCATGTGTCATACTGGTGTCTGTCTGTGGTAGCCTGCTTCCTGCTTTTGCCATATGTCTGCAATCTCTTTCCAGGTATTCCCAGTGAGATGGTATTCACTGTATTACCACTCTAGAGAAGATGTTGCATACTTGGTGTAGTGATGCTTGCAGTTCCTTCAAGTTGTTATCGTCTTCATTTTTAGAGCAGTAATTACTGACAGGCATCAGTAAGAAATACCAGGTTTTCATTTACATGTTCCTCTGACACTATGGCTTCTGCTGCTGCTTTTAGGCCTCTGCCTCTGCTCTGTAATTGCTGGAGAACCTTCCTGTCGCTAATTTTAGCTTCCTGAGTTTCATGTCACTGAGCACTATGGGGGCTCCTCCTCCTCCATTTTCAGTTGCATTTGCTGCAGACTCATCTGTGTATACATGGGTCCACCTGCTGTTAGGAAAGTGTTCCTTTAGGTACTCGGTGGCCAGGAGTCTTCTTTCTTCACTTGTTTGTTGGTTTTTTCCTACTATCCCTGTGATGTTCTCATTCAGCCCTGGAATTTTTATTTTTCCCATATCTGTCTTGTGTTGGTGTATTTTAGTGGTTTGGGGGGTAACTTCAGCACATGATGGTTGTTTGCTCATCATCTTGGTTGTCGCTGCAAATTGGTCGTTTTAGTCTGCCCCTTCCTAGCCCATTCATTCTGTGGTACATTGGGTGATCTTCTAGTCTCTTGAACTTTTCTACTTGTTTTTGTGCTCTGCTGTCTCTTATATCCTCCATTGGTTGTAGGCCGTGGTCTTCCCATTTCCTGTATTGGAGTAGATCTCATTCCTCCTGTAATAATTCTCATAGCTTGGTTCTGAACACGGTTGATTTTATTGAAGTTGGATTGGGCTACAGTTGTCCATGCAGAGATTCCATAGTCCAGTGTCGGGCGAACATATCCCATATAAAGCTTCTTTAAAACATTGTTATCTGCCCCCAGGTTGTGCCAGCTAGTTTTTTCATGATTGCCATCCTGGATTTTGCTCGGTTTTGTTTTTTTCAATCTGAGCATGCCATGTCATGCGCTGGTCGAAGGTGATTCCAAGGTATGTGGGGTTTTTCTCTGGGAGCAATATATGGTTATTTAGTAGGAGCTTTGGACTTTGGGGTTTGTTGATAGGAGAAAATCGTATATGTCGTTTTCTTTTCATTGGCTTTGATCAGCCATGTATTTGACCATTGGTCTAGGGATGTGAGGGCCTGTTGTATTCTGCTTGTTGCAGCGGTAATTCGCTCCTCTGATGTCCACAGGGCCAGGTCATCCGCATACAGGGCGTGGTGGATCCTTCTGGGTATGTTCTCGTTGCATGTCATTGATGTATATGAGGAACAGTGTTGGCGACAGTACTCCACCCTGAGGAACTCCTTGTTCTAGTGTTGTTTTCCTGCTGGTGAACTTTTGCACTTTAGCAGTTCTTTTTCTAGATACTGTGATATCCATTTGTACATTCGTCCTGCTACTAGGTTTCTGCGCAACTTCACTTTTAGGCCAGCCTTTCACACTTTATCAAAAGCCTTCTCCAGATCTACCCATACTGCTAGCGTTTGTTTTCCCTCTTGAAAAGCATCCTCTATCTCCTTGGCGATGTATGTCACTTGATCTTCTGTAGATCTGTGTTTTCGAAAGCCTGCTTGTTGGGGGGAGTAGCAAGCCCTTTTCTTCCAAATGCCACATTAGTCTGGTGTTGATCATGCGCTCTAGCAATTTTCCTACGCAGCTCAGTAGGCTAATTGGTCTATAACTGCTAGGGTCTGTGGGATCCTTCCCGTCTTTTTTATCGGTATCAATATAGCTTCCTTCCATTCTTTGGGTATAACGCCACTTTTCCAGCTACAGTTAAATATTTCTAGTAGCTTCTTTTTCGCTTGTCGTCCCATTTCTATTATCATTTCATTAGTTATCCCATCATTGCCTGGTGATTTTCTTTTCTTTAGAGAGCGTAATGCTTTTTCTAATTCATGTATTGTGAATTTAGTTGTCATGTGCTCCTCCGGGGACCTTGAATGAGGTCGAGCCATTAGTTCTTCTTTATGGTTTCCTCCTTTCTTCAGGAACATCTATATGATTTACTTGTGTAAAGTGCTCACTAAGGATATTGGCAGCTTGTTTCCCGCTTAGCTGTTCATCATTCTGTTTGATGGTGATTGTGTGCTTGTATTTATTTTCTTGGTTTAGTGCCCTGGCTAGTTTCCACAACTTTTTTCCCATCTCTGTCTAGGTTAAGGCTTTGTGTTTTTTCTATCCAGCTGTTTCTAGCATTTTCGTTTAGTGTTCGTTTGTATCTTGCGAGGTGGCTTTAAGTTTAATGTTTGTTTGTTGTTCTTTCTATTTCTGCAATGTCTTTTGCTTTCGTTAGTTCTACTTCTAGTTGTTCTAATTCGTCCGTCCAGAATGGGCTGTAGTTTGTCTCGCACCTGAGGGATGGACTCGGTGGCTGCTTTTTTGGAGGGCTTTGTTGAAGTCTGCAACCCCAGCTTTTAGCATACTCTTGCGTATGTTTGGGGGTTCACAGTATAGGTCTGTCGGGAGTGAAAATTTCCCCAGTCTGCTCGTTTGTAGTTCCATCTTGGTAGCAGCTTTGGTTGCTGTGGGGAGTATGCAACATTTACGGCCAGCTTTACTGGTCTGTGATCACTTCCTGCGAGTTGGTCCAGTACCATTCTGTCAATTTTGTGGTGGATGTCACCAAAGCAAAGGCCAGGTCTGGTGCGGAGGTGGTTTCAGGTTCTGAGTAGTAACTAGGTTTATCCTCAGCATTGTTGATTAAGTGTAGGTTGCTGTCTATCTCCCAGTCCTCCACCTCATCACCTCTGTTATTTGTATCCTGGTAGCCCCACCGCTTGGAGTGACTATTAAAGTCTCCTACTACTATGCAGTTTGTTGGTATTATGTTCATGTTCTCCAGTACCAAGTCTTTGTTTGGAGGGCAGTAGATGTTATAGATCCGGGTGCTCCCAATTGGGGTTGTTGTGTCTATCCCTACAATTTCTGACTGTCTACTAGCACATACTGTTATTTCTTGACATGCAATCTCATTTCGGGCGAGGATCAGGACTCCACCTTTGCGTCCTTCCCTGTCTAATCGGAAGGTCTGATATCCTCTAATGGAAAATATGTGGCTAGAGTTTAGGTGCGTCTCTTGTATGCATGTTATGTCTATCTGCTCCTGTTGTAGATATTTTGTTAATGGGACCTCTTCTTTAGTACTCCTCTGCATCGACTGCATAATGTTGAATGTTCTATGATTTGCTTCACTAGTGTTTGTCCCTGCTAACTGTCCCCTGGCTCGGCGGCGTGGATCGATCATTCCTGCCGTCTGTCGAGACTCCGTTGACCACTACTCTTTTTTCATATACTAGTCGATGTCGTCGTAAAACGAATTGCGCTGCACATTGTGCACCCGTCTTCTGCGGCGTTTTTGTCAGGCTGCCCACCTTTAGCCTTAATTTATTAACCTACAAGGCAGCAGGTTGGACTCGCACTTAGCCCATCGCCACGCGGTGCGCTACCTATCGATAATAGGTTACGCTATTCTCCGATACGGCGCCGGCACGCTCAGGGCCACAATGTACGGTCAGGCGTTTGCTCTGACCATACATACACAAACACGGACACTAATCAACACGTTTTATCCGCTTTTAGTAGCCAGAAACTGCGTAAATCACACCGCAATCACAAGAAATCGCGCACAGTTTATCCGTTAGGAATTTTCACACCCGACATGTTGGCGACCGCATTCATACTCCGGCGGAGTCCCTAAAAACAACGACAGAATTCATGAGAAAATCTGGTACATCAGTCTAAGCGGGAATCGCGATAGAGAGAGAGAACGACTTAGACACATAGATTCCTCTCACTGTTCCCCTAGATGGGATGCTCATCCTGCAAACTACATTTTACAAGTATATCAGAAACATTGATAACATCTCTATATTACAATAGGAACACACCTGGACAAGCTGGTGTGCAGGGTAGCGAGAGTGCTGACTTTCTTGCAAACAATGCCCGACTCAAGCGGGCAGAAGTATGGACAGAGCCGATATCATCAATGCGGAACGCTCTCAATTATATAGCCGTCCATCGCAAGCGATGATGACAACAATCTCAGACGTGTGCTGTTGCACCTCTCTGGGTGTGGAGGTGACTGTAGAGTCCAATCCTAGAACAGAATCCCCGACCACAGGTGGGGCATACATGATCAAGGTTAGACATTTTGTGTTGTGTGCTCTGTCTTTTCGCGCTGCCCCGCTTTCTCTGTGACTCAACAATACGATGATTCTCAGTTATTCAGGTTCCTCTTTTTTTGTTACAGCGCCACATTTGGCGATCTTGCGCAAGGGATTCCAGCACGTATTGTCTATATCGAAGCATTTCAGCACTTTAAGAGTGTCTTTAAAGCGTTTTTTCTGTCCACCAGCTAAACGTTTGCCACCTTCAAGCTCACCATACATCAACTGTTTTCATTTATGTGACATGGACACAGACACTGGAACGAGTTCGAGAATTAGGCGTTAAGTCTGGGCATGCAGACAGTGTCGTCTTCGTGGTAGAGAGAGAAGTAAGTATGTCAACTTCTCATGGATACTGTGAGCAAATGGACTTTGGGGTGGCTGCTGCAGCGGAGGACAGAGCATCAATGGGAATGCCAAATGTGCCATGACGTCGATCGCATAATATAAGATAACATACCTGTAAGACTCGAATGTTGTGATCCGTGAGTTTCCAGCCTTCGGGATGCGAACTCTCTCACATACCAACCTCTCCTCATCACTTAGCGCACGTTGTCGTGTATCATGGACAGCCATTCTGGAAAATAGCATTTAGATGGACTTGTTTATATCATTTCAAATCTAAGAGAGAGCAAAGATGTCACAGACTACTTTTTCCACTTCTTCTATTTTCCTCGGTTTAAAATTTAGGCGTAGTCAGCGTGCCTGGTATAGACCTTCTGACTGATTTTTAGCGAAGGCATGCTTTCCTCATTGACAGTTTGTTTATTTTTAAGCCAAAAGATTGACTTCATTGACTGGGTTTTACCACAAATAGCTCGGTGTTCCCCTCCGGGGAAATGGCACACCACCTGCCGAGAGTATTGAGAAGCAAGTACTCCCGTAGCTACGCAACAGTCCCCATTAGTTTCTGGGGAAAATGCACTTGTTAACAGAACGGCGTGATCCGGATTTGAATCTACGACATTCGCCTCGCATAGCAGGGGCGTAACCACTTAGCCAAATATACCCCATATCATTATCAGTGTCCCTTAACCATACAGGTGTGCAATTTTTCCTACTTCAGAGGTACCTGTAGTTTAGATCATCAAATATTGATCTGTCTTCAGAGAAACAAACTTCAACCAACAACTTCATACAACAACGTTATCCAACAACAATTTCGTCCAACAACTTCATCCAACAACAATTTCGTCCAACAACTTCATCCAACAACAATTTCGTCCAACAACAATTTCGTCCAACAACAATTTCGTCCAACAACTTCATCCAACGAAGCGTTTTTTAAAGTCTGCCCTCTTCAAGCACACCATACATCAACTGTTCTTGGATGCAGTAATCAGACATCCGAGCAACATGACCGACCAAATCTCACTTAAGCACTTCTGAGAATATATATATGAGATAACAGTACATGGTTGAAACATTTTACCTTTTTCTTTTGATCTCAGTTTGTTTTGTCTTTAAGCGATCAATCATGTGTGCAATGTCATCAGATGTTGTGTCTGACTTGTTGAGTAATTCTTGAATATTATCTACACTTGGAGACATGACCTCACCTGGGACATGAACCTCACCTGGGACATGACCCTCACCTGGGGATCGAGTAGTGAGTACATATATATATGATCATTGAAGAGATTCTAAAACATGACATACAAGAACTTTGACAAAAGTATTCTGTGATCCATTGAATTTCTGTCTATTGCAAGCGTCTAGCCCAGCGTTTCCAAAGTGGGCGGTACTGCCCCCATGGGCGCTGAAGCGATCTGGGGGAGCGGGCTAGAAAATTGGGGGATCGTTCAGGCGATCTAGGAGTCGGTGGCTCTTAGAAAAAATTAATACTATATATTTTTAAATGAATTATTTTAGTTTTGTTTTTTTGCTGTTGAAAAATCATTTAAACTTTTAATTTTGCATTTTAATTCATCTTATGCCCGTTTTACACGATCCATTTTTCCAGTGCCCGAAAATGTATATACAGTAATCGTCCACCAGCTAAATATAATCACATCAACGATACTGTCTGTCTTTGATCAAATTACAGTAGCAATGTGTTGCATGATGTTATTAAAATAACAAGCTGTATAAACATGTTACAACATTTATTCGCAAACGAAGATAAGGAATACAGGTTCACTTAAACAGTTACTAGAGGTGCTCAGGTGATTTCATTTAGCATCCAAACCTGCATGAGTTTTATCTGTCTCTGAACTTATAATAAAAGACAATGTATTTTGCCAGAATTTAGGACATATCACTCATTTTTATAAAACTGATACATACAATGACTGATATTACACATCCGATCAGTGGCGGCTCATGCTCAGTTTTGTTGGTGGGGCCGACATTTTTACCAGATAAATCATGGTTTTTTGGGTTTCCATATTTAATTTATAAAATAATAAATACACGTTATACATTATTTTTGGTGGGGCCGGCCCTACTGGCACTTAATGACGAGCCGCCACTGCATCCGATATACACAGACACTGAACGGAAATTGTTCAACTGTTGACAAAATGGAGCGATTATGAAGAAGGTGTCGTGTGTATTAAAGAGTATTATCGATATAAAGGAAGATTGCAGTAAAACTATGTAACAATGGCGAAACACGTACAAAAGAAAGTATTGTAGTTTTAAAAATAATAACAATATGTGTTATGTGTTCCGCCTGTGTTGAAAGAGGATATTGAAAATTCAGAAGAGTCAAATACTTGGTTTTGATGTCTTTGAGGTCTGGGTTAACATACACTTTTGTCCTGGTGGGATGATTGCAGTTGGTAAGATAGTGGGATTTTAGTGTGAATTAAATGCAGCGTGACAGCAAATATATGTATATGAAACAGTGGCGGCTCGTGGTAAGTTTTCTTGGTGGGGCCAGTAACAACTTTTCGGAAAAATCATGGTTTTTTTAGTATTTACTATTATTTGTCTATTCCGGGAAGTTATTCCCCTTTCGATTATTGGTGGGGCCGAGCCCTCAATGACGAGCCGCCCCTGATATGGAATATATCTACAACCAAAAGTGAAGTCGTTGGACTTTAATAGGTTAATGACCGATTTGGGAACAAAGAATTTTTGTTTTGTCACGCCATAAATACAGAGAACAGTGGCATTATAGGACATCTTTACCCGCCCGATTGGTTACCGGGTCCAAATTTGGGGTAAAGAATAGAACCACTGTTACCTGCCACGCATGTCGTAAGAGGCGACTAAGGAGGTTTGGGTTTAAATCGGGTGCACATGTCCAAACGTGTAGAAATATATGCGTTTAGGGGCCTACCAAACCGATGTGCAACGTATACCCGTTCTTGACAAAGATCAAACATATCACAAAGAGTGATTAAAATTGGTCGTAAAGACCGAACGCAAAGAAGAAGAAGAAGAAGGGCATCTTTATCAATACCCCTACTGGTATATTCCAGCCCGGGTGTCAAATCTATAAATACCAGTGGTTTAGTAATAAGCTTCCTTACATTATGTGTGCTTTGTCAACAATCATCTGTAGAGAAAGTCTAATATATAAGTGGAGTCATATCAAATGCAAATTACATCTTTTATTTTGTGAATATTGTTGCAAATTTTATGACTTCATTCTGTCTGAATCTAAGAAGAAATCTCGACAGTACAATATTGAGTATTTGAAATACGGCTTTATTAAGTTTCCTACCAACAATTTATTACCTATGTGCTTGATTTGCCAAAAGTCTTTCAACTAAGCAATGAAACATTCTAGGCTACAAGAGCATTTGACTAAAATGCGCGCTGTCAAAAGGATAAAGATTTGTCCTATTTTCAAGTACTAGAAGAAAAATATTTGAAATGTCCAACTATATCAACAGTTTTTGCATCGTCTATTAAACAAGATAATGACGGATTACAAGCTTCTTATATTTAATTATTCATCGCAAAAGCTGGAAAACCAGACACAATTGGTGAGGAATTAATCTTGCCGGCAGTAAAAGAAGTCATAAACACTATGCTTCATAAGCCAGCATCAGATATCATCTGGAAAATTCTTTTGAGCAATAATTCAGTGAAAAGAAGAATAGATGAAATGGATGAAGATGTTGAAAAATCATTATGCGATTTTTTGAAAACAAAGCCAATTTTCCATTCAATTCAGTGAATCACCTCTTTCAAATAATGAAGCACTACTCTTATCAAATGTTCGATTCATAAAAGAAGAAAAAGTGTGTCAAGAATTATTGTTTGCTAAAATTTGAAGGCATATAAAAGGGAGACTCAATATTTAATACCATGAATAAGTTTTTCAAGAGAAAGCAATTCCTATTTGTAATATTTTCTGTCTGCTACTGATGGTGCTCCAGCAATGACAGTACACCACAAAGGTTTCATAGCGATTTAAACAAGCAGTACTAAATGTACTTGATATGCATTGTGTTATTCATCGTCAATATTTGGTTTGCGAAGAATTTAAGTGAACGTCTTCATACGTCGCTCCATTACGTTATTAGAACAGTCAATAAGATTAGAAGCAATTCATTGAGTGGCATATTGTTTAACCAACCTTGTAGTGAAAACGAAGAAGATTTCAATCGTTTACTGCTTCCCACAGAAGTTCGTTGGCTTTCAAACGGTATTTGTCTGAATCGATTTTACAATTTATATGATTCATAGAAAACAAAGGCGACGGATTGCGGACCAGCCTGATTGCATCCAAAAATGACATCGCTTATTTGTCAGACCTCTATAAACTAGTTAATGAAGTCAGTATACAATATAAGGTGATTATTTAAATTTAATTAAAACGAAAAATTTGCAACCGAAATGAAAAAAAAAAATATTTGCAGAATTTATGTTAATATATATGTTAAACCACTCTCTGTGATTTGTATGTGATATGAGCCTAAGATCGATTGTACTTTGTGTCAGTTATGCGCCTACAAGTAGACTCTCAAATCCTATTTCTGCGACACTTTTTATTTAGTAGGGTAGCTTTCCTTGGCCCATACCTCAGTCGCCTCTTACGACATGCTTTGTAGGTCGAAATGTTACTATTCTTTGCTCCCCTTGCGATTCCCGGCACCACACGGGCAGTTGATCTATTAAATATGTGAAGCGACTGTCAAGTAGTAAATGTGTTCTGTGATTTGTATGATGTGTGATGTGTGATGTATGATGTGTGACATGTGATGTATGATATAAGATGTATGATGTATGATATAAGATGTATGATGTAAGATGTATGGTGTGTGATGTATGATGTGTGACATGTGATGTATGATATAAGATGTATGATGTATGATATAAGATGTATGATGTAAGATGTATGGTGTGTGATGTATTATGCTTGATATATCAGGTATGATGCGTGATGTATGGTGTATGATATTGTTTTGTTTTTCCGATCCAGAAGCACTTGAGCTTTTCAGCTCTTCGGCTTGGTGCCATGGACATCGTAACCCTTCGGTTCGGTGCCACGAACACCGTAAATCTGGAGAATCTGTGGCTTTTTCTGCCGTCCCGCGGAATTGAACCCGCACACACAGAGGGATAGTCACCCATAGTCCAACACGCTACGAACACGCTGGGCAGACGGGCATGATGTATGATATAAGATGTATGGTGTAAGATATATGGTGTGTGATTTATGATGTGTGATGTAAGATGTATGATGTATTATGCTTGATGTATCAGGTATGATGTGTGATGTATGATGTGTGAACAATATTAGAGGGCAGGGTTCCAGGACGCAGAAGCAGACCAAGAAGAAGATGTCTACAAGATATTAAAGAAACCATAAATATGACCATCGACGAAGTGGGTGAACTGGCAAGAGACAGATTGAATTTCAGATGCGCTGCAAAGAGAGCAACGTCATATAAAGGATACGCCCCTTGATGATGATGATAATATAGAATGAATGATGTGTGATGTTAAATACGTGATTGTGAAACTCTGAAAATATGTGAATATGATCATCAGTTATATAAAATAATCAACGTATCAAATAGAATAAGCATTCCTACCTTGAATGTCGACCACCATCATCATGTGCTCCTCTCTCATCTTTCCTATAGACGCACGTCGATCAGACTTCAGTGGCTGACCACCTACTGGCTTGTCTGTATGCAAGACACATGTCTCATTTCTTCCATCTTCAGGCGATACCGACATCATCCTTTTATTTGGATGAATATGTAGATGTTTAACAGAAGAACTGGTTACATTTGGTGTTTCCTTCTGATAACTACCAGAACTTTCTACGAGATGGGTTCTTGTACCAGTATGAGATTTCTCTTCTTCTTGATCTTCTACTTCTCTGACAGCAGTTTGTGCCATCTCTTCTTGATTCCTTCTCACACTACTATCTCCAAGTTTATAGAATTGTGTTTCATGTCCACTGTTTGTAGTTACTCTCACATTTTCATCTTCCCAACTATAACCAACTTTGTGGGTATCACTTTCATCAAAAACATCATCATCATCATCATTTTCATGACTTACTTTAAGTTTACGTTTGGCGGTATCTGACGAAGTGATGGGTAGTTCACAAGAAGATTTGCTGGACTTTGGCGTGCCTTTTGTTCGCTTGATAATGACGGAATATTCATCCCCTGTTGGCAATACTACAGTTCTGGGGGAGCTGGTCGAGCTGGCATGTTTACTAGAAGTTGATGTTGAAGCTGAATGTGAGCTTGTTGAGCTGGTGTACTTACTAGAAGGTGATGTTGAAGTTGACAGTGAGTTTGTCGAGCTGGCATGTTTACTAGAAGGTGATATTGAAGTTGACTGTGAGTTTGTCGAGCTGGCATGTTTACTAGAAGGTGATATTGAAGTTGACTGTGAGTTTGTCGAGCTGGCATGTTTACTAGAAGGTGATATTGAAGTTGACTGTGAGTTTGTCGAACTGGTGTATTTACTAGAAGGTGATGTTGAAGTTGACTGTGAGTTTGTCGAGCTGGTGTATTTACTAGAAGTTGATGCTGAGCTCAGGTGTAAGCGTGTCGAACTGACGTATTTACCAGAAGTCGATGCTGAATTCGAAATAGCATACTTACTAGAAGATGATATCGATTTTGAATTAGAGCTTTTCGAACTGGAATATTTGCCAGAAGTTGATGCTGGATTCGAATGACAGCTTGTCGAACTAGCATCTTTACTAGAAGTTGATGTTGAGGTTGAATGTGAGCTTCTGGAACTGGCAAATTTGCCAGAAGATGATGTTGATTTTGAATAGGACTTTGTCGAACTGGCATCTTTACTAGAAGGTAATGTTGTATGAAGGTGGAAACTTGTCGTGCTAACATGTTTACTTGAAGGTAATGCTGAATTGGAATGCGAGTATGTCGAACCAACGTTTTTACCAGAAGCTTGTGGTGAATTTGAATTTATGTCGAGTACATCAGTTTTCTGTGAATGAATTTGAGAGTAATGCCTGTTGTCATCTGAGATGTTGGAAGTTGGTGTGAGTGTTGTATGTCCATGTTGGGATACGTCAGACGTTGGCGGTGCTGAGGGGGATTTGTGAACTGGGTGAATCCCTTTCTCAGACATTGTGGATGTGGATGGCTGTGGTAACCATGATGTTGAAGATGTAGATGGTTGTAATACCCTGACGGTGAAGATGTAGATGCTTGTGATACTCTGACGGTGAAGATGACATCAATATATTATGATTAATTTGTTCATCTTTCAAAGAAAAGGATGAACTAGATTCTCCAGTGCTTTGGACAGAATTTGATAACATTTGGCAGGGTGAGATTCTAGAGTTGTAAGAGATTTGAGGGTTTACAGTACTATTTAAATGCAATTGTCCAATACTAGACGATGTATTCTCACAGCTGCTACTATCACTATCTGAATTGGTTCCTCGAACACTGTAAAACCCGCTATCTGTAGTTTGTTTATTCGAGCTTGACACAATCAAATCGTTATGAACTTCATCCTTGATTTCTTGCAAATTTAAGCAGTGTTGAGACGATGAGTGTTGAGAGGATGAGTGTTGAGATGGTTCAGTCTGGTTCACGTTGTTGAGACATACTGATGTCTTAAGTTGAGATACTGCACGGACTGTTTCTTCAGGGTCTTCATAATCATGCGACATCAGTTTATCACTTGTCCAAGTATTGCCCACATCCTGTTTATCACTTGTCCAAGCATTGCCCACATCCTGTTTATCACTTGTCCAAGCATTGCCCACATCCTATACAAGAAATAGTAAATGTATTAAACATACAAGAGAACTTTAATTACTTTAACATAGATTACTTTAACAGATTACTTTAACATAGATTACTTTAACATAGATTACTTTAACATAGATTACTTTAACTTTGATTACTTTAACATAGATTACTTTAACTTTGATTACTTTAACATAGATTACTTTAACTTTGATTACTTTAACTTTTGGTTTCGGTAAATTTAGATGGATTACACTTATATAGACCAGGAATAAGTCAAAGAGCTCTCTGTCACTCTCTGTCAGTGACAGCAGGCAGAACAGACACCGGATCATGTCCTGCAAAACTGTTCTCTCCCGTGTGAACTGAGAAGCAATACGCGGTCACGCCCAGTCGATCTAAAATTAACTTTTCGGTGAAACCCCGTACCGGACACAGCAAGCTCCGAGCCCACATGTTCCACAAATTTAAGATTGGCACAACTAGCCTGTGCCCCTGCAAAAAGGCGGACATAACGGCAGAACACGTTCTGCAAGACTGTCAACGGTTAGCAGGTATAAAAAAAAACATGGCCCCATAACACAGAGTTTCGCGAGAAGCTGTACGGAGGAACAGAGTCCCTTAAAACCACGGTAAAACTCATGATAAAAGTTGGTCCATCAGTCTAGGCCGGGAACGCAAGAGAGAGAAAGAGAGACCTGAAGCCGACTGCCCAGTTTGTAGTTCACATTAAACAAACAACATGACCAGAGATCACTGAAGAAGAAGAAGATTACTTTAACTATAATAAAGTGAATAATAAAGTGAATAATAAAGTGAATAATGTACTGAAACACATTACATGTGAATGATAATCCTTTGTATAGAACTGATCCTGTAAGAATTCTTCCAAACCCTCTGGTATGATCGGAGTAGATGTTTCTTGGAGAAGGACTCGAACCCAAGGTCCTAGCTCCTCCTTAGTGAGAGTCTGTAAAGCAAAATAAGATATTGAGATATTCCTTGTGGTGCAGAGATAAACACAATTCATGCAA
This sequence comes from Arion vulgaris, assembly GCA_020796225.1. NCBI lineage: Eukaryota > Metazoa > Mollusca > Gastropoda > Stylommatophora > Arionidae > Arion > Arion vulgaris. The sequence goes on along the minus strand of CM036778.1, from coordinate 17,525,223 downwards.
TTCATGCAATTCATAAAACAACAGATTAAATGGTTTGGACACCTGACCAGAATGCCCTGGTATCACCTACCACAGAGCCACACAGAAAAAGTATAATGAGTACAAGGCAAGAGGAAGACCAAGCAAAAGATAGAGCGACGACATCAAGAACAGCCTTACGAACATGAATATCAGCTTACAAAGTGCCTTAAAAAGCACACACAAGATCACTACGTTTCACCCCAACACTTCTATAAAGAAGTCAATGGTGGAAGAGAAGAACAAGCACACACAAGATCACTACGTTTCACCCCCAACACTTCTATAAAGAAGTAAATGGTGGAAGAGAAGAACAAGCACACACAAGATCACTACGTTTCACCCCCAACACTTCTATAAAGAAGTAAATGCTGGAAGAGAAGAAAAAGCACACACAAGATCACTACGTTTCACCCCCAACACTTCTATAAAGAAGTAAATGGTGGAAGAGAAGAACAAGCACACACAAGATCACTACGTTTCACCCCCAACACTTCTATAAAGAAGTCAATGGTGGAAGAGAAGAAAAAGCACACACAAGATCACTACGTTTCACCCCCAACACTTCTATAAAGAAGTAAATGGTGGAAGAGAAGAACAAGCACACACAAGATCACTACGTTTCACCCCCAACACTTCTATAAAGAAGTCAATGGTGGAAGAGAAGAACAAGCACACACAAGATCACTACGTTTCACCCCCAACACTTCTATAAAGAAGTCAATGGTGGAAGAGAAGAAAAGCACACACAAGATCACTACGTTTCACCCCAACACTTCTATAAAGAAATAAATGATGGAAGAGAAGAAGAAGAGAGAGATAAACACACACAAGAAGAATCAGAATGGAAAATGTGTTTTGAAATCAATGTTAAATGATATATCTTCTTCTTCTAACGCTCTATATCGACCGCTTGTTAACCACTCTTTGTGATCTGTATGTGATCTGAGCATAAGAGCGATTACACGTCGTGACAGTTATGCGCCTACAAGTAGGCCAGCACATCCGATTTCTGCGATGCTTTTTATTTACTAGGATAGTTTCCCTAGGCACCTACCTCAGTCATCTCTTACGGCTTGTAGGTGGCAGTGTTATTATTCTTTGCTCCTTGCAAGCCCCGACAACACAGGGTGAGTTGTTAAATGAGAGAGAGAGAGAGAGAGAGAGAGAGAGAGAGAGAGAAAGAGAGAGAAGAGAGAGAGAGAGAGAGAGAGAGAGGGAGAGAGAGAGAGAGAGAGAGAAAGAGAGAGAGAGAGCATTTATTTAGCAATAAACTGCAAAAGTAAAAATCTAAAACACTGTGTAATAATAGTTTTGCAGCCACCCACAAATACTCTCAATCTCTAACCAGTTCTCACACCTCCTCCGATCGTAAATAAATAGACAGTAAATAAGTATTTCAGGATTTCGGAAACAGCAATTTGCTGAACACAGGATTCAAACCAGCAATCGTTATTTCTTAAGTCATTCATTGCCTAGTCTGGCAGACAAGCGTTTTTCAGACCACTAACCGCTAATTCTCCAAACACTCTCGGCTACAGGGCTAGGCAATGTATGCCATCAGAAATAAAAGTTCGAATTCTGTGTTTTTTTTGGTAGTATTTTTGTCGAAATCCTTTAATACCTACCTGTTTGCTGTATATTTAGTTATCCTATTCATTGGTTCCGGTGCTTCACCTGTGCTTCTTAGAACTCCGTATAACCAAGGAGGGCAGACCACAAAACGACCGGATTGCAGGGCAGATGGCGCTCATAAGCCGAGGAGGGCAGACCGTCTAAGGGTCGCTGCCCTAAAAGTAAATGGCAACCTGCTGCCTTGTGGGTTTTGGCTGGGGACAGCAAAAGGCTAACGGAGAGCGAACCCAGTAAACGCTGGTTGAAACCGAACACACCACCGAAAGAAAAGCAGTTGAGCTCCAATAGGTACTGAAGGCTGTGCAAGTACATCCCGTTCTTGATGTTTGGCTGTTTATATATCACAATAGAATGTGATATGTTCTATTGTAATATATCACATTATATTGTGATATATAAGCAGCCAAACATCAGAACGGGATAAAAACGGCTTAAGAACGATCGCGAGAGAGAGAGAGAGAGAGAGAACGTATTCATCTCCTCCCTTATCATGTTCTCGAGATTGTTTAAAACTCAATCAGGAACTGCCACAAAGAAATACCAACAAACCTGTACAGTAATTTTTTCCTTGCCAGACTCGAGTATCATAAGTCCGTGATCACTGTTGGTCTCAGCTACAGCACGTCGAAGTACACAAGGCTTGAGATAAAAGCTGAGCTCACATTGATGGGTACAATCTGTTTTGTAACACTCAAATATATTCCCTCTGACAAGGCACCAGCGTTGACCCCAGCATCGTTTATTGAAGCTACTGAAGATGGACAGGGGACCTGGAGTTGACCAACAAGATAACATATAAAATATAACAATATGGAGTTGACCAACAAGATAACATATAAAATATAACAGTCTTGTCTTAATAACAGTATATCTCTTTACTTCCTCTTTCTTTCTTTTGGTCGTCACACTGTTACCGGGTTGTTGTCCAGTGTCGTCACATTGTTATCGGGTTGTTCTCCAGTGTCGTCACACTGTTAACGGGTTGTTGTCCAGTGTCGTCACACTGTTATCGGGTTGTTGTCCAGTGTCGTCACACTGTTACCGGGTTGTTCCCCAGTGTCGTCACACTGTTAACGGGTTGTTGTCCAGTGTCGTCACACTGTTACCGGGTTTGTTGTCCAGTGTCGTCACACTGTTAACGGGTTGTTGTCCATTGTCGCCACACTGTTATCGGGTTGTTGTCCAGTGTCGTGGTTTTCTGTTTTTGTCATGCGCAATTCTAGTGATTTGGATATTAATATTTGCTTTATTGATAGGATTCTGTTTGGCCATCTAACTATCTTTTTCGTGGTCTTCCTCTCGCCTTCTTCCCTGGTGTTCTATTGTAGAAGACTATACTGTGGAGTCTGGATGCATTCTTATTAAGTGGCCAAACCACTTCAAGTATGTTTCTCAATGTAATTCAAGCAAAGTTATGTGCCAACTTTCTTTCTTATGCTGATGTTGGTGACTGATGTTGGTGACTGATGTTGGTGACTGATTTTGGTGACTGATGTTGGTGACTGATGTTGTTGGTAACTTTTCGTAGGCATCGCATTTCCTATGTAATTATTTTTGCTACTGCGCTTTGCTCATTGTCCATGTTTGGCTCTGTTAACACAAAGTAGGTATGGAAATGCTGTTGATCACCTGTTGTTTAGCTGTCAGTGAGATTTTGGGTGCCTTAACAATGGGGCTAGCTGGTAGGTTACAGCATTTGTTTTTTGCGCTCTAGCCTCTATCTCTGTATCTAGTCTTCCGTCTTCCGACAAAATGCTTCCTAAGTATTTTATTAATATCATGTCGCAATAACAGTATTTCAAGACATGATCTCGTGAGGACAGTACAAAAAATACAGAAGAATGGTGTGCATTTTTTGCTGACCTGAAGCGTTAGGGCGTCACATACTGCGGAGAGTGGAGGGGGCAGCGCGCTTGACCCATTGACACAGAGACCTGTGTCGGGAGAAACATTGTTCCTGATAGGGCAACCAATGCCAGCAGGTCAAAGAAGAGTGGTCATCTTAAATGACCTGGTCCACCAGGTTAAGAGTTGTATAAGTGACTACCTATGCATCCATGTAATACAATGACTGATTTGTGGGAACTAAAACCAAACTGTTCAGCAACAGGGAACCTGCATGGGAAAATGGAAAAGAGGACATTATATACATAACAAGAGACAGAGTCTTAGTGAGGAACGGAAGTATGCTGCACTAAACTGGGGAGCCATCCAGAAAACGATTAGAGACCGGGAAAGGTGGAGAGAGCAACTGAGGTTCTATGCTTCACGAGAAGCAGGGGTTTCTATGGCAAAGTGGTTAAGACGTTTGCCTGTCGTTCTGAATGTTCTGCGTTCGAATTCGGACAGAATCACATGTGCAATTTTTTCATTAGATCCATAGAATTGTTGCTGGAGCTACGGAGTTTGTGCTATGTGCAACATTATCGGTACATAGTGTGCTATTTCTAGCAACAAGGACGTAGCTATATAGAGAAACCTGGTTCAATTAAATCATTTCTTCGCTTTCAGGCACTTTAGAGAAAAATACGTCATATCCTGTAGTCACTCGTGTGTTGCCAGGGCCCACAATGGGGGCAAGGAATAGTAACACTGCGACCTACAAAGCATGTCTTAAGAGGCGACTGAGGTAGGGGCAGCGCCGGATTAGCCTAGTAGCAGAAGTAGCAAATGCTACGGGCCCCGCGCTTCTAGGGGGCCCCGCGCCTATGTGACAGATGAAAATGGAAAAATAACCAGATGTTATATCAAAAGCACGCAAACTGAATTTTTAATGTCGTGTGTGATGGTGCTGAATCCAAAGAAATCGAAACAGAAAATACAGAAGACGTGTCCCACAGTGTAGTAGATGAAGGCAGTGCTATAGAAGAATCATCATTACCAATATTACCATTAAGATCAGCAACTCTTCACGATTTAGCCACATTTTTCACAAGACAAACTGAAATCAAATGTACAGCAAGTCCTCCCAATTTAGCCATATCATCTTCAAGCCAAAGAGAGTCAGAAAGCACAGCACATGCTTCTAATGTAGCAACATCATCTACAAGCCAAAAACACAACGAAAGTAAAATGTACTCCAAAGATATTGGTGAATGGCCAAACAACTTCAATCGAGATTATTGGATTGTGAAAGAAAGTAGCGAAGTGCAACATATGAACAGTGATTTCATGTCTTAAAAAAAAAAAAAAACATACGATAAAGAAAACAATCCACGAATTAGTCGAAAATCGTTTTTCACATACACGCATACACCAACAAACAAAACTCACGTGAGAGATTGGTTGTGTTATACAGAAATTAAAGGACAACTGTTCTGTTTTGTTTGCAAAGTTATTGATTTAGACTGTACCATAGAGTGACTGGTGTATTTGGAATACTCCGGCAGTTAAAATCTATTACAGCAGAAGAGATCTTGAAAAGAACTCCAAATATTGTCAGCTCTTACCAAGAGGATTTAGAAGAAAGCCTAGGCGGCGAACTTATGCAGTTCACTGAACTTCTTAAAATTAATGTAGCTACTGCTATTAACAACGAAAAGCATGAGGCTCTTGAACTGCAATTTAATAAACTTGTAATGAAAATTCATTAGAGTCGTGTTTCCCAAATGTAGAAATAGTCTTACGAATTTACTTGTCTTTAATGATTACTAACTGCAGCGGAGAACGTTCTTTTTCAACATTAAAGTGTATAAAAAGTGAGTTAAGAAACATGATGGGACAAGATCGTCTAAATAACCTCACCTTTAATGAACATTGAATGTAATTTACTTAGAGAAATTGATTTGTCTAGTGCTATCTCTAAATTTTCTCACATTAAATCGAGACAAGTTTGTTTGTAAAAGTTGTGTTTTATTTTATTATCATACAAAACCTAGGGCCCCGCGCTAAAATTTGCTACGGGCCCCGCGCTAGCCTAATCCGGCACTGGGTAGGGACCTAGGGAAGCTACCCTAGTACATAAAAAACGTTGAAGAAATCGGATATGCTGCTCTACTTGTAGGCGAATAACTGACACAACGTACAATCGCTCTTAGGCTCAGATCACATAAAAGTCCCAAAGAGTGGTTAACAAGTGGTCGATGTGAAGCGTTCAAGAAAAGACCCAATTAAAAGGGATGCGTCATATTCTGTAGGGACGTAATCTAGAAGAAAAACTTACCCTTGTGTGTCACATGATCAAAGCTATCAGCCCGGCTTCGTATCCTAGTTGACGAATCTATGGAGTTCCGTACAGGTGGAAGCGAGGACGCTCTATTACCGCTTCCAAAAACAGATGCAGTGCTGCTATCTGAAGCAGGAGATAACAATTCTTTGGAGAAACTTCCTGCAGAGTTGGAAGTTGAAAGTGAAGATTCAACACCAGTGCTGGACATTTCCTTAGAGTTTCGACTGGAGTGTCTATATCCTGGAGCAGATGTATGACGTGTCTTTCTTCCAGTGCCAGTCTTCTTGCTAATGCTCTCGAAAAACTGAGTTGCTCGATACGCAAATGATCCAATCCTCGTGATCTTTTTTTCTGGATATGGATTACACAATACAATCACATTTACAATCATGATTGCAATCACATTAACAATCATATTTATAATCATATGTACAATCATATTTACAATCATTTTTTTTCCCGATCCAAAAGCACTTGAGCTTTTCAGTTCTTCGGCTCGGTGCCATGGACATCGTAACCCTTCGGTTCGGTGCCACGAACACCGTAAATCTGGGGAATCTGTGGCTTTTTCTGCCATCCCGCGGAATTGAACCCGCACACACAGAGGGATAGTCACCCGTAGTCCAACGCGCTACGAACATGCGGGACAGACGGACATTTACAATCATATTTACAAGCATATTTACGATCATATGGTTATAGGGGTGGGGGGGTGTTCACCTGATATGAGTTCCTGCGTAGCCATGGAGCATAATATGGCGTTTCTATAGATTTTTGTGTGGGAAGGCTTGCTTTCCTTATCACCAATGTCCTTCGTCATTCAGGAGAGTTTTACTCTGATTTCAGGTGTAATTGTAATGCAGGTCCGAAGTAAAGAATTATGGTTCATCATTATCACCACAACCACCACCATCAACCATCAAACATCATCAGTTAGCATCATCACCACAACCACCACCCAAACAAATAGTCCCTCAGCAATCATACAATCACCATCATTAGCATCTTCACCACAACCACTACCATCAACCATCATCAAGTGTCATGCCCAGCATGGGGTATAGGAATCTCTTGCCAATTTTTGTTTGAACACTTGCTTTCTTCCATATCATCTGTGTCCGTAACCATCCATGCATATAAATATTTAAAATGAGTAAGACATGCGAGTTTATGATGGCCCGTCTGTCCAGCGTGTTCGTAGCGCGTTGGACTACGAGTGACTATCCCTCTGTGTGTGCGGGTTCAATTCCGCGGGATGGCAAAAAAGCCACAGATTCCCTAGATTTACGGTGTTCGTGGCGTCGAACCGAAGGGTTACGATGTCCATGACACCGAGCCGAAGAGCTGAAAAGCTCAAGTGCTTCTGGATCAGAAAAAAAATTTTTTTTAAATACTTATGATGACCCAACGATATTGGCGAAGAACGTAATACAGCGGATCTGGATATTTGTCCAGAGATCCCTGATCTCAGTGTAGTTGAGATCAAGGTGCTAGTCCTATCGGAGACGGACGATAAAACGTTGGTCCCGCGTTCAAATTGAACACGTAAAAGAACCCTTAGCAGTTCAAAATCGCAAAAGAGCAAGCTAGATAGCCAATGCCAGCTCAAAATTCATTAGAAAAGATTTTAAATAAAAGTCTTTAAAAAAATATAATCACCATCTTTAAAATTACGTCGGAAACCCTCGCCAGTGCTACGGAGTTCGTGCGTCGCCGCTGTGATCTTCCTGTGTAAGAAAGAGATCGGAGCACCTATGGTTACTCATCGAAGTGCAATGGTGATGGTCCTGTCAATCAATCAATTTTACGTTTGTTGGTCTTCACGCTCTGACATAACCAAAACCAGGTTCGTCCTTAAGGTTGAAAGTGGCATGCCTCAGCTTTAAAGAGGTGTTAATCCGTAATACAAACAAACAAACAAACAAACAAACAAAGAAACACACAAACAAGATGTCACAGACAAAGAACGGGTAAAAACAACAGTATACAGAGGCGTATACTACATTACGTGTACCGTATGAGCGATGATAGAATCCCAAAGAACATTCTATATGGTCAACTCGCATCTGGTGCTAGACAGCATGGGTGCCCATTATTACGCTTCATTGACACCTGCAAGCGTGATCTAACTTCATGCAGCATAGACAAAGAGCACTGGGAGCGGCTGGCCAAAGACAGGCTAGCATGACGATGGCAGTGAGGGGCGGCTAAAAAAAAAACAGAAGAAAAACAACATCACATGTGGAGGCAAAAGAGAGCACAGAGAGCAGAGAGAACATCCCATGCATCGGCTCTAGTCTCCAGTTTTACCTGCACAACTGTGGCAAGGATTGCCACTCCAGAATAGGTCATTATAGCTACATGAAACGTTGTGATTCAGCACAGAACATACTACGTGACGCAACACCTATTGTCTCCTGAGACAAAGAGGCCAATGATGATGAGACTACATAACATAACGACAGTTGTACATACTTTGTATTTTGTCATTGGAATGTTCTTCAGATCCGCCTTCAGTCGACAAGTTAGAATTGGATCCCGTTAAGTCGCTCTAAAAATTGAGAAATTACAAAAATAACAGTTAGCATTTCTTCTGTCTTCCTCATCTTCTTCTTCTTCTAACGCTCCATATCAACCACTCTTTGTGATATGTATGTGATCTAAGCCTAAGAGCGATTCTACGTTGTGTCAGTTATGACAAGTCGTCCATCCAGCACATCAAATTATGGTAGGCTTTTTATTTACTAGGGTAGTTTCCTTAGGCCCCTACCTTAGTCATCTCTTACGACATGCCTTGTAGGTAGCAGTGTTACTATTCTTTGCTCCCCTTGAGACCCCTACCTTAGTCATCTCTTACGACATGCCTTGTAGGTAGCAGTGTTACTATTCTCTGCTCCCCTTGAGACCCCTACCTTAGTCATCTCTTACGACATGCCTTGTAGGTAGCAGTGTTATTTCTTTGTCTACCTAAGAGGATTCTACTTGTCATGCTCGTCAGACATCAATTATGGCAGGTTTATTCTTAGTTCCTTGAGGCCCTACCTTAGTCATCTCTTACGACATGCCTTGTAGGTAGCAGTGTTACTATTCTTTGCTCCCTTGAGACCCCGGCAACACAGGGACGATCAATTAGCATTTATATCTGACAGTTAATATATTTGATTGATTGATTGATGATTGATTGATTGATTGATTGATTGATGATTGATTGATTGATTGATTGATTGATTGATTGATTGATTGATTGATTGATTGATTGATTGATTGATTGATTGATTGATTGATTGATTGATTGATCATCTGTTGGAGTGTAATTATGTGAACACTCTATTTGGGTCTATATGGTGTAGAAGTTAGGTGCTCGCCTTTAGTTCCAGAGAAACTCGGTTCGCTTCCTCGTGGAGCCATCTTGATATTGTTTCAGTGATCCCTGATCTCAGTGTAGGTGAGATCGCGTTCCTAGTTGTATCGGAGATGGACGATAAAACGTAGGTCTCGTGTTCGAGTTGAGCACCTAATAGAACTCTTGGTAATTTAAAATCGAGAAAAACAGGCTGGAAAGCCGCTACCCAGGCAAAATTCATTAGAAAAGATTTTAAAATAAAATTCTTACAAAACATGTTTTCACCATCTTCATAATTACATCTTGGACTCTCGCCGGTGCTGCAAAATTTGTGCACTGCAGCTGAGATCTTCCTGTGTAAGAAAGAGATCAGATCATACATGGTTCCTCAACTGAAGTGCAATAACGATCGTTCTATAAATCAATCAATCAATCAGTTGGGGACACAGTTATTAATTGACACAGCAACAGACACATTTATTGACCAAATTATTGACACAGTGACATAGTTGTTGACACAGTGACACAGTTTTTGACACAGTTGTTGACACAGTGACACAGTTGTTGACACAGTAACACCGTGACACAGTTGCTGACACAGTGACACAGTTGTTAACACAGTGACACATTTGTTGACACAGATGTTGACACAGTGACACAGTTGTTGACACAATTGTTGAAACAGTTATGTACACATGTTCTGATCTTATATTTACCTTACTGCCGTCTGCTGTCGTGTACAACTGAACACAATCCGAACCTTCACTGACGGACCTGGTCAAGGGGTGAGCGCTCTTGGACTGCAGTTTCTTCTTAGAGTTGCTGTTTATATGCTGAAATGAGAAATTCTTCCATCATAATCACCATCATCTTCAACATTACCGTAATCATCATTATCATTAATAGCATTATCCCTACCATTATCATTACCATATATGCCCCCTTTTTGCGCTTTGAACAAGTTGAAATTTAAAGACTCGGATAGTCCGTCTGTTCTGCAACAGCTTCTTCTTCTTCTTTGCGCCCCGGCAACCATTCGGGCGTCTGCAACAGCTTAGAGAGTTGACTATTACAAAGCATAAAAACATGGAACATTAAATATTTCGGACACATCAAACAACATGAGTGCCTGGAGAAATTAATTTTGGAAGGAATGGTGCCTGGAAGAAGAACGAAAGGAAGACCTAGAAGACGATGGGTGCAAGATGTCATTGACGATCTGAGAATGACTGCTGCTGACGCCGACCAACTTGCACAGAACAGAGTTTTTCAGGAATGCTGTCATGGGAGTCAAGTTCCGGAAGGTGCAAGCTACTTTTTAAGAGTCTGTTGCCGTTGTATCTGAGCGCTAGTGTTCTTTATAGTTGACTGTCTTGATACATCTAAAACCATTTGACATGTTGTTTCTTTATATATTTTAGCACCGGCGAGGATCCCACTCATTTTCTGATTGTATCTCTTCATGTAACATTTAGAATTTGTTGTTAACATTTCATCTCTGTTGTTTTTATATTTTTCTTTTCTCATTTGTTCTCAGTGTTCAGGTCTGACACTGTTAGCACATAGTTGGTAAGAAATAATTTGTTCTCAGTGTTCAGGTCTGACACTGTTAACACAGAGTTGTAAGAAATAATGTGTTTCAGTGTTCAGGTCTGCATGTTAGACATAGTTGGTAAATAATTGTTCTCAGTGTCAGGTCTGACACTGTTAGCACAGAGTTGGTAAGAAATAATGTGTTCTCAGTGTCCAGGTCTGACACTGTTACACAAGTTCAGCTGACACTGTTAACACAGAGTTGGTAAGCTGACACTGTTAGCACAGAGTTGGTAAGAAAACTGGTTATGTTATAGTAAATTATTACAGCTTCTGTGAATTTCCATTGTTACAAATTTATGTTACTATCCCTACATACTCCCCTCCTCTCAGCGTCTTGACCTCATTCAACACCTCAACATTAGTCATTTTAGCAGTCTATGAGATTCTCAACATTATTCTGTAAAACCATATTTCTGCGGTCCTCAGAGATTTTTCGATCTGTTTGTTTATTGTCCATGACTCGCATCTGTATGTCAGTATTGGTTCTATGTAGCACTGTATAACTGTCATTCTGATCTCAACTGACAATGACTTGTTGCAGTGGCGGCTAGTGCTCAGTTTTGTTGGTGGTGTCAGACATTTGTTTCGGATAAATCATGATTTTTGGTCGCTATATTTTAATTTATAAAATAATAAATACACGTTATACATTATTTTTGGTGGGCCCGGCCCTACTGGCCCTTAATGACGAGCCACCACTGACTTGTTGCATATAATGCTTCTCATTTTACACACATACACAAACAACATATACCAACCTCTATCCATTGGATGGCCAATTCTTTGAGTTCCACACAGAAAGTATGTGAATCTCCATCTTGGTGTACCATCCTTACTTCATACCCTTTCTTGCCTTCTCTCTCGTGAAGTGAAGCCTCGTATCCAACAAGCGGGATAACTAGCGAGGGTCTAGCATATCTCTCAGGCTTGTACACAACTAGGCATCCCTCGCAGACAGCACCAATCCTACGACTCCACATCAGCTTCCGTTTATGAAGAAGTTCCCCGGAGATGTCAACATTCTCAAGTCTGCTAAAAGGGACAGTAATCTCCCACTGTGACGGAGATCGTGATTTTCTCAATTTGCTGCTTCTCTTTAATCTTGATCTCTTCATGACTTTCCTGCCAGATAATTATAGAGATATATAATAATAATAATTAATCTCGTACCGTTATATGTTACAAAGGACATGCAAGTAAGTTCTCCATACCGCTCTATCCTGGGCAACTCGCTCAATCTCCTCCATGGAAATGAGACCGATATCTCTTGCCTCTCACAGCAAAGTTCATAAAGGTATATAACGTTACTAAAATTAGCACATGTTTAAACTACATCTGTTGGTAGACAATACTAAGATATTAAAACATAATAATCAACCTACCATACCCATAATATGGACCAGTCCAAATTTGCGCTTTACTGTCCAAGCTGATCTATTTTATTTAGGGGTTGTTACCATGCAACTTAGATCTTCTTTAGAAATGCGAACCTGAAGAAAAAGCATGCAGAATCCGGATGTGTTGACCTACAGGTCTGTATGCGTTTAACTGGCGCAACGAACTCAGGTCTAAGGCGTGAACAATTTCTTTTTTTTTCTTCAATCCTCTTTGGCTCACAGCGTCAGGATAAGAAGAGATTTCTAGAACTGACTTTTGTGTCATCATTATCATCGAGATGCGTATCCTTGGTTATAGGACGTTGCTCTCTTTGCAGACACGACGCACATGCATCAACAATATCAAAGAGGAAATAAAAAGAAAGAAATGAAAGTGGTTGGAACATACATTAAGAAAGGAAAGAACTAGACACCCACGTTTTGAAATAGAATCCGGAAGGCAAGAGAGATAGGGGGCGACCTAGCGAGACATTGAGACGAACTGTAGACAGATAAATAGAAGTAGCAGGAAAGACCTGAAATGAACTAATCTGGCTTGTTCAAGACAAATCTGGTTGGAGGAAATGTGTTGATGTCATATGCTTCAAGGGGAGTTAAGAGAAGAAGGTGATGACGTTAATATATAATATTGAAAAATTATCTCCTCTTAACTTGGCACTTGTTACAGACACCTATTTAGTTTTTGGTGTTTTTTCGATCCAGAAGCACTTGAGCTTTTCAGCTCTTCGTCTCGGTGCCATGGACATCGCAACCCTTCAGTTCGGTACCACAAACACCGTAAATATGAAGATCCTGCGACTTTTCAGTCAGCCCGCGGATTTGAACCCGCACTCACAGGGAGAATGTCACCCGTCGTCCAACGCGCTACGAACACGCTGAGTAGGCGGGCATAGACACCTAAAAACACAGAACCCAGGTGACAACTACCAATAAAACACTTATATAATCCAGGTGACAGCTGCCTGTAAAACACTTACAGAACCCAGGTGATAACTACTTGACAAATTGTCTCAACACTTATCAACAGTCGTTCGACTCTGTCTAGACAAGTGTCTACAGTCATTCTACTCTGTATAGCATGAAGTTCCACTCTGTCTAGACTAGTGGCTACAATCGTTATACTCTGTCTAGACTGACATTCGACTCTGTCTAGACAAGAGTCTACAGTCATTCTACTCTGTCTAGACTGAAGTTCCACTCTGTCTAGACAAGTGTCTACAGTCACTCTACTCTGTCTAGACTAATGTTCGACTCTGTCTAAAGTGTCTACAATCGTTATACTCTGTCTAGACTGACGTTCGACTCTGTCTAGACAAGTGTCTACAGTCGTTCTATTCTGTCTAGACTGACGTTCGACTCTGTCTAGACTGACGTTCGACTCTGTCTAGACAAGTGTCTACAGTCGTTATACTCTGTCTAGACTGACGACATTATGTGTAATACAACTTACCTTGGTAGTTCCACCTGGAATGTGTTTCCTTTATCAGTGTCCGGCTGGTCATTATCCTCATCAAACGACTCGTAACTCGTGCTATCGCCATCAACTGAGAACATCAAGAAATGACTAGTTACACACACACATACAATCAGTGGCGGTTCGTTATCTTTTTTTTTTCTTGATGGGGCCAGTCAAATATTTTCGGAAAAATCATGGTTTGGAGTTAGGATATATTTCAGTACATCTTCTTCTTTGCGTTCGTTCTTTACGACCAATTTTAATCACTCTTTGTGATATGTTTGATCTTTGCCAAGAACGTGTATTCGTTGCACATTGGTTTGGTAGGCCCCTAAACGCATAGACTTGTACACGTTTAGGACACATGCATCCGATTTCAGCCAAACCTCCTTAGTCGCCTCTTACGACATGCGTGGCAGGTAACCGTGGTTATATTCTTTACACCCCAAATGTGGGCCCCGGTAACCACTTTGGCGTCTTTTAATACTAATATGGAGGTGTTGAATGAGGATAGGACACATTTTGGTGTATCCTTTTCTTGATAAAGCCTTTTGGTCGAAACGTCGCTGCATATTGTTTTCGTACTGTGTAAAACTACAGTATTTTGTTTTTACGTGTTTGGAAAGATAGCAGAAATTGTATGTGTTAAACTGGAAACAAAGAGATTTTTTTCGATCCAGAAGCACTTGAGCTTTTCAGCTCTTCGGCTCGGTGCCACGAACACCGTAAATCTGGGGAATCTGTGGCTTTTTCTGCCATCCCGTGGAATTGAACCCGCACACACAGAGGGATAGTCATCCGTAGTCCAACGCGCTACGAACACGCTGGGCAGACGGGCGAAACAAAGAGAATAGAGACAGATAGATTTGTTGAAATTAATTGATGGCTTCCTTGTCCCTAATGAGAGTTGTATAAATAAGGAGAAATTACGAATAGAGAACCAATCACTCAAATGATTTCTCTTGCTCTTCCCCTCAACTTTCCCCTCTAGTAAATATTTTATCATGGTGTCATGTCTTTTATGTGCCCAAAATACTTTACTTGTCTGAATTTTATTTCTCTTAATAATTGTTTCTTCATGCCTAGTTTTCCTAAAACTTGTTTATTTGTCTGTTTTTCTGTCCATGAAACTCTGCCTATTCTTCTATATATCCACATCTCAAATGCATCAATTCTGTCTTCTAACTGCTTGTTCATTGTCCATGTTTCGAGCCATACATTAATATAGGATATATATAGCATTTGATTATTCTCATTTTTAGCCTGTTTGTAATTTGTTTGGATGTCAGTAACTTTCTCATACTATTGAAATTATCCTTGGCCATTCCTATTCTCTTTTTAATTTCTGTTATACACCTGCCATCATCTGTTATCATCTGCCATCATCTATTATCATCTGCCATCATCTGTTATCATCTGACCAAGATATACTTTACACCTACATACTTTAATAATAAGTGTCGTGTAAATGATAAACATTCTTACCTGAATATTCTGGCTCTGAAGTAATAGATCTATCCGTTTCTGTACGATCAGACTTATCAGTTAAGGAATAGATCTCATTTCTCTTTGGGAGAGGAGGACGAAATGGAAGCTCAGGTGGTTTATCAATATCATGAACTGTTTCAAGAGTTTCTGTGTCGGAAAATGTCAGTTCTTTCTTAGAAGGACGATGTGGAGAAATGGAATGAGGCTGGGAGGTTAACGTGGATTCTAGTGTATCGTCAGGAAGTTCTTCAGTACTTCCCATAGTGCCTAGACTTGAACCGTCAGTAGTGCAGGATAGACTGTTATCTTCAGGCAACTGCCGTGTAGGCAAGGGAATTTCATACAAGGCATTCTGGTCATTATCTTCATTGATGTCTTCGTCAGTTGTTCTGGGAGTGTTCTCAGTCTCTGATTTACGTCTGACGTCTGCTAGATCTTGTCTGTTAAAAGAAAAAAATAATAGTCAACTTTTGGTAATACAAAATCGCAAAATGTATTTTCTTGGCGTGCATCTTTATAGAACTTCAATGCCCGCCTGCCCAGCGTGTTTGTAGCGCGTTAGACGACGGACGACAAGCCCCCTGTAGTGCGGTTCCATTTTGCGGGCTGGCAAAAAGGCCACAGGTTCTCCAGATTTACAGTGTTCGTGGAACCGAACCGAAGGGCTTGCGATGTCTATGGCACCGAGCCGAAGAGCTAAAAGCTCAACTGCTTCAGGATCGGAAAAAAATAGAACTTCATCACAAATGTGTCTTTCAATTATTCTGTACATCAGTGGCGGCTCGGCATTAAGGGCCAGGGGGGGCTGGGCCTCACCAAAAATAATATGTAACGTGTATTTATTATTTAATAAATTAAAATATAACCTAAACCAAAGTCATGATTTTCCCGAAAATGTGTGTCTGGCCCCACCAACAAAAACGATCGCGAGCCGCCACTGCTGTACATCAAATGTTTCTCTCTCTCTCTCTACATATACAGCATATTTTTCCTGATTAACACGCACACACATCAGTACTTTTCTGTGTACATTTTTATCCATTGTTTTCTCAGGGGTCTCTGTGTCGTAGAGGCTAGGTGATCGTCTCTCGTGTCAAAGGTACCAGGTTCGCTCCCCAGTGGAGCCATCTGAATATTTTTCCAGAGATCCCTGATCTCAGTGTAGGTGAGTTCGAATTCCTAGTCCTATCGGAGATGGACGATAAAACGTAGGTCCCGTGTTCAATTAAGCAGATAACAGAACTATTAGCAGTTCAAAATATTGTGAGCATCTTCTAAATTACATCGGGGAGCCTCGCCGGTACTACAGAGTTCGCGCACTGTCGATAAGATCTTCATATGTAAGAAAGAGATTGGAGCACACATGGTTACTCACCGAAGTGCAATTCTATCAGTCAATCAATCAATCATTATTTTGCTGAACCTAATATTTCAACCAAACTAAATATTTCCTGTCTTGTCCTAGACCTAAGAAAAACCTAACCATATATTTTCTTCTTTTTTAATTCTTCTTCTTCTAATTCTTCTTCTTCTTCTTCTTCTTCGAACGCCCCCATCTCGACCACTTGTTAACCATTATTTGTGATTTGTATGTGATCTGAGCCTAAGAGCGATTGTACGTTGTGCAAGCTATGCGTCTACAAGAGGCCAGCACATCCGATTTCTGCGACGTTTTTTATTTACTAGGTAGCTTCCCTAGGCCCCTACCTCAGTCGCTTCTTACGAGATGCCTTGTAGGTCGCATGGGTACTATTTGTTGCTCCCCTTGCGATCCCCACACGGGCGTCTTATCCTACAATCTCACGTAATCAAACATTTCTCTGTTTGTTGTTAGTATTAAATGGCGTCGTACAATACTTGTCTTTCAATTCTTCTTCTTCAACTTTCAGCTCCCAACGGAGCACAGGTCTTCAACAAATTTCTTCCAGCTCTTACTCTCTCTTGTCATTCCTTCCAATTCTTTCCATGTTTTTTCTATCCTTTTAATATCACCCTCTATCTCACTCCTTGTATTTCTAGGCCTTTCCTTACTCCTCTTTCCCTGTGGGTTCCAACACAGTGCCTGTCTTGCAATGCTTCCTGTCGGTCTTCTCAGTGTATGTCATATCCATCTCCAGAGTCTCTTCCTGAGCTCTTTCTCCACTGGTATCTTTCTCCCACTGGTATCTTTCTCCACTGGTATCTTTCTCCGCTGGTATCTTCCTCCACTGGTATCTTTCTCCATCTTTCTCCACTGGTATCTTTCTCCACTGGTATCTTTCTCCATCTTTCTCCACTGGTATCTTTCTCCACTGGTATCTTTCTCCATCTTTCTCCACTGGTATCTTTCTCCACTGGTATCTTTCTCCCACTGGTATCTTTCTCCACTGGTATCTTTCTCCCACTGGTATCTTTCTCCCACTGGTATCTTTCTCCCACTGGTATCTTTCTCCCACTGGTATCTTTCTCCACTGGTATCTTTCTCCACTGGTATCTTTCTCCCACTGGTATCTTTCTCCCACTGGTATCTTTCTCCCACTGGTATCTTTCTCCACTGGTATCTTTCTCCCACTGGTATCTTTCTCCACTGGTATCTTTCTCCACTGGTATCTTTCTCCACTGGTATCTTTCTCCCACTGGTATCTTTCTCCCACTGGTATCTTTCTCCACTGGTATCTTTCTCCCACTGGTATCTTTCTCCACTGGTATCTTTCTTCACTGGTATCTTTCTCCACTGGTATCTTTCTCCACTGGTATCTTTCTCCACTGGTATCTTTCTAAACTGGTATCTTCTCACTGTATCTTTCTCCACTGTACTCTTCTCCGTGGTATATTTCTCCACTGGTATCTTTCTCCCTGTACTCCTCTTCTCCACTGGTATCTTTCTCCACTGAGTATCTTTCTCCACTGGTATCTTTCTCACGGTATCTTCTCCACTGTATCTTCTCCACTGGTATCTTTCTACTGGTATCTTTCCCTGGTATCTTTCTCCACTGGTATCTTTCTCCCACTGGTATCTTTCTCCACTGGTATCTTTCTCCACTGGTATCTTTCTCCACTGGTATCTTTTTCCCACTGGTATCTTTCTCCACTGGTATCTTTCTCCACTGGTATCTTTCTCCCACTGGTATCTTTCTCCACTGGGTATCTTTCTCCACTGGTATCTTTCTCCACTGGTATCTTTCTCCACTGGTATCTTTCTCCACTGGTATCTTTCTCCACTGGTATCTTTCTCCACTGGTATCTTTCTCCCCTGGTATCTTTCTCCACTGGTATCTTTCTCCACTGGTATCTTTCTCCACTGGTATCTTTCTCACTGGTATCTTTCTCCACTGGTATCTTTCTCCACTGGTATCTTTCTCCACTGGTATCTTTCTCCACTGGTATCTTATCTTTCCACTGGTATCTTTCTCCACTGGTATCTTTCTCCCACTGGTATCTTTCTCCACTGGTATCTTTCTCCACTGGTATCTTTCTCCACTGGTATCTTTCTCCACTGGTATCTTTCTCCACTGGTATCTTTCTCCACTGGTATCTTTCTCCACTGGTATCTTTCTCCACTGGTATCTTTCTCCACTGGTATCTTTCTCACTTCTCCACTGGTATCTTTCTCCACTGGTATCTTTCTCCATCTTTCTCCACTGGTATCTTTCTCCACTGGTATCTTTTCCATCTTCTCCACTGGTATCTTTCTCCACTGGTATCTTTCTCCACTGGCTATCTTTCTCCACTGGTATCTTTCTCCACTGGTATCTTTCTCCCACTGGTATCTTTCTCCACTGGTATCTTTCTCCACTGGTATCTTTCTCCACTGGTATCTTTCTCCACTGGTATCTTTCTCCACTGGTATCTTTCTCCACTGGTATCTTTCTCCACTGGTATCTTTCTCCACTGGTATCTTTCTCCATCTTTCTCCACTGGTATCTTTCTCCACTGGTATCTTTCTCCATCTTTCTCCACTGGTATCTCTCTCCACTGGTATCTTTCTCCATCTTTCTCCACTGGTATCTTTCTCCACTGGTATCTTTCTCCACTGGTTATCTTTCTCCACTGGTATCTTTCTCCACTGGTATCTTTCTCCACTGGTATCTTTCTCCACTGGTATCTTTCTCCACTGGTATTTCTTTCTTCTCCACTGGTATCTTTCTCCACTGGTATCTTTCTCCACTGGTATCTTTCTCCACTGGTATCTTTCTCCACTGGTATCTTTCTCCACTGGTATCTTTCTCCACTGGTATCTTTCTCCACTGGTATCTTCTCCACTGGTATCTTTCTCCACTGGTATCTTTCTCCACTGGTATCTTCTCCACTGGTATCTTTCTCCACTGGTATCTTTCTCCACTGGTATCTTTCTTCACTGGTATCTGCTTAGTTCTTTCTCTGAGTTCCTAGTTCGTAATCTTATCATACCATCTCAGTCTCTCTATTCTACGTAAACATCCATTTATGAAGGTCTGCAATTTTCTGGTGGTTTTCTATGTTGTCACGAATGGGAATGTCCAATGTGCTATGACACGATCTCATAACATAACATAACATAACATAACATAACATAGCTAGACAGACAACACGTCATTAGCCTAAACAAACAGAGAAATGAACTTACATCTCAGAGCCATCTATATCGTCATAGACCTTCACCAGCTGCAAATATTAACACAGTCAAGGTTTATTTCAAAGTCTCACATTTCATAAACAAATTATTGCGTGTCAGTGAATCTCCAGGGGTTACTTTGTTACATAACAACGATATTAAATATCATAATCTCATCATGGAAAACAAAGATGTCGTAAAAGCAATTGCCCCGGCAACATAAGGCTAACTAGTTCAGACGGGAAAACGAAAATTCCTGTTTAATGGAGGCTGGTTTTTATAAGTGTTTGATAGAGGTTTTCAGCAATTGTACACAATTCTACAAGTCCAATGTTATTTATTCATGGAAGATATTTAATAATACTGATACGTAGCGTTACACTTAATGTGGTCACATGCCCGACTGCCCAGCGTGTTCGTAGCACGTTGGACGACGGTGAAAGCCCCCATATTAGTGCGGTTCAATTTCGCAGGAAAGCCACAGATTCTCCAGATTTACGGTGTCCATGGCACCGAGCCGAAGAGCTGAAAAAAAATCTTCTGGATATGAAAAAACAAATTTGGTCACATCACTTCACGAATTACGGTCAAAGGAAATAACCATGAAAAAAGACTCGTGTGGAAATGGAATAATCTAGACTACATGTCTAAATAGGAAACGTCTGAAGACAAATGACTGAGAATTCATTGCATCGGGTTTTCCCATATGATTCGGTCACTCTCAACAGCAATAGCACGCTATCTGCAGCAAGCACTGCACCAAGCACGAACTCCGTGGCTCCAGCAACAATCTTAAGAATGTCTTTGGAGAAAAATGTGCTAGTATACCAGATTCGAACCCATGAGTTTCACAACGAAAAGTAAATTATTTAACCACTTCTGCACATAAACCTGCTACAACTATGCAACACAGCGCCGCCGCAGTAAATGTGATGTCACTTGTTATTTATGCATGATCACTTTTATTGATCGATCATCGATCGATCGATCGATCTTCGTTCTTCGATCGATCGATCGATCGATCGATCGATCGATGATGATTGATTGATTGATTGATTGATTGATTGATTGATTGATTGATTGATTGATTGATTGATTGATTGATTGACTGATTGGACTATCGTCATTGCACTACGGTGAGTAACCATATATGCTCCAATCTCTTTGTTACACAGGAAGATCTCAACTGCAGTGCATAAGCTTCGTAGCACCGGCGAGGGTCCTTGTGTAATTTTAAAGATGGTGAAGATATTTTTGTAGGAATCGTTTTATTTGTAATCTTTTCCAATGAATTTTTGCCCGGGCAGCGGCTTTCCAGTCTGCTCTCAAAACTCTCAATGACATATGGTGTTGAAATGAAATGGAAAAAAAATGAAAAATCGTGGTATATCCTTTACAGGACGTAGCCATCAACTTGAGAATCCCATTGACAGCTACAAGGAGTAATGATGATATGCAGAGACAAGTTAATGAAACAAAACAACTTTCTGGTAAACCTCGCTTGTCGGTCCATCTCTTGGCTAAGATCAAAGTGTACTCCTAACATTTCATCTCAGCAAGAAGATGGGAGTCCTTACAAACTTACATAAGATCCACTTGCTAAATACGTTTCAACATACATTATTCGCCGCGGTATTGAGTGCCATGGTGTGCCATTTCTGTTGAGAATGACCGAATCTGTGGGCAAACCCGATGCAATTAATTCAGTTATCTGCCTTCATGCGTTTTCTAGTTAGACATGTGGTCTAGATCAGCGGTCCCCAAACTTTGCATTACCACAGAGCCCCTTTCAAATATATTTTGCAGCCGCGGACAACAAGAAGTTTCTTTATATGAAAATGGACAGGAATTAATTATCTCTGTGTTACAATAGTAAACAAAGTCTGCAATTTAACATTTTAATAAACATGAAGAGGTTTCCTTTTGCCTTGAACAAGACGCACCATCATTAGCATCATCAGTATTAGCCAGCGATCCATCCTGACGCTCAGCCAAAATGTAATTTAGCAACTCCAATGCAAGCCAGCGTTATTTATCCTTCTTTCAGATCGCTTCACTCAATTATTTACTCTAAATATTTTCGTGAGTTTTTCAATTTCACAACAGTCAAGCTGACTTAATTCTACACTGCAGCTGCTCAATGTCTTACTGCTATTCAGATATTTCCTTTCAGCCATACCAGGCATTGATTTTCTCGCGGAAAAATTTACCACTGTTTTATCATGTTTATCAAATTAAATTTTCTGTTTGAAATGTCAAATTCATAATATTCATCAATGCTTGGACACCTGTGAGTACCTTGCATACCCATGTGAGTACCTTCAAGCCTGTGAGTAACGAGCTGACTATATACCTTCATACCTGGAGTCCTCATAGCCCGTGTACCTTGCATCCTTGATACCTTTACCCAGAGTACCTTGCATACCTGTGATACATTTGCATACCCTGGATTTACTTGTTATACCACCGTAGTACATCAAGCCTGAGTACCTTCATACCCTGTGAGTAACTTCAGACCCTACCCCAGTTTGGGTTACGCTGGTCTAGATCATTCATTCAATTTCAACACGAATATTTTTCATTGTTATTTCCCTTTGACCGTTCTCCAAACTTGCCATATAAGCAAACTGTCCCTGAAAGTATTCAAGCTGTATTGTGAATAGAATACAGAGAACACAGCAATTGCCAGATAACTTACATATAATATAGATCTATTTTGAACTCTCTCCGAAAGGATGAGACACTGCAACTTACTACTAGCGCCCACCCGTCCCCGCCCCAACCTAACGGTATTGCCCTGCTTTAGATTCGGGCAGTATCGCCCGTGTGGTGCCGGGGCCCAAATCTTCTTCTTCTTCTTCGACCGCTCCATATCGACCACCTGTTAACCACTCTATGTGATTTGTATGTGATCTGAGTCTAAGAGCGATCGTACGTTGTGCCAGTTATGTGCCTACAAGTAGGCCATCACATCGGATTTCTGCGATGCTTTTTATTTACTAGGTAATTTCCTAAGTCCATATCAGCCGCCTCGTACAACGTGTCTTGTAGGTCGCAGTGGTACTATTGTTTGCTTCCTTTGCGGGCCCCAGCACCACCGGGCGAGATAGCCAATGGACTCCCCCTTCCTCCATATCGCTGTTTGCGAGAATGCAACAAACAAACCAACAAACAAACATATCGCCATGGCAACAAAGTAAATGGTAAAGAGAGAAAAAACGAAGATCTTGTAAATATGAACTTTGACCCAGATATTCTTACCGTAATGTCAGCCTGCTTGTCTAAAGGAGGTCCACTGATCACCCCCAGGTTCTGGTTTGAGATACATTCTGTAAATGACCTAGAGATCTCACGCTGTGTTGCAGCAAAGTCTGGTTCACTGGTGCATGCTAGTGTGCCGCTATTCTCTTCTGTTTCCTTTAATAGTTCAGGCGGTAGAACACGACCTGTGTAGTGATACAGTTGACATGACATGCTATATGTGTTCTGAATATGATTATATATGCATCTACACACGAACATACACATGTATGAGTGTCATTCTTACACACTTACACACGAACATACACACGTATGAGTGTCATTCTTACACACTTACACACGAACATACACACGTATGAGTGTCATTCTTACACACAGAAGAGATTTTTTAAATTGACAAAAAAATTGACAAACGCAGTGACATACCAAATGTCACAACTATTAAAACATCCAAGCATTAACATGGCAGTCAAACGACAACTGATAAACTGCATATTTATTCCAATTCTCTGCTATCAGTGCCAAACATGGCTGCTGACTAAGACACAAGAAAGAAAGATTACAACATGTGAAATGAGATGTCTACGAGAAGCTGTCAACGTTACAAGGTGAGATAGAGTGAGAAACGAGAATATCAGAAACATCGTTGGTACTATACCATGCATACAGTACATCGAGAGGCAAAGAATCAAGTGGTTCGGCCATCTAATGAGAATGGAACCACATTTACTACCATCACGTGCCTACAATAAATTTTCAGGCAGGTCAAGAAAACGATGGATAGATAACATCTCAGAGTCCCTGCGAAAGCATGGACTGACAACGTCAAGCGCAACACACCTGGCGCAAAACTAACTCTCCCACGCCGCTTCACGGCAAATGTGGTTAAGATAAGATAAGATAAGACAAAAACAACTGTCGTTTCTGTCTGTAACAGCGCTTATTGGGAGGTGTATGATGGGAGGAACATGAGCCTGTGGAATTTAGTTTCTGCATGGCTAGTGCAGTCGCCGCTAAACTCATAGAACAACAAAGATAAGAATACTAAGATCATGCATATTCAAAGTGGTAACGCATCGGCATGTAATAATGAAGCGGAGAAACATAAATGTGCATTTGAAGATAAGTGTTACAGAAGAGTCCTCCGTATATCATGGACAGAGAAGAGAACAAATAGATTTATCACTAAGGAACTCAAATCAAAGAAAATTGGCTAATGCTACAAATAAAAATGAGAAAATTAAAAGTATTTTGAACATATAAAAAGACACGAAGGTGGGAGAAGACTATTTTGAAATGAGGCAGTGGAAACCGAAGACCATCCTCTACTTCAGCTTGAGTCACAGAACTACGCTCATGCGTGCATCCTGTGTGATTCATTTAGTATGGTCCTTAAGGGGGAAGTATTGTTCGGTACGCAGACAATGTGCTGCATCCCTGCAAGGTTCAACGAAGTCGCAGAATCGCATTCATCTTCGCTACATACATCGGTGCAACGGAGTTCGTGCAACGAGTTCGTGCATTGTCGCTGAGATCTTTCTGTGTAAGAAAGAGATTAGAGCACACATGGTTACTCACCAAAGTGCAATGATGATGGTCCTGTCAATCAATCTATCACCTTCGTTACGGGACACATGGATATCGATAGCGAGGATAGAGCTGACACTCTGAGTGTTCTCTGCCACCAGACCTAGGGCGAGGGTGGGTAGATGGTGGGAACAGTCAATGGATAGAGCTGACACTCTGAGTGTTCTCTGCCACCAGACCTAGGGCGAGGGTGGGTAGATGGTGGGAACAGTCAATGGATAGAGCTGACACTCTGAGTGTTCTCTGCCACCAGACCTAGGGCGAGGGTGGGTAGATGGTGGGAACAGTCAATGGATAGAGCTGACACTCTGAGTGTTCTCTGCCACCAGACCTAGGGCGAGGGTGGGTGGATGGTGGGAACAGTCAATGGATAGAGCTGACACTCTGAGTGTTCTCTGCCACCAGACCTAGGGCGAGACTGGGAGAGGGAGGGGACAGTCAATAGAGCCTTAATGCCAACATGGAGTGTGGACGCAAAGAAATTTTTAGTCTAAACCAGCCCACGTCAACAGCTAGACTGCAATAGCTTGGAGACAATATCGATTGGTCTGGCATACCCTGCAGCAGTCACAGTCAAGTGTCACTAGACAAGCTCTTGAGTGGAACCCGCAATGAAAACGTAAAAAGGGACGTCCTTAACAGACATGGAGACGGTGTTTTGTAAAGAAACTGAAGCATGCTGGACTGCTCTATATATGATGTCACCATTTCTAAACCGTTCTCTTCTTGATACTCCCAGCATTCTTTCGTAAACACTTCCTTTCTGCCGTGACTAGTTTTCTTCTAAAGGGCAGACTTGAAGGATACATATTGTCTTGTCTTGTCTCAGTATATAAGATTTTGATGTTTGCTGTATAGGAACAATGTCTTCTTGTCGTGTGCTCTGTGTGGAAGGAGCTGCAGGAGATAGCTAGAGATAGGAAGATTTGGCATGAGTTAGTTGAGGATCTACGCCTAACCCGGGCTAAAAGGCAGGGAGAGAGAAAGAGATAAAGAAAGAGAGAGAGAGAGAGAAAATGTGTACCTCGTGTGCTTGGTTCTGGTAAATAAATAGTCGGTAAACAATTATTATGAGCCTCTGGAGGAAAAAAACACATTTACCAAACACACAGGATTCGAACTACAACCTTTTTTCTCACAACACCCATTATCTGACCCTACAAACTTCCGAGTAGTTGAAAGAACAACCAACTAGTTCTAAGAAAAAGAGCTTCACTTAGTCGTGTATTTTTCAAACAGCATCGACTACATAACACAGAAAGATCAGGTTAGATTTGATTGAACAGTGCTGTACAAACACATGCGATAAGATTTGTTGTGTTGGAATATATGAGACCAAACAACAGCATACATACACGCAAGCAGTGACGGCTCGTCAGTAAGGGCCACTGGGGCCGGGCCCACCAAAAGAACATGAAACGTGTATTTATTTTTTAATAAATTAAAACATAACTCAAAACCATGATTTTCCCGAAAATTTGTGTCTGGCCCCACTAACAAAAATGATCACGAGCCGCCACTGCACGCAAGTATACACATATAACATACATGCACACATTATTCATAGTAATAATAAATAATAATTCCTCTCGTACCGTTATACGTTACATAGGGCCTGCAAGTAATTTCTCCATACCGCTCTATCCTGGGCAACTCGCTCAATCTCCTCCATGGAACTGAGACCGATATTTCCTGCCTCTCTCAGCAAAGTTCGCTTCAGGGTCTCCTTAGGTCGACCTCTCTTTCTTGAACCCTTTGCATCCCACTTCAATGCCTGCTTTGATATTCTTTGATCATTTCTCCTCAAGGTGTGCCCAACATATCTCCATCTTCTCTTTCTTATAACAGTTGTCACTAGTGGTTGACCAGACATGTCTCTGATTTCATCACTTCTCCTGAATTCGTTCCATTTTATATTCATTATTCATAGTAGCATCAAGTATATTTGTAACAAGTTAATGCTGGTTTCGATGCTTCCGCTAGGGTTCATTTTCTTCTTCTTCTTCTTCGAGCGCTCCATATCCACCACTTGTCAACCACTTTGTGTGATTTATATGTGATCTGAGCCTAAGAGCGATTGTACGTTGTGCCAGTTATGCGCCTACAAGTAGGCCAGCACATCCGATTTCTGCGCCACTTTTTATTTACTAGGGTAGCATCCCTAGGGCCTACATCAGCCGCCTCTTACGACATGCATTGTAGGTCGCAGTAGTACTGTTCTTTGCTTCCATTGCGGGCCCCGGCACAACACGGGTGTAGGGTTCGATTTAAAAACTCCTTATTCATCCTTTCCTTGGTAAAAAAACTTTTAATAGAAACGCCTCTGTTTCTTGTTTTTTATACTTTGTTAAACTACCTTTCTGTCTTATTACGTGATTCGCCTATAACTTCTGTAATTGTGATTTATCATTCGATTATTTCCCTTGTAACAGAGTTGTCTGTTGATAATGGCGTGTTAGCGTGATACTTGTAAGCTCTCGTCAACCCGTTATTTAAAGTAACTAAACTGAAGCAAAAACGTTACTATTTGTAACGGTGATTAACGAGAGAAAAAGACATTATCAAATCAACATACATTTAGCACGTACCTTCTCGTGGAGGAACCGACGGAGGTAATTTGACAATGTCAAGCCGTTCCAGGAAAAATTGTCGTCGATCTTGGGCGAAACCGGATAGAGGTTCTGAAGCTAGGGTTGCTGTGAGAAATTCTTCTATGCCTGGAAGCAGTTCTGAAAAAATAACAATATTTTTTTTTTTTATATTTGTCAATAAAGGTTTTGTGACTAACAGAAACTGTATTATATTGGATATTTTTCTTCGAAAGCTCCATATTGACCACTTGTTAACCACTCTTTCTGATTTGTATGTGATCTGAGCCTAAGAGCGATTGTACGTTGTGCCAGTTAGGCACCTAAAGGAAAGCCAGTATATCCGATTTCTGCGCTGCTTTTTATTTACTAGGGTAGCTTCCTAGGCCCCTACCTCAGTCGCCTCTTACGGCATGCCTTGTATGTCGCGGTGTTGCTATTCTATGCTCCCCTTGCGGTCCCCAGGTCTGACACGGACCATGTGACTAACAGAAAGTGTGATATATTTGATATGAATGTATATCTAGGTTGTTCAACTCAATCTTACTACCAAATCCCGACAAAATATCTTCATCATTCTCTAAATATTACATCAGGAACCACTCGTTTGTGCTCGGTAGTTTCTGTGTACGTAGTCAGCAGCCGGGCATGAGGAATCTTCTTGTGTACGAAATAGATCGGAGCATACATGGTTACTCACCGAAGTGCAATGATGTATGGTCATGATCATATAATAAGTCTATAAATTCTATCTTCCAACATTATGCTCTCAGTGCCAAACCTGGACACTCACAACAAATGACAGAAGAAAACTAGTCGCTACAGAGATGAAGTGTCTACGCAGAATGCTGGGTGTAACAAGAAGAGACCGGTTGAGAAATGAAGACATCAGGAAAAAAGTGGGTACAACATCAGTACTAGACTTCATCAAGAAACAACAAATTAAATGGTTCACAAAAATACACAACATTATATGTGTAACCAACACATTTCTTAAAATAGTTTCGAAGTCTTGTATTAAAATGTAGAAATACTCACAAAATAGATGAGACTGCAGTAAAACTATTTGATTGGCAAAACACGTAATCACAAAGTACTGTAGTTTTACAAATTACAAAAACAATGACAAAATACAGCAACGTTTCGACCAACAAGGCCTTTATCAACAAACGAACAACAGGAGTGACAAATTTTAAAAAAACAAATGGACGACCAAATACAAACGTTTCTAATGAAAATCTGGAAATAAAAACAAAAATCTGGGAATGAAAACGAATAACGAAATAAATGTAACACAAAAACACACATAAAAACTAGAAATAGAACGGAAGAGAAACAATGAAAAATCTAGTAAAATAACTGAAAAAATGTAACAAATATACCCATATAGAAAAGGGACGGAAGAGAAACAATGAAAATAAGAATAAAATAACATGAATACATGCAACATATACCCATATAGATTACAAGGCATGGGAGAGAAAGTACTAAGAAGCATAGGAATGTAATACGTTGAGCCCACGTGATCGCAAGGTACCATACAAAAATGTATCACGTAAGTTAGTGAAACACATTTTACCATTTAGAATAAATATGTTGATTTTCTATTCTGTCACTTTCTGATCGTGTTTTGTTACAGGGTCTCAGTGGCGTACAGATTATGTACTCGTCTCTCGTGTCAAAGATAACATGTTCGCTCCCTCGTAGAGCCATCTGTATATTATTCCAGAGATCTCTTCTGATCTCAGTGTAGGTGAGATCAAGTTCTTAGTCTTGTCGGAGACGGACGATAAAACGTAGGTCACGTGTTCAATTTGAACACGTAAAAGAAACATTGGCAGTTCAAAATCGAGAAGAGCAGGCTGGGAAGCCGCTGCCCGAGCAAAATTCATTAGGAAAGATAATTTCCACAAAAATATCTTCACCATCTTCAAACTTACA
The DNA here is from genome assembly GCA_020796225.1 of Arion vulgaris. NCBI lineage: Eukaryota > Metazoa > Mollusca > Gastropoda > Stylommatophora > Arionidae > Arion > Arion vulgaris. Next base: position 17,496,172 of record CM036778.1, on the reverse strand, counting down.
TCGGGGACCCTTGGCTATGCTACGGAGTTCGTGCACTGTCGCTGAGATCTTCGTGTGTAAGAAAGAGATCGGAGAACACATGGTTACTCATGGAAGTGTAATGATGATGGTTCTATTAATCAATCAATCAATCAATCAATCAATCAATCTCGTATCACCCGTGTGGTGACGGGGCCTGCATGTGAAGCAAACAATAGTACCACTGCGACCTACAAGGCATGTCGTAAGAGACGATTGATGTGGGACATAGGGAAGATATCCTGGTCAATAAAAAGCGTCGCAGTAAACGGATGTGCTGACCTACTTATAGGTGCATAACTTGCAAAATGTGCAAAATCGCTCTTAGGCTCAGATTACATACAAATCACAAAGAATGGTTTAACAAGTGGTCGATATGGAGCGTTCGAAGAAGAAGAAGCAGAGGTATAAATATGTTTCTTCTTCTTCTTTGCGTTCGTTCTTTACGACCAATTTTAATCATTCTTTGTGATATGTTTGATCTTTGTCAAGAACGTGTATACGTTGCATATTGGTTTGGTAGGCCCTAAACGCATAGACTTCTACACGTTTAGGACACATGCATCCAATTTCAGTCAAACCTCCTTAATTGCCTCTTACGACATGTAACGACAGGTAACAGTGGTTTTATTCTTTACACCCCAAATTTGGGCCCAGTAACCACTCGGGCGAGGAAATATGTTGAGAACATCATACATAAGGAGGCTTACCTAACATGATATTATAACAATTAGGGTATGCATAACCTACTACGATATCAGCTACGGCAGACTGAGCACATATGTGTATTAATACATTCTTTCACTTTCTAATCTGGTTTTCTTGATTCCGATTCCATGTTTCTTTATCTGCCGGCGAATTTCTCACATTTTTTCAGGATCCTATTTATCTAAAATTGGGTCTTAGTTATTGCTCATTCGACCGACTTCGTAACACTTCAGGTTATGTACACATATGTGCTCAGTCTGCCGTAGCTGATATCGTAGGTTATGCATACCTAATTGTTATAATGTCATGTTGGGTAAGTACCCTTTATGTATGATTTTCTCTGCACGCAACAAGTTAGATTTCTATTGAAACCTTATCAGCTGTTGTATCTTTCTACTTCTTTTGTCGTTACACTGTTACCTGGTTGTTGTCCAGTGTTGTGTCGTCTACTTTCTTCTTTTGTCGTCATACTGTTACCTGGTTGTTGTTCAGTGTTGTGTCGTCTACTTTCTTCTTTTGTCGTCATACTGTTACCTGGTTGTTGTTCAGTGTTGTGATTTTCTGTTTTTGTTTTGCGCTGCTTTAGTGTCTTGGGTGATTGTTATTTTTGATCAACAGATATCTAAGCGTAACGAATTATTACTAGCAAAACTTTGCCACCCCAACAGTCCTTGGGAGTTTCTCTCTCTCGTAGGCTAGATGTCCTGCCTCAGCAGCCGTCATGTTCAAACCATCAGTTACATCCTGAATCCATCTTCTCCGTGGTCTTCCTCTTCTTCTCTTTGCCGGTATGCCTCCTTCCATGATGGTCTTCTAGAGCCCTTTGTGTCTATTTATATGTTCAAAATACTTCAATTTTCTCATTATTATTTATAACGACAGTCAGTTTTCTTTGATTTTGAGTTCTTTCTGGATAGATCTATTTGTTCTCTTCTCTGTCCAAGATATACGGAGAACTTTTCTGTAACAAATATTCAAACGAACATATATGTTTTTCTGCAGGCTTGTTCAATGTCCATGCTTCACATCCCTACGCTGCCACTGGGAATACACATGCTCTTAGTATTCTTTGCTTTGTTTTCCTATCAGTTCAACAGCTGAACAACAGCTGAACAACAGCTAAACAACAGCTGAACAACAGCTGAACAACAGCTGAACAACAGCTGAACAACAGCTGAACAACAGCTGAACAACAGCTGAACAACAGCTAAACAACAGCTGAACAACAGCTGAACAACAGCTGAACAACAGCTGAACAACAGATGAACAACAGCTGAACAACAGCTGAACAACAGCTGAACAACAGCTGAACAACAGCTGAACAACAGCTGAAACAACAGCTGAACAACAGCTGAAACAACAGCTGAACAACAGCTAAACAACAGCTGAACAACAGCTGAACAACAGCTGAACAACAGCTGAACAACAGATGGACAACAGCTGAACAACAGCTGAACAACAGCTGAACAACAGCTGAACAACAGCTGAACAACAGCTGAACAACAGCTGAACAACAGCTAAACAACAGCTAAACAACAGCTGAACAACAGATAATCAACAGCATTTTTATACATACTTTGTGTTACCAGAGCCAGGCATGGACAATGAGCAAAGCGCAGTCACAAAAAATAACTATATATGAAATGCGGTGCCTGCGAAAAGCTACCAACAACACCAGGAAAGACAGAGTCACCAACATCAGCATAAGAAAGAAAGTTGGCACAGAACCTTGCTTGAATTACATTGAGAAACAAAAATGAAGTGGTTTGGTCACATTGAAATTCCACAATATATAGAGTCTTCTACAACAGAACATCGGGAAAGAAGGCAAGAGGAAGACCACGAAAAGATGGTTAGATGGCATAGTAGAATTCTGTCAAAAAACAAATATCAGAATCCTGTTAAAAAAACAAAAATAACAATAACCCAAGCCACCAGAAAGCGCAAAACAAAAACAGAAAACAATGACACTGGGCAACAACCCGGTAGCAGTGTGACGACACTGGGCAACAACCCGGTAACAGTGTGACGACACTGGGCAACAACCCGGTAGCAGTGTGACAACACTGGGCAACAACCCGGTAGCAGTGTGACGACACTATGCAACAACCCGGTAGCAGTGTGACGACACTGGGCAACATCCCGGTAGCAGTGTGACGACACTGGGCAACAACCCGGTAGCAGTGTGACGACACTGGGCAACAACCCGGTAGCAGTGTGACGACACTGGGCAACATCCCGGTAGCAGTGTGACGACACTGGGCAACAACCCGGTAGCAGTGTGACGACACTGCAACAACCCGGTAGCAGTGTGACGACACTGTGTAACAACCCGGTAGCAGTGTGACAACACTGGGCAAACAACCCGGTAGCAGTGTGACGACACTTGGCAGCAACCCGGTAGCAGTGTGACGACACTGGGCAACAACCCGGTAGCAGTGTGACGACACTGGGAAACAACGCAGTAGCAGTGTGACGACACTGGGCAACAACGCAGTAGCAGTGTGACGACACTGGGCAACAACGCAGTAGCAGTGTGACGACACTGGGCAACAACGCAGTAGCAGTGTGACGACACTGGGCAACAACGCAGTAGCAGTGTGACGACACTGGGCAACAACGCAGTAGCAGTGTGACGACAAAAGAAGAAGAAGAAGTAGAATACATTTCTTTTGAAACAAAATACTTCTTTTAATAGCAATAAAATACATACACATCCTGTTCTTAATAAATGTCATTTTGGTCTAAGCTTCGATTTGAAAAGTCCCAGTTGCCGCACTTTTGAAAAGATGCATTCCTTTGTGTGGTATGCTTTCACCTGTCGGTACGCACCAAACACTTCCGAAATGTGCACACGTAATGCATGACTGCGTCGGAAATATGTGGTGTAGAACATGTGGAACAGCGGTTAAAAAAACACTTCAATTTAAACTTAACTCGTCCCGTACTAACTGCCGCAGGGTGCGTCAAGATTATCAATTAAAATATCACAACTGCCGCATACTGCGCCAAGCATTATTTCATGTACAATTGGAGCTAAATTTATAACATATTCTGATTCACTTTCCGGTTTTTATCTACAGCAAAGTTATCTGTTTCGACATCGTGGTCAGATCAGGAGTTGAGGAAAAAAATATTTTAATTGGAAATAATTTATATAAGTTTCAAGCTTGAGAAGATGTGAACAAAACTGTATTCTTCAATGTATGAGAAAGCTTTCGTAACCTGCTTCATCATCATCAAGGTGCGTATCCTTTATAGGACGTTGCTCTCTTTGCAGCACATCTGAAATTCGCTCTGTCTCTAGCCAGTTAACCCACTTCGTCGATGGTCATATTCATGGTTTCTTTAATATCTTGTAGCCATCTTCTTCTTGGTCTGCCTCTGCGTCCTGGGACCCTGCCCTCTAGTATTGTTATTTCAGGCCATCGTTCATGCATGTGACCAATGTATGTAATTTTTCTGTATAGTATGTTGCTTTTCAGGCAATTCTCTTTAACATTTAGTTCTTTCAGGACATCAGTGTTCTTTATTTTTCATAACCTGCTTACTTGTTTATATTCTGATAGACATTAAAATATGCATTGAAATTGATATTGAAGATTTCCCTTCTTTCTTAGTTAGTCTGTCCACATCCCATGTCCAGGTGGCGTCTGTGGCTTAGACTATGGTGACTTGGTCTATTAACCCCGAAGCTCTGAGTTCGAATCACGCTGCGGATAGTTTGGTTGCAAATTGATTCGCGTGAAGTTTTACAAAAGGATGATGGCGCCACCTGTTCAGAAAGCAATGGCAAACTATTGAACGTAATAATGCTTAGAAAAATCACACCAGCGTTAAAAAAGCTGGGGTTGATACGAAAGTCCGTAAAGGATATGCAATTAACTAACTGTCCACATACAATTCTAAACTCATACGACCAGCGGATTCTGGAAAATTCTAGGAAATAAAACCACAACCGTGGCGGGACCTCACATTCCAGTATTGTTGTGTATAGAAGAGTTAAATTTAAAATCAACACAACATGCTAAATCAAGGTTATATTATGTTACAAATAAAGTTTAACAATAAAAAAATATCGATAAGTATTATTAAAATTTTTCATCAGTAAATAACCGTAGACTCATAGAATTGAGTAAAATTGCAAAGAAGCTTGCAATGTTCTATCAAACATATATAAATTCCAGCCCCTAACTCAAACTAGGTCACGGTTTCCTCGATCAGTTATGTGGCCCATTATTAGAGTTGGCTGTGGACTGTTTTACTGCTATTCAATACTTTCCTTGTTTTTATCACGGTATTATTTTGTTTACTCGACGTAGCATGGAGAGTAAACATATTGTTATTAATGGGAAAACAGCTGATTTTGAAATTATGCACGGGACAGGGTATATATCTTTTAATATGTTCAGTCTCGCACTGTTTGGCACCTACATATCCCGTGTGAAGACGGGTACATCTGCTAGTATATATAATCATCATCAAATAGCTTGTCCTGAGGAGAACTTAGCCACCCCAACAGTCCTCTAAAGTTTTCTCTTCTCATAGGCCAGATGTCCTGCCTCTGCAGCCGTCATGTTCAAACACAGTTACATTCTGAATCCATCTTCTCGTGGTCTTCCTCTTCTTCTCTTTGCCAGGATGCCTCCTTCCATGATGGTCTTCTCCAGCCCATCATGTCTTTTTATATGTCCAAATATCTCAATTTTCTCGTTCTTGTTTGTATATATACATTCATATCATCATCATCAGGTGCCGTGCCGACTGGCGTAGGCGATCATGGATCTCCACAAATCTCTATCTTTGGTGTTTGCTATCAACTCAGATGTTGACGCTCTACTGTGCTATGAAGTCAGGATATCCCAAATTGTCTCTCTCTGTCTTCCTCTGTCTCGTCTACCCTCGATTTTACCGGTTGTCACAATGTGTTCTAAACCTCCCTCCTCATCACATGTCCGAAAAATGATGACTGCCTCTTTCTTATATTGAAGATAAGCTTTCTCTCTGTCTTGATCTCCTTCAGCACCTCAACATTAGCCATTTTAGCAGTCCATGGGATTCTCATCATTCTTCTGTACAACCACATTTCTGTGGCATATATATGTTATACATTCTTTATATATATATATGTTACTATATATAGCTGGTATAATAAATGTGAAGGCTTTGTACAAAGCGCAAGACAGTGCTCCATGTGAAAAAATCTATTATAGCAAATAATATCGTGACTGGCTTTGGTTTGTATGCCTCTTAAGTAGATAAAGGTATGGAATGCATTAACAAAGAAATTTCAAATGTATACATAAGCACCTTGACCAAATTCTGATCTTCGAATAAAACAAAACTGACGTTTATTAGCACGAGCTAGACGGTCTTCAGGTGTTTGTTTACTTTAAATCTACCTGTTGCAGGTATCTTTTCATACATCCATCTACCTGTTGCAGGTATCCTTTCATACATCTATCTACCTGTTGCAGGTATCCTTTCATACATCTATCTACCTGTTGCAGGTATCCTTTCATACATCTATCTACCTGTTGCAGGTATCCTTTCATACATCCATCTACCTGTTGCAGGTATCCTTTCATACATCTATCTACCTGTTGCAGGTATCCTTTCATACATCTATCTACCTGTTGCAGGTATCCTTTCATACATCTATCTACCTGTTGCAGGTATCCTTTCATACATCTATCTACCTGTTGCAGGTATCCTTTCATACATCTATCTACCTGTTGCAGGTATCCTTTCATACATCTATCTACCTGTTGCAGGTATCCTTTCATACATCTATCTACCTGTTGCAGGTATCCTTTCATACATCTACCTGTTGCAGGTATCCTTTCATACATCTATCTACCTGTTGCAGGTATCCTTTCATACATCTCCTGTTAGCAGGTATCCTTTCATACATCCATCTACCTGTTGCAGGTATCCTTTCATACATCTATATACCTGTTGCAGGTATCCTTTCATACATCTATCTACCTGTTGCAGGTATCCTTTCATACATCTATCTACCTGTTGCAGGTATCCTTTCATACATCTATCTACCTGTTGCAGGTATCCTTTCATACATCTACCTGTTGCAGGTATCCTTTCATACATCCATCTACCTGTTGCAGGTATCCTTTCATACATCCATCTACCTGTTGCAGGTATCCTTTCATACATCCATCTACCTGTTGCAGGTATCCTTTCATACATCTATCTACCTGTTGCAGGTATCCTTTCATACATCTATCTACCTGTTGCAGGTATCCTTTCATACATCTATCTACCTGTTGCAGGTATCCTTTCATACATCTATCTACCTGTTGCAGGTATCCTTTCATACATCTATCTACCTGTTGCAGGTATCCTTTCATACATCTATCTACCTGTTGCAGTTATCCTTTCATACATCCATCTACCTGTTGCAGGTATCCTTTCATACATCTATCTACCTGTTGCAGGTATCCTTTCATACATCTATCTACCTGTTGCAGGTATCCTTTCATACATATATCTACCTGCTTGTTCATCTAAATCGTACAGTTCTTAAAAGATGTAATAGAATACTACCCCCGGACTCGGAATGTCAAGGACAGAATTAAATTTCTGAACAAATTAGTTCGCCTGTTAATCACAAGACGTTCTGGAATGTGATTTATTCTCTTCTCTTCTTCTTCTTCTTTCTTCTTCTGCTTCTTTTCTTCTTTTTTTTCTTCTTCTTCTTCTTATTCTTCTTACTTTATACTTCTTTTTTTCTTTTTTCATTCAGCTATTCTTTACTTTTATTCTTCTTCTTCTTCTTCTTCTTTTCTTCTTCTTCTTCTTCTTCTTTTCTTTTTCTTCTTCTTCTTCTTCTTCTTTTTCTTCTTCTTTCTTCTTCTTCTTCTTCTTCTTCTTGACCTTGCTTCTTGCTTTCATGTCTTCTGCATTTCTTTTTGTGTTTTTGTTTCTTCATATTTTTTTTATTGTTCTTTACAATTATTCTCTAGTTTCTTGCTTTTGTTGAACATCAGCTCATTCTAAGTCTTTTAGTTATCCTCTTTCTTCTTCTTCTTCTTTCTTCTTTCTTCTTCTTCTTCTTCTTCTTTCTTCTTCTTCTTCTTCTTTTTTCTTCTTCTTTTTCTTCTTCTTCTTCTTCTTTCCATTTCGCCCTATCATTCTCAACCAAGGCTTCAGCTTCTTCTGTCCAGCCATCTTTTCAAATCTCTCCTCTCTCCTCAGTTTCTTACCTCTATCTCCCATCCCCTCTACATGCTGTTTCACCGGGTCGGCTCATGTCCTTCAGCTGGTCCTTCTTCTTCCTCAGTGGCCTTAATTTTCCTTTGTTTTCTTCTATCTGTGTTTTTTTCGTTCTCACTCAACCTCATTAGTCGCTTCGCATGCGTGCATAACATGGTTCTATTCTTTACACCATTTGCCTCGATACCACTCGCCTTCTTTCTCTGGACATCTGTATTCTCTGTAGGCATCTGTATTCTCTGTGGGCATCTGTATTCTCTGTGGACATCTGTATTCTCTGTAGGCATCTATATTCTCTGTGGCATCTTATTCTCTGTCATCTTATTCTCTGTAGCATCTTATTCTCTGTGGCATCTTATTCTCTGTGGGCATCTGTATTCTCTGTAGGCATCTATATTCTCTGTAGACATCTGTATTCTCTGTAGGCATCTGTATTCTTTGTGGGCATCTGTATTCTCTGTGGGCATCTGTATTCTCTGTAGGCTCTGTAGGCTCTATATTCTGTAACATCTGTATTCTATGTAGGCATCTGTATTCTATGTACGCATCTGTATTCTCTCTGTACGCATCTGTATTCTATGTACGCATCTGTATTCTATGTAGGCATCTGTATTCTATGTAGGCATCTGTATTCTATGTAGGCATCTGTATTCTCTCTGTACGCATCTGTATTCTATGTACGCATCTGTATTCTATGTAGGCATCTGTATTCTATGTAGGCATCTGTATTCTATGTACGCATCTGTATTCTCTCTGTACGCATCTGTATTCTATGTAGGCATCTGTATTCTATGTAGGCATCTGTATTCTATGTAGGCATATGTATTCTCTGTAGGCATCTGTTTCATAAACGGTAATGAGCTCGTCACAACCGAGGCGTATCTGGTTCAAACTCCACGGCGGGTAAGTTTGGAAGCAAATTCGTTTCCATGCAATTTTTACGAAAGGTAAAATTAGACCTCGTTCAGAAAGCAATGGCGAACTACTGACCGTATAACTGGTGCCTAGTAAATCAACGACTCGTTTACCATGGTTGATGGCTACGTCCTGTAACGGATATGTCACGATTGTTCATGTAACTACTGGCCGTATAAGTGGTGCCTATAAAATCAACGACTCGTTTACTATGGTTGATGGCTACGTCCTGTAACGGATATGTCACGATTGTTCATGTATTCTTTCTTCTGTATGACGGATTCGCTTATCGACTCGGATGCAAGAGAGATGCGGGTTCAATCCTACACTCCTGTTCCATACGCGAGGAAAGGACTTGGCCCTCCTACCTTCTGCACACTAAGATCTGCTAAGAAATGTATAGCGAAGTGAATTCATTCCCAAAGGTCTGAGAATGCTACTGGGAATTTTATGTGCATAACAATTTGTTAAACTTGTATTATTAAATTATGTCAGGTGAGGCTAACAAAAATGCATAGAAGGATTACAGGTGTGATTAACAAATAGGATGTGTCTCACCTGAAGCCTAGGGGTTGTTCACGCCAAGTCATGTTTAGTCTGCCTCATTTTTTCTCAAGTGCATTTATTGCATGACTGATATTGTAGAATGATAACAGGATTTTCTGATTTGGATTATCATTTTCTACCTGGACGAATCAGATGATTTCTTACCTGTACTTAGTTTCTTACCTCAACCAGGTGAGATTTCTTACCTGTACTTAGTTTCTTACCTCAACCAGGTGAGATTTCTTACCTGTACTTAGTTTCTTACCTCAACCAGGTGAGATTTCTTACCTGTACTTAGTTTCTTACCTCAACCAGGTGAGATTTCTTACCTGTACTTAGTTTCTTACCTCAACCAGGTGAGATTTCTTACCTGTACTTAGTTTCTTACCTCAACCAGGTGAGATTTCTTACCTGTACTTAGTTTCTTACCTCAACCAGGTGAGATTTCTTACCTGTACTTAGTTTCTTACCTCAACCAGGTGAGATTTCTTACCTGTACTTAGTTTCTTACCTCAACCAGGTGAGATTTCTTACCTGTACTTAGTTTCTTACCTCAACCAGGTGAGATTTCTTACCTGTACTTAGTTTCTTACCTCAACCAGGTGAGATTTCTTACCTGTACTTAGTTTCTTACCTCAACCAGGTGAGATTTCTTACCTGTACTTAGTTTCTTACCTCAACCAGGTGAGATTTCTTACCTGTACTTAGTTTCTTACCTCAACCAGGTGAGATTTCTTACCTGTACTTAGTTTCTTACCTCCACCAGGTGAGATTTCTAACCTTTACTTAGTTTCTTACCTCAGCTGGTAATGTCACCAGAAAATTTATATTACATGGACTAATTTCTTGCTGACTATGTCTTATCTGATAATTTCACCTGATAATCTTCTACCATGACTAATTTCTACCTGACTAATTTCTTGCCTGACTAATTCTTGCCTGACTAATTTCCTACCTGACTAATTTCTACTGACTATTTACCTGACTAATTTCTTACCTTGACTAATTTCTACCTGACTATTTCACCTGACTAATTCTACCTGACTTCTGGACTAATTTCTCACCTGACTAAATTTCTACCTGACTAATTCACTGACTAATTTCTTACCTGGACTAATGTCTTATACTGAGCATATATAGGTCTACATAAACTAGTTTAATATCGGTTCTGATATCCAATAAATATCACTTTTCAAAACGTAATTAAGTTCTTACGACACTCATAAACATTTAAATGCAGTGTATACATGTAGACATGAACGTCAGCAACACACCTTCCTCAACAACTACAACAACAAACAGATGCGGCCATGCCTATCAGGTTGCTAACAACTTTAAACCATATATGTAAAACATTCAAAGTACAGTCCAAAAAATAACTGTATGTGAAATGCGATGCCTACGAAAAGTTACCAACATCAGAAGAAACAGTCCCTTAAGCTCTGTCCCTTAATGACGAGCCGCCACTGCGAGGAGATATACCACTAGCAAGTCGTTACAATCATGGTTGTGTACGTACCAGGAGGTGTGCCACTAGCAAGTTCTTGCAGACAATCATTCGCCCAAGTGGTTACCGGGGCCCAAATTGGGGTGTCAGAATAGAACCACTGTTACCTGCCACGCATGTCGTAAGAGGTGACTAGGAGGTAGGGCGTGGGGCTAGCTACCCCACACCGTAAAAACGACTAAATGGCTACAGGACGGAGAGCGAACCGAGTAAACGCTGGCTGAAACCGGACACATCGCCGAAGGATAAGCACCAGAGCTCCAAATGGTGCTGAAGATGGGACGTAAAACACACCAATGCTAAGGCTCCATGAATCAGATTTCCACATGAATAGAATTTATAGGAGGTCTGGTACATCGGTCTGGGCGGTGATCGCGAGAGAAATAAAGCGAGAGAGAGAGAGAGACAGTCATTGTTGTGTATGTACGAGGATGTACACGACTATAGCAAGTCGCGTGCCTCCAGTGTTGTATTACTAAGCTACCCAGACAGACAAACTAAGATTATGTTACACACTGTACAAGACGGGGTAATGGGGAAGTGGGGGAGGGTCAAAGACCTACCTTAGAGGCGGATCTGAATGTGTGCTGTCTACGTAACTGGAGATGTAAGTCGAGAAACACTAGTTAAGCTTGTGTGTTTATGTTGCTGTTTGTGTGTGTGTGTGTGTGTTTCTTATTGTTTACGGATAATTCATTACAGAGAAAGAAATGAAAGACATAAAAAAAGGGTTTCAAGCCGAAAGACTGATTTCATTGCACAGGGTTTTACTCCATACGGCTCGGTCCCTCTCCGCAGAAATGGCCCGCCACTTGCCGAGAGTATTGCACAAAGCACGAACTCCGTAGCACCAGCAACAATCCTAGGGTCTCTGGAAAAACTGCACTCGTGAACAGAATGGCGCTGTACGGACACGAACCCACGACCTTCGACTCACAAGGCAAAGGGTTTAACCACTCAGCCACAGAGACCTCCCAAAAATTGAAATGCATATATGTATGTGCTCATATGTAATGTATGTGCTCATATGTAATGTATGTGCCCATATGTAATGTATGTGCCCATATGTAATGTATGTGCTCATATGTAATGTATGTGCTCATATGTAATGTATGTGCCCATATGTAATGTATGTGCCCATATGTAATGTATGTGCTCATATGTAATGTATGTGCTCATATGTAATGTATGTGCCCATATGTAATGTATGTGCTCATATGTAATGTATGTGCTCATATGTAATGTGTGTGCCCATATGTAATGTATGTGCTCATATGTAATGTATGTGCCCATATGTAATGTATGTGCCCATATGTAATGTATGTGTCCATATGTAATGTATGTGCCCATATGTAATGTATGTGTCCATATGTAATGTATGTGCCCATATGTAATGTATGTGCTCATATGTAATGTATGTGTCCATATGTACGGTTTCAACTTCACTGCAAACGGGTCGCCCCCATAATCACGACAAAATCCAGCTGTCTGAAATGAAATACATGCTCAGATGTAGACAAACACAGTTTTGTTATTAAATTACTCAAGCTTGCAACATAATAGCAGTACATTGCAAGACACATATGGCAACAAGTAATGCAGATATCACATGGCAAGTAATGTAGATATCACACTGGAATCTAAAATGATAAAAATAACAGAGCAGTTCACCTATTTAGGTAGCAATTTTGATTGCACAGGAAATGTTAAAAAGAAATTATGATACGAATTGGCAAAGCAACATCAGCTTTTAAAAGTCTAAATAAAATATGTAACTGCAAGTTATATAGTTTTAAAACTAAATTGCCCAACCTCCTTATTCGCCTCTTATGACATGCGTGGCAGGTAACAGTGGTTCTATTCTTTACACCACAGTTTGGACCCCAGTAACCACTCGGGCGATATCTTGTATATAATCTTCCAAGAAGTGATGACTGATGATAACAACGATAATTGAAGTGATGTCAAATGTAGACGGTATGATGTCAAATTTAGACGGTATGATGGAACAGAAGAAATGAGAAACACTATTAAACACAACCCAGCCTCCCTAGCATACCCCACTCCACCATCTCTAAAAAACATAAATATTGATGTATTTTTAAAATATAATCTATACCCTGGGCGTCCGTAGCTTAAACGGCAGTGAGCTCGATCACAACCCAAGCTTACTTGGTTCAAAATTCACGGTCGCCAGTTTGGAAGCAAATTTGTTCGGCGTGCATTTTTACAAACTGTAAAAATAGACCTCATCGTTCAAAAAACAATGGCAAACTACTGAACGTATAAGTGCTGCCTATAAAATCTACGATCCGTTTACAATGGTTGATGGCGAAGTTCTGGGGGTTTTTGGGGTTTTCGATCCAGAAGTACTTGAGCTTTCAGTTCTACGGCTCGGTGCCACGGACATCGTAACCCTTCGGTTCTGTGCAACGAACACCATAAATCTGGAGAACCTGTGGCTTTTCTGTCAGCCACGGAATTAAACCCGCACTCACAGAGGGCTTATCAGCCGTCGTCCAACGTGCTACGAACACGCTGGGCAGGCGGGCGGCGATGTTCTATAAAGAATATTTCACGATTTTCATTTTGATTTTATAATATATATATACTCGTATATTAAGCTTGTAAGGACAAATGTTATCGAGAAGCAGTGTACCATACCCAAATTCTGGACCTGTCCAAACCTTCACTACGTGATCTTAAACTACTAGGCGCCCAATCTTTAAATTTCTAGGCCCCCAATCTTGAAATATCTAAGCGCACAATGTTGAAATGTCTAGGCCCCATACTTGAAATGACTAAGCGTCCAGTATTAAAATGTCTGAGCGCCCAATATTGAAATGTCTAAGCGCCCAATATTGAAATGTCGGGGCATCCAATGTGAAATTGTCTAAGCGCCCCATACTTGAAATGACTAAGCGTCCAGTATTAAAATGTCTGAGCTCCCAATATTGAAATGTCTCAGCGCCCAATATTGAAATGTCTAAGCGCACAATATTGAAATGTCTAAGCGCCCAATATTGAAATGTCTAAGCGCCCAATATTGAAATGTCTAAGCGCCCAATATTGAAATCTCTAAGCGCCCAATATTGAAATCTCTCAGCACCCAATATTGAAATGTCTAGGCAACCAATGTGGAATTGTCTAAGCGCCCAATATTGAATGTGTATTCGTGTATGTGTGTGCTTGTATGTGTATGCTTGTATGCCTGTTCGTGTGTGTGCATGTATGTTCGTGTGTGTGTGTGCATGTGTGTGTATATAACTGGAGCGTCAGAACTACAACAATGGCAGACAAAACGTCACATAATCAAACAAGAAAGACGGCGCCACATGTCCAACAAATATTTATTTGTAAAAGAGACACTGACAGGCACCAAGCGTATTTAATAACATCTTCCACGACGGAATGTTAAAGAAATCAAAAGTGGTGGCTGCTATCCCGGGACGCAGACGAAAATAAAGAGAAATGAAGTTTTGTATAATATTTGACAATCCCCGCAGGCGATGATGTAGGAGGCGACATCATTCTGTGTTGATATTCCACGGGACACGCTTCAGTGAACTTGGAGGTTATAATAATTATATGTTTTTAAAAAAAATCAAATACCAGTACAGTGATTCTCAAACTGGTAATTCCGACACCACCATAATTAACTTCTTCTTCTTCTTCTGCGATCAACTTTGCTATGCGACTACTCCGGTATGTGTCATAAACAGGGCGGTGCGCTTGAGGTCTTCACCGGTTCCCCATAGTTTGTCTTGTAGTGTTGTTTCTGTTGGCCAGATCTCCAATCTCTCACTACTCAGACTAGGGCAGTCTTGCAGGATGTGCTCTGGGGACTGCTTTGGTGCTCCACAGGTGCAGGCCGCCGAGTCCCTGAGACCCATTCTGTGGAGGTGTGCTCTGAGACTGCAGTGTCCTGTTCTAAGTCTGAAGATTGTGGTCTGTGCTTTTCTGTTTAGTGTATTTATACTGTCGTGCTCTGGCCTGTATCCTCCATTTGTTTTTCTCCAGATCATTTTCCTGGATTGTTTCAGGAGAGTCTTTGCTTCTGTAAAACTTTGTGTTGGGTGGTGTTGTGTTAGGCTCCCCCAGCCTTTGCGAGTTTGTCAGCCTTTTCGTTTCCTGGTATGCCACAGTAAGCTGGTATCCACTGTAAGACCAGTTCGGATTTTTGACAACAAGCTGATATTTTGCCTTATGTCCTGAATGAGCTTGTCTTGTCTGGGACTTGAGATAGCCTGGAGAACGGATCTTGAATCGCTAAAGACTGCAATATTTTTGCTGACACTTGCTGGTCGTTGAGAATCTGTATGGCTGCAAGAAGGGCTGTTGCCTCTGCTCTAAAGTTGGGGCATGTTTCTCCTGCTGCCAGAGAGTGTGTTTCTGTGTTTCCTTGAGGGTGAGTGATGTAGATTCCGCTGCCTCCCTTTTTGGTAGCATCTGTAGCTGAGCCATCTGTGAACACATGTGTCCATGTGCTAGTGGGATATTGCTCTCGTAGCATTTGGAGTGAAATGGCTCTTTGCTCTGTCTCTGTTTGTATTTTTTGGAGATTATTCCTGAGACTTCTAGGTGTATTTGGGCCGTGTTTTGGTAGCATGTCCATGGCTCTGGTATTATGGGTTCCACATTTCTGGGTCAGTTTCTAGGATGTCTGTATGTTGCATATGAAATTCTCTGGCCAGATGGTTGGGACTTTTCCTTGCAAGTCTGTTTTTGTTTTCTCTTGGAATTTTGTGTGTAGATGGTGTTCTTTCAGCCGTTTTAGTTTTTCAAACTGGGTGAGTGTTTTAAATTTTCTGCGGAGTTCTAGAGGCTCTATGTCTGCGGTTTTTCCATTTCTACGATAGGACTGCTTTTCATTGTTCCCAGAGTTATTCTTAGGCCCATGTTTTGTACCTTGTCTAGTTTGTGTGTGTTTGTTTTGGCTGCTGTTGTCCAAGAGCTGGAGCCATATTCCATGATGGGTCTGACTGCTCCCGTGTAGACCTGCTTTAATATTTTTGAATTTGCGCCCAGGACGTGCCAGCTAGTTTCTTCATCACAGCAAGTCTTTGTATGGCTTTTCTTTGAACTTTGTCTATGTTTGGCTTCCAGGTAAGTCTGCTGTCTAGGGTGATTCCAAGGAAGATGGGTGTATCTGTTTGGGGTATTGTTTCGTTTTCTAAATTGATGGATACTTTTTCCTTGTGTGGGGAGAGGGAAAAAACAGTTGCTGTGGTTTTGTGTGGTTAATTTTGAGGCCCCAGCTTTTGTCCAGTTCTCCACTTTTTCCACTGTTTTTGTAGTAAATATGATGTTTTTGAGTGTGTTCTGCAGCTGTCCAGATTGCGAAGTCGTCTGCATGTAGGCTGTTTGAGACTTTCTGGGGCAGCATTTGGTGATGTCATTTATGTATATTAGGAATAGCGTTGGTGCTATCACACTGCCCTGTGGAACTCCTTCCTTCATTTTTGCATCTTGCTGAGGTGGTTGTCTATTTTTACTCTGGCTGTACGTTGGGAGAGGAGGTTTCTGATCCAGGAGAACATGTTTTGGGAGACTCCTGTTTGTAGGACTTTCAACATTAGGCCATCGTGCCATACCGTATCAAATGCCCGGAGAGGTCAAAAATATGGCTGTTACTTTCTTTCTTTCCTGAAAGGCGTTTTCAATGTCCTGGGTGATGTAAGCCAGTTGGTCCTCTACTTCCTTCTATTATATAATTGCTACAATCCTGATTGATTGATGGATTGATTGATTGATAGGACCATAATCATTCTACTTCGGTGAGTAGCCATGTGTTTCGCTTTCTTACACATTAAGATCTCAGCGACAGTGCACGAACTCCGTAGGACCGGCGAGGGTCCTCCGGTGTCATTTTGAAGATAGTGAAAATATATTGTAGAAATATTTATTTTTAATCAATTCAAATTAGTTTTACCCATCATATTGGGAAAAAATGATCGTTAAAGAGAAATGAACACATGAAGCAGCCGAAAAGTGACCGTTGCAATGACTAACCTAAAAGGGTTGAGAATGTTCCTAATTCGGAACGACCTCACCCAGTCAGAAAGGTTGCAACGTACAAAATGCTTGTTAGCGTAGACCCAAGTCCACATATACGGCATTAACCAGATTATTAAATAGAAATGTACACTCAAAGGAAAGAAAAGTGTGGGGGACTGACTGTCAGCGAGACACACTCAAAACATTTCCTGTAGGAGATAAAAAGGAAATCCCTGACCTACACCATGTATAGTACCATACACAAAGTAGGGGCCTAATTTCAACATGGGTTCAATGTTAGTCATTCTTGTCAAAGATCAGTTATATATAACATTACGAATGATTAAATTGATCGCATTGAAGAACTAACGTGAAGAAGAATAAGAAGAAAATATTAATTTTGCCCGGGCAGCGGCTTTCCAGCCTGCTATTATCGATTTTGAGCTACCAAGGGATTTTTACGTGCTCAATTTGAACATGGGACGTACGTTTTATCGTCCACCTCCGATAAGACTAGGAACTCGATCTCACTTACACGAAATCAAGGATATCTGGAACCTTTCCGAGGCTTCACGAGGTAGCGAAACGAGTAACTTTGAAACAAGAGTCGACCACTTAACCTCTATCCAGCCTGCCTACTATAGATCATATAATTGTTACAATCCAGCCTGCCTACTATAAATCATATAATTGTTACAATCCAGCCTGCCTACTATAAATCATATAATTGTTACAATCCAGCCTGCCTACTATAGATCATATAATTGCTACAATCCAACCTGCCTACTATAGATCATATAATTGTTACAATCCAGCCTACCTACTATAAATCATATAATTGCTACAATCCAGCCTACCTACTATAAATCATATAATTGTTACAATCCAACCTGCCTACTATAAATCATATAATTGTTACAATCCAACCTGCTTATTATAAATCATATAATTGTTACAATCCAGCCTGCCTACTATAAATCATATAATTGTATTTATAATTTAACAACGCTGCTGTACGCAAGCGAGACATGGACAGTGTATAGCAGACACGCAAGAAAATTAAACCATTTCACACAAGCTGTCTACGCAGAATACTAAAAATAAACTGGCAGGACAAAATTCCAGACAGCGAAGTCCTCACAAGAGCAAAGATCCCAAGCGTCAACACCCTGTTGCAGAAGGCCCAACTGAGATGGGTCGGTCACGTTGCTCGAATGCCTGATAAACGCATCCCAAAACAGTTGATGTATGGCAAGCTTGAAGGGGGCAGACGTTTAGCTGGTGGACAGAAAACGCTTTAAAGACACTCTTAAAGTGTCTCTGAAATGCTTCGATATAGACAATACGTGCTGGGAATCCTTGCGCAAGATCGCCAAATGTGGCGCTGTAACAACAAAAGAGGAACCCGAATAGTTGAGAATCATCGTATTGTTGAGTCACAGAGAAAACGAGCAGCGCGAAAAGACAGAACACGCACATGTCTAACCTTGATCATGTATGCCCCACCTGTGGTCGGGGATTCTGTTCTAGGATTGGGCTCTACAGTCACCTCCGCACACACCCGAGAGGTGCAACAGTACACGTCTGAGATTGTTGTCATCATCGCTTGCGATGGACGGCTATTATTATAATTGTTACAATCCAACCTGCCTACTATAAATCATATAATTGTTACAATCCAACCTGCCTACTATAAATCATATAATTGCTACAATCCAACCTGCCTACTATAAATCATATAATTGCTACAATCCAGCCTACCAGTGGCGGCTCGTCATTAGGGCCAGTGGGGCCAGGCCCCACTAAAAATAATGTATAACGTGTATTTATTATTTTATAAATTAAAATATAGCAACCAAAACCATGATTTATCCGGAAAAAATGTCTGGCCCCACCAACAAAATGATCACGAGCCGCCACTGCAGCCTACTATATTTTACCATATAATTGCTACAATTCTGCAACTATTTAAAATATACCCTGATACATTTCTTCAACAAGAAAAAAAACCGCTTAGGAATACCACATCAATGTGGTTGCAGAGTTTATGCAAGCGTGTCTCTGTCCCGAACTGACAATTTGTGACATTCTTGAGATTGTGTTCGTTCTCATATTTAATATTTATATCTCCTGTATCCTAATTTAGAACATCTGCATAAAATATTATGGTATGATGTAATCTCTCTTTTCTCTCTCTCTCTCTCTCTCTCTCTCTCTCTCTCTCTGTAACATTCCTGTATTGCCCATGTGTCACATGACTAGTCAAGTGACAACATGACTTGAATAGAGCCTTATGAATAGAGCCTTCAATAGAATGAATCTATAAGCAGTACATGTTGAAGTGGGGCATGTACAGATGTCATCTGTTAATGTATTTATACATGGCAACAGTTCAAACCAAAATAAGCTGTAAACAATCTATTATTGAATATCAGTTTAGTTTAGTCGTCAGATCATCTTCACTGCACATCGAACAAATTAGTCCATAAAGGATCCGATCTCCTCCTCAGTATGTCTCTCAGTTTAGTTTAGTTTAGTTTAGTTTAGTTTAGTCGTTGATCATCATCACTGCACATTGAACCAATTAGTTCATAAGTGCTCCGATCTCCTCCTCAGTATGTCTCTCAGTTTAGTTTAGTCATCAGATCATCATCACTGCACGTAGAACCAATTAGTTCATAACTTCTTCGATCTCTTCCTCAGTATGTCTCTCAGCATGTGGCCACTAATCACCCGGTTCTTTGTTGGTTTACTATTCTTCTTTGGCTACCTGTATAGTGTTCTTGTCTAGCTACATCACATTTGACCTAGAATTCTTGCAGTCTGGTTAATGTTGTAGATTCACCACTATTACTTGAATCATGTACACGTCCTTCTCCCTTAGGGAATTTATAATATCAGCGTGGTCCATTTCTCGCCCGCTTTGTACAGCAGCCATACCTGCAAGCATATCAACGCGTTTATCTCCCCCTTACACCATTGAATTATTGAATTCATTCAATCTAAATATTGTTACTAAGTATAGCAACAATAACAAAGAAACTGTTTTGGAGTTACAATTTTGTGGAAGACTGTATGCTTCACTGCTTCTTACAGATCAACAGATTATAAAATTATCATACGTCTTTAAATGAGATATGAGAAAGCAGAATAGCTACTGCACTTGTTTGGTTGACCCGGGGTAACATGAAAAAATTCCATAGAGGAAGTGGTATGTTTTTCCCACAGAAACGGCTTACCAGTCAACCCAGGTTTAGTTAGATAAAAGAGAAGTATTAACCCTCTTGGGACGATATGACAGCAATTTTGGGCCGTCATTGATCTAGCGAGAAAAACGCAACCGGCCAAAAAATCGGCGTCAAATAACAAGTGATCAGAATGGCTAGTTTTTTTAAAATAGACATTAGACATAAATTTGTTATAATACATTTGATTGAACCTTTCTTTCTTTCTCGAATCCTGTATGCCTCACAGCGTCAGGTCAGGAAGAGATTTCTAAAACGGGCCCTAGTATGCGCTTCGTAGATAGTCTCTTTCGTCGCCTCTGTTATCTCTGAGGTCCATCTTTGCGTGGCCGGCCTTTTGCTTTGTACCCATTGTATCGGAACAGCATTGCTCTTTGGGGTGCACTGTCTGATGGTAATCTGCTTATGTGTCCGAACCATTTAATTTGTTGTTTCTTGATGAAGTCTAGTACTGATGTTGTACCCACTTTTTCCTGATGTCTTCATTTCTAAACCGGTCTCTTCTTGTTACACCCAGCATTCTGCGTAGACACTTCATCTCTGTTGTGACTAGTTTTCTTCTATCGTTTGTTGTCAGCGTCCAGGTTTGGCACTGGTAACATAATGTGGGAGAAAGATTGTGTTGAACATTGCTCTTTTGTGTTCATGGTGACATTTTTGCATCTTAATATTGGCGCCATTTGCCCTATCATTTGATTTGCTTTGTTGCATCTGTGTTGAATTTCATTAGTTATTCTTCCATTTGCTGAAAAAATGCTCCCCAGGTATGTGAAATCTTTTACTTGATTTAGTAGGTGATTATCGATGGAGATATTGGTAGAGCTTTCCTCTCTGGCGAATGTCATTACTTCTGTTTTGTCGATGTTTATTCTCATGTTGATTGAACCGCAGAGTCGATATCGGGCCTGGATTTGACGCGTAAGTATACGGATGAGGAGGATGGTGATGATGACGATGGTGAAGAAGATGATGATGATGATGATTATGATGATATTGATAATACATTCTGTTCAAAGCAAAATGCAGTTTCTACCAATCATCTTAACGAGTCCTCTGTTAAATCTCTCTCTGTCTCGCGATCACCTAAAAGGCAGATGTACCAGATCTCTCCATAAATTCATTCATGTGGTAATCTGATTCATCTGTGATATCAAGTAATGTACGTCGACTGGTTCTCTCCAAACCCCCTCCCACCCACCCACGTAGTCACACAGGTGATAAATGAACTCTCTGTCTGTAATGACATATTTCTAAACAAGGTCAGGCATGAACATCTCTAAACTACCAAGACATCTCTGTACAAAAATATAAAGAACATGGTATAACGAGCTTCATCTTCTTCTTCTTCAACTTTCAACTCCCAACGGAGCACAGATCTTCGACAAACTTCTTCCAGCTCTTCTTCTCTCTCTCTTGCCATCCCTTCCAATTATTTCCATGTTTAACCTATCCTTTTAATATCAGCCTCTAGCTCTCTTCTCCAGGCCTGTCTAGGTCTTCCCCTACTCCTCTTTCCTTGCGGGTTCCAAAACAGTGTCTGTCTTGCAATGCTTCCGGTCAGTATTCTCAATGTATGTTCTATCCATCTCCAGCACCTCTTCCGTAGCTCTTTCTCCACTGGTATCTTTCTCCACTGGTATCTTTCTCCACTGGTATCTTTCTCCACTGGTATCTTTCTCCACTGGTATCTTTCTCCACTGGTATCTTTCTCCACTGGTATCTTTCTCCACTGGTATCTTTCTCCACTGGTATCTTTCTCCACTGGTATCTTTCTCCACTGGTATCTGCTTATTTCTTTCTACACTGGTATCTGCTTAGTTCTTTTTCCACTGGGTATCTGCTTAGTTCTTTCTCTACTGGTATCTGCTAGTTCTTTCTCTACTGGTATCTGCTTAGTTCTTTCTCTACTGGTATCTGCTTTGTTCTGTCTCTACTGGTATCTGCTTAGTTCTTTCTCTGAGTTCCTTGTTTGTAATCTTATTATACTATCTCAGTCCCTCTATTCTATGTAAACATCCATTTATGAAGCTCTGCAGTTTTCTGATGGTTTTTTTTTTTGTCTTCCATGTTTCCGAGCCATAGAACAGCCCGAGCCATAGAACAGCCCGAGCCATAGAACAGAACTGACTTTACATTTGATTGAAAGATTCTCAGCTTTGTGTTTCTTTTGTTGTCCTCCAAGTTTCCGAGCCATAGAACATCACTGACTTCACATAAAAACATAAAAACATGACATAACGAGTTTGCTTCTTTTAACAACAGAATAATCGGAAAGTAGATAAAAAGAAGATAAACACTAAATGTTCCTCTGATTATCAAAGTGGATTTGCTCTAAAGTAGAGTTTCCCACACTGGTGTCCGCGGACCACTGAGGGCCCACGAGGTACTCACAAGTGATCCTCAAGCGCTTGAAGAAATATTATGATCTCATACTCAGTGACTCCATGAGCATGATTCGTAACGTCGAATCAGGTATGGTGAGACGCAACTGAGTGGAGGTACTGGTACAGACAATGATCAGAGAAATCACCTTTATTTTTGTCCCTGGGCAGGCAGGAGTTAGGGGTAATGAACGAGCTGATAGATTGGCTGGCTTAGCTACAATATCAGAGGAGCTGCAATGGATCGAAGTGACATTCTTCACGCATTGAGAGAGTCTTTCCGAACAGAGGAGTTTCAGGGCTGTGAATCCCACTCGCTGACCCGATTGAAAGAGATGGGTGTCAATATTGATGCAGCCCGAAAAGAGCGACATACTAAATATGCAAAGAGATTGATTAATCAACATCGAACTGGCGTGTTGGGTCGCTGGGCGCTGCTGGATTTGCTGAGGCGGAGATCGGAGCACCTATGGACATGTCCAGAGTGCTATGATGATAGTCCTTATATAACTGATAACTGATTATGATCTTTGACATTTCAAACAGAAAAATAAATTTTAAAAACATGTATAAAAACAGTGGTAAACTAGTTCCGCTGAGAAATCAAAGGACCCGGACCAGACCGGAGTCTAAATGTCTGACAGGAAAAAATGAAAGATCATTTGAAGTTTTCCGCAGTCTGAGAACATTGTTTACTATTGTAACACGCAGATAATTCATTCCTGTCCGTTTTCATATCTAGAAATTGTTGGAGGTCCGAAACAGGACAATGTATTTGAAAGGGTGTCCTCGGTAATGCAAATGTTGGAAACCGCTGCTCTAGAGAATCGTTTATATCTTTATATGGAACCTTGCGACCTCATGGACTCAACGCACTACATTCCTATGTTTCTTAGTACTTTCTCTTCTCATGCTCAACATTCTATATGTGTAAATCTGAAATTTTTTGGGCATGGAGACGAAGTCTTCTTGACGAACTAAAGGGTGCTCAACTATCCTTGTAGACCACACAAAAACAACGAACTGAAGGGTGCTCAACTATCCTTGTAGACCACACAAAAACAACGAACTGGAGGTTGCTCAACTATCCTTGTAGACCACACAAAAACAACGAACTGAAGGGTGGTCAACTATCCTTGTAGACCACACAAAAACAACGAACTGAAGGGTGCTCAACTATCCTTGTAGACAACACAAAAACAACGAACTGAAGGGTGCTCAACTATCCTTGTAGACCACACAAAAACAACGAACTGAAGGGTGCTCAACTATCCTTGTAGACCACACAAAAACAACGAACTGAAGGGTGCTCAACTATCCTTGTAGACCACACAAAAACAACGAACTGAAGGGTGCTCAACTATCCTTGTAGACCACACAAAAACAACGAACTGAAGGGTGCTCAACTATCCTTGTAGACCACACAAAAACAACGAACTGAAGGGTGCTCAACTATCCTTGTAGACCACACAAAAACAACGAACTGAAGGGTGCTCAACTATCCTTGTAGACCACACAAAAACAACGAACTGAAGGGTGCTCAACTATCCTTGTAGACCACACAAAAACAACGAACTGAAGGGTGCTCAACTATCCTTGTAGACCACACAAAAACAACGAACTGAAGGGTGCTCAACTATCCTTGTAGACCACACAAAAACAACGAACTGAAGGGTGCTCAACTATCCTTGTAGACCACACAAAAACAACGAACTGAAGGGTGCTCAACTATCCTTGTAGACCACACAAAAACAACGAACTGAAGGGTGCTCAACTATCCTTGTAGACCACACAAAAACAAAATAGAGAGAGACCAGGAAAAGTGGCCATCTACTGCTGAGGCCATATACTCCACAAGGAACAGAGAGGAGCAGAGAGGAACAGAGAGGAGCAGAGAGGAACAGAGAGGAGCAGAGAGGAACAGAGAGGAGCAGAGAGGAACAGAGAGAGCAGAGAGGAGCAGAGAGGAGCAGAGAGGAGCAGAGAGGAGCAGAGAGGAACAGAGAGGGCAGAGAGGACAGATAGGAGCAGAGAGGAACAGAGAGGAGCAGAGAGGAACAGAGAGGAGCAGAGAGGAACAGAGAGGAGCAGAGAGGAGCAGAGAGGAGCAGAGAGGAGCAGAGAGGAGCAGAGGGGAACAGAGAGGAACAGAGAGGAGCAGAGAGGAACAGAGAGGAACAGAGAGGAGCAGAGAGGAGCAGAGAGGAGCAGAGAGGAGCAGAGAGGAACAGAGAGGAGCAGAGAGGAACAGAGAGGAGCAGAGAAGAGCAGAGAGGAGCAGAGAGGAGCAGAGAGGAACAGAGAGGAGCAGAGAGGAGCAGAGAGGAGCAGAGAGGAGCAGAGAGGAGCAGAGAGGAACAGAGAGGAGCAGAGAGGAACAGAGAGGAGCAGAGAGGAACAGAGAGGAACAGAGAAGAGCAGAAAGGAGCAGAGAAAGGCAGAGAAGAGCAGAGAGGAGCAGAGGAGCAGAGAAGAGCATAGAGGAGCAGAGAGGAGCAGAGAGGAACTGAGAGGAGCAGAGAGGAGCAGAGAGGAACAGAGAGGAGCAGAGAGGAACAGAGAGGCGCAGAGAGGAGCAGAGAGGAACAGAGAGGAGCAGAGA
The DNA here is from genome assembly GCA_020796225.1 of Arion vulgaris. NCBI lineage: Eukaryota > Metazoa > Mollusca > Gastropoda > Stylommatophora > Arionidae > Arion > Arion vulgaris. The sequence goes on along the minus strand of CM036778.1, from coordinate 17,471,020 downwards.
GGAACAGAGAGGAACAGAGAAGAGAAGAGAGGAACAGAGAGGAGCAGAGAGGAACAGAGAGGAGCAGAGAGAAGCAGAGAGAAGCAGAGAAGAGCCGAGAGGAACAGTGATAAGCAGAGAGAAGCAGAGAAGAGCAGCGAGGAACAGTGAGAAGCAGAGAGGAACAGAGAGAAACAGAGAGGAACTGAGAGGAACAGAGAGGAACAGAGAGGAGAATAAATGGACAGAGATGACTAAGTAAGTAGCAACAATACAAACAATCGCACGACACAACAAGAACCAACTTAGAATAATATGTAGGGCAACTAGCTAACTAGCAAACTAAGTAACTAAGTTAATATTACATTCTCCTTCTTCTTTTGTCGTCACACTGCGCAGTGTCGTGCTTTTCTGTTTTTGTCTTGAGCTGTTCTAGTGGCTTTGGTGATTGTTATTTTTGCTCTTTGACAGGATTCTGTTATGCCATCTAACCATCTTTTCGTGGTCTTTCTCTCGCCTTCTTTCCCGATGTTCTGTTGTAGAAGACTCTGTATACTGTGAAGTTTGGTTGCATTCTTATTAAGTGGCCAAACCACTTCATTCTTTGTTTCTCAATGTAATTCAAGCACGGTATTGTGTCAACTTTCTTTCTTATGCTGATGTTGGTAACTCTGTCTTTTCTTGTGTTGGTAACTTTTCGTAGGCAACGCATTTCACATGTAGTTATTTTTGTGACTGCGCTTTGCTCATTGTCCATGTTTAGCTCTGGTAACACAAAGTAGATATAAAAATGCTACTGATCATCTGTTGTTTAGCTATTACATTATATTACAAATTAAATATTACATTATACAATAGAAAGAAGTGAAACACGTACAAACAAAGTACTATAGTTTTACAAAATACATAAACAGTGACGATAAACAGCAACGTTTCGACCAACAAGGCATTTATCAAGCAAACGAACAAACAGGAGTGACAAATTAAAATGAAACACAAATGGACGACCAAATACCAACGTATCTAAGGAAAATCTGGAATAAAAACCAAAGGCCTTGTTGGTCGAAACGTTGCTGTTTATTGTCACTGCTTATGTATTTTGTAAAACTATAGTACTTTGTTTGTACGTGTTTCACTATTTACCAAGTTTTACTGCAGTCTTCCCTATTACAATAGAAAGAAAACATTACGCACACAAAGCTTTCTCGGACATCCGTTATGAGTCACAAAATGATGCACTGCTCAACGCAAATTTGGGACTTCAAACCATTTTGAGTGCCATACTTGGTATGGCTTTTCAACCAACATTTACCGTCATGGAGGCGGGGTATGGTCTGCTCGATCAACATAATTGTCAATCGTGACATCGTAGATTCAAAACTACAATGATTGCACAAGTGTGTAATCGAGAACTCTAAACCCAGCTTCCAATAATGGAATCTGATGGATTGAAGCGAAATGGTCGAGAAATGGATGCTTTACGTACATCAAACTTTGAATTCGACAACAGCGACGGTCCATCCAGTTCTCACCGGAGTCCTGGGTTGGGTCTGTAAATGCGTGAGGACCGTCTTCAGTGCTTCCAGCAATGAAGTCTGTTCTTATGTTGACCCTTCTCGTAGTATTTCTTTGTTTCTTCAGATTTTTGTCGTTTTTTCTACGGGTTTTTTTGCTTGATTTTATAGGCTCTTTGTTGTCTTTTTCTACAATAATTTTAAAAAGACATACAAAGAACGTGTATAAAAGCAAGTCAAAAAAAAACCTCTAAATATTTCACTTTTTGAAAGTTTGGTTTCAACTAAATAATAATCATATTTTTCCTCCTGCCTGTTAGCAAGACACAAATTGAACAAATGGAGATCATACAAAATCAAGCTATTCGTTTCATCTTGGCTTGCACTAAGGATTCATCCTGGCTTGCACTAGGTATCCATCCTGGCTTGCACTAGGTATTCATCCTGGCTTGCACTAGGTATTCATCCTGGCTTGCACTAGGTATTCATCCTGGCTTGCACTAGGTATTCATCCTGGCTTGCACTAGGTATTCATCCTGGCTTGCACTAGGAATAGGTCCTGGCTTCCACTAGGAATTCATCCTGGCTTCCACTAGGAATTCATCCTGGCTTGCACTAGGTATTCATCCTGGCTTGCACTAGGTATTCATCCTGGCTTGCACTAGGTATTCATCCTGGCTTGCACTAGGAATTCATCCTGGCTTGCACTAGGTATTCATCCTGGCTTGCACTAGGAATAGGTCCTGGCTTCCACTAGGAATTCATCCTGGCTTCCACTAGGTATTCATCCTGGCTTGCACTAGGTATTCATCCTGGCTTGCACTAGGTATTCATCCTGGCTTGCACTAGGTATTCATCCTGGCTTGCACTAGGTATTCATCCTGGCTTGCACTAGGTATTCATCCTGGCTTGCACTAGGTATTCATCCTGGCTTGCACTAGGAATTCATCCTGGCTTGCACTAGGTATTCATCCTGGCTTGCACTAGGTATTCATCCTGGCTTGCACTAGGTATTCATCCTGGCTTGCACTAGGTATTCATCCTGGCTTCCACTAGGTATTCATCCTGGCTTGCACCAAGGATTCATCCTGGCTTGCACTAGGAATAGGTCCTGGCTTCCACTAGGTATTCATCCTGGCTTGCACTAGGTATTCATTCTGTCTTCCACTAGGTATTCATCCTGGCTTCCACTAGGAATAGGTCCTGGCTTCCACTAGGAATTCATCCTGCATGGCGATGAGATTTCTCCTCGATTTTCCAACCATGGAGTAAGGAATCAAGATAATTAGAGCACCTATGTATCTAAAAGTGCTAAAAGGGTTCATCCACTGCACGAGGTGCTCAGCATCAGAAATCGATTAAGCCGGGGTGCCCATGTGGTGCCGTGACCCCAAAGTGAAGCAAAGAATAGTACCACTGCGACCTACAAAAGAATTTCGTAAGAGGCGATTGATGTAGGACCTAGGGAAGCTACCCTAGTAAATACAATTTAACATGCTGGCCTACTTGCAGGCGCATAACTTCCACAATGAACGTTCGCTCTTAGGCTCTGATCACATACAAATCACACAGAGTGGCTAACAATTGATTGATATAAAGCGTTTGAAGAAGAAGAAAATTAAAGCAGGGCAAGTCGTTTGTTGTCGTGATGCAGACAATGTTCACCAGACATGAGGGTGCACAACTATTGTGATGCAGACAATGTTCAGCAGACATGAGGGTGCACAACTATCGTGATGCAGACAATGTTCAGCAGACATGAGGGTGCACAACTATCGTGATGCAGACAATGTTCAGCAAGCATGCTGGTGCACAACTATTGTGATGCAGACAATGTTCACCAGACATGAGGGTGCACAACTATCGTGATGCAGACAATGTTCAGCAGACATGAGGGTGCACAACTATCGTGATGCAGACAATGTTCAGCAGACATGAGGGTGCACAACTATTGTGATGCAGACAATGTTCAGCAGGCATGCCGGTCCACAACTATTGACCATGTATAGGAATGGATACCGTTGTCTTCAATATTCAGAAAAACCGTTTCAACCACCATTAATCGTCTCAGTGGTTTAGAGACTGCAAAAACAAAGACATAATTCTTTAAAGGCAAGCACCCGTGTGGTGCCGGGTTCCATAAGGGAAGCAAAGAATAGCACCACTGTGACCTACAAGGCATGTCGTAAAGGCGACTGATATAGGACCTAGGAAGCTACCTAGTAAATAAAATGCGTCGCAGAAATCGGATGTGCTGGCCTACTTGTAGGCGCATAACTGGCACAACGTACAATCGCCCTTAAGCTCAGATCACATACAAATCTCACACAGAGTGGTTAACAAGTGGTCGTCGTGGAGCGTTCGAAGAAGAAGAAGAAGAAGAAGATGAAAATGGCACAGCAGTGAACGACCTGACCAAAAGGATATAAAGGATGACTTGAGCAATCGATAGGTCAGAGATCCCATCTCCACCCCCAACCCTCCGAAAAAAAGATTGAGAATATAATGAAAGCTATAAAATATAAGTGACATAGTTTCTTATTGTAATATTTATCTTTATATATATATCTTTTTGTCTTTATATGTATATATTTATATATATATAAACGTTTAGATATGATTTCGCCTGAGTGGTTACGGGCCCAAGTTTTGGGTGTAAAAATAGAACCACTGTTACCTGCCACGCATGTCGTAAGAGGGATTAAGGAGGTTTGGCGAATCGGATGCATGTGTTCTAAACGTGTAGAAGTCTATGCGTTTGGGGCCTACCAAACCAATGTGCAACGTATACACGTTCTTGGAAAAGATCAAACATATCACAAGAGTGATTAAAATTGGTCGTAAAGAACGAACGCAAAGAAGAAGAAGGAGAAGAAGAGACTGTCGGACACCAGGTGCTCTGCCCGAGCTGATGCGAAAAATGTACTTTTATGTGGTTTTACCACTATCAAACAAGTTTTGGATGACATCTCAAATAACATGGATCAAAAGGTAGTGTCGTGATCAGGTGTATGGACTAGTTTTGGAGATGAGTAAGTTGGAAACAGGAATAATGACCATTTTATGGAACGGAATTCTAGAACGCTTACAAGCGGCTAGCGCTTCATTACAGTCAACTGATCAAGACCTTAACATGGATATGCCTTTATGGATCGTTACACGGGTACGTTCAAGCAATGCGGCCTACATTTTCAGACATTGAGGCCAAAGCCAAAATCCTGACTGACTGTCAAGAATATCAGCAACAAACTTCAAGACGACACAAGCGAAATACTAAATACGACGATTTCAGATGCTCTACTACGCTCGATGAAGTTGTAGAAAATCAAACACCAACAAAAATTTGAAAGTCAGGTTTTGTTGTCATAATTGATAATGTACTGTCTGCCTTAGCTAAACGCATGGGAGAGTACCATAGAGTGACTGGTGTATTTGGAATACTTCGGCAGTTAAAATCTCTTAAAGCAGAAGAGATCTTGAAAGAACTCCAAATATTGTCAGCTCTTACCAAGAGGATTTGGAAGAAAGTCTAGGCGACGAATTTGTGCAGTTCGCTGAACTTTTTAAAACTAATGTAGCTGCTGCTATTAGCAACGAAAAGCATGAGACTCTTGAACTGCAATTTTATAAACGTATAATGGAAAATTCATTAGAGTCGTGTTTCCCAAATGTAGAAATAGTCTTACGAATTTACTTTCTTTAATGATTACTAACTGCAACGGAGAACGTTTTTTCAACATTAAGCTATAAAAAGTGAGTTAAGGAACATGATGGGACAAGATCGTCTAAATAACCTCAGATTAATGAACATTGAATGTAATTTACTTCGAGAAATTGATTTGTCTAGTATTATCTCTAAATTTGCTCACATTAAATCGAGACAAGTTTGTTTGTAAAAGTTATGTTTTATTTTATTATCATACAAAACCTAGGGCCCCGGCTAAAATTTGCTACAGACACGCGCTGGCTTAATCCGGCACTGACCGTTAGGAATGTATTGTTTGATTCTATATGTTCTGTGTCATGTAAGAAGTGAATTTCTTCACTTCTGTTGCATCCTTTGCTTGATAAGGACCTTTTAGTCGAAACATTGTTGTGTATTGTTAGTTTTTGTATTTTGTAAAACTAAACTACTTTGTTTGTTACATGTATATCCCTCTATTTTATGTCAACATCTATTTATGAAATGTCTGTGGTTTTCTGGTAGTTTCTTTTGTTGTCTTCCAGGTTTTCGAGCTATAGAACATCACTTGTTTGACATTTGATTGAAATATTCTCAGCGACGTTTGTGTAATAATTGGGAATGTGAAGATACTGATCTTCTTCTTCTTCTTCTAACGCTCCATATCAATCACTCTGTGTGATTTGTATGTGATCTGAGTCTAAAAGCGATTGTAGGTTGGGCCAGTTATGCACCAACAAGTAGGGAAGCACATCCGATTTCTGTGATACTTTTTATTTACTAGGGTAGCTTCCTAGGTCCCTACTTAGTCGCCTCTAACGACATGTTTTGTAGGTCGCAGTGGTACTATTCTTTGCTTCCTCGCGGATCCGCCACCACATGGGAGAACTATTGATCTAACAATACGGATAAAGGTGTGGTGGAGGTTCATGTCAAAGTATTTACTCAGTAATTTCCCTTTGTATAATCAATAAGAGAATGCAGTTATCGAACCTGAATACTGACAGCTATCACGTGACACGAATCACATTTTTATGCTGACAACCCGAAAATTGTTAACGACCGATTTCTGTCAGATTTGCACTGAGTAAAATGCTTAGAGGGTGCGACAGACTAGCTAAGGAATAGAGTCGTTGGACGCTGCTGGAGATATTGTGAAGGAAATTGGGGCACTTATGGACAAGTCCGGAATGCAAGAAAGTTATTCCAAACTGAAATAAAGAGTTCGTTTGTCGAATCAGACATAAGAGAAATTGTGAGTTCAATCCACTCCCACTCGCTGTTTCGCAGGTGAGGAAAGTCATTGGTCCTCCTATCTCCTGCAAACTTGGGTCTAGAAATATGAAGCAACAGTCACATCATGCCCTTAAAAGGGTTACGGACATTTTTATGCATACATTCTCCGACCAAGTGAGATCGAATTCTAAATCATATCAGAGATGGACGATAAACTATAGGTCCCGTGTTCAATTAAAAGAACGCTCAACAGTTCAAAATCGAGAAGAGCAGGCTGGAAAGCCGCTGCCCAGACAAAACTCATTAGAAAAGATTAAAAATAGTATACCTACAAAAATGTCTTCACCATATTCAAAATTAGACCAGGGACCTCGCCGGTGCTACGGAATTCGTGCACTACAGCTGAGATCGTCCTGTGAAAAATTCCTCAAATACCACGATGTATGAAAAAGGGTTCCCTTTACTTTTTATATGTGATCTGAGCCAGAGCCAACTATAAACGTACAGGCTTTCGGACTCAGGTAAGAATTATGGGAAATCAGACCACAACTACACCACGTGACCTCGCATTCCAGTATTGTTGTATATAGACGAATTTATTTTAAAATCAACACAAAATGTTAAATCAAAGTTATATTATTCAACAAGTTAAGTTTAACAATAAGGAATATCAATATTATGAATATTTTCACCAATAAATAACCATAGACTCATAGAATTGAGTAAAATTGCGAAAATGAGTGCAGTTTTCTATCAAACATCTGTAATTTCCAGCCCCCGTTTCTGATACAGGTCAGTGAATCCCCGGTCAGTTATCTAGAGTTGGCTGTGGTCAAGGGGGTACTAGTGGCATTTTGGCTAAGATCAAAATGTATGACCACTTGCTAGCGTCCAGGGGTGAAAGTCTTCATAGAGTCATAAGACAATCCCTAAATACATTTAATCTTAAACAAATTCTGAGCAGCTCTCATTCGAAAACAATGACGACGCTCGGAGTTTAGACGCTCAACCGTAACTGTGTCCACCACACTCTGAGGCAAGGCTCAATCAAAAATGAAAGATATTTTAAAAATATTTGTTGAATACTTTAAAAATAACAAAAATAAAAAGATGAAAATATTATTGCTAGACACGGGCCTTCTGGTCACAGACTTCATTGTGTGCATATGATCATAAAATAACGTGAATTTATAACTAAATTTGACGTTACTGTCTATAGTATACCTCTATTCGATAAACAGTGGAGTGAGTCTGAGGTTACTGTTAACCGTAACCTTGTCACATATAGAACAGGGGGGACTGAGTTGAGGCTCATATAAAAATGAAAATATTATTATTACAATAATTTTTAATGCTTTAAAATAGGGAGAGTCAACGAATAAAGTTTTATTGCGTAAGAACAGGTGGACCTATCTGAGTCACATGACTTATATTTATTGCGTATAGAACATGGGACCTGTCTGATTACTGTCTTATAGTGTTTTATGTCGTATAGAATCAGTGGACTGAGTCTGTGTTGTGCCTTAGGGACCCTTTTATTGCGGTGTAGACAGGTGGGACGGAGTCTGAGGTTAGTGCCTAAGTACGGCTTTTTATTGCGTGTAGATAAGAGGGGCAGAGCCTGAGGAATTTAATGGCCGCATGGCTAGTACAGTCGCTGCGAAGCTGTTCAGGTTATGATTTTTTTCATTTATGTCCACAACAGAAAATAATCCTTGACCTTACCGTGAAGTTAGAACGGGTCTCCCACATAGGAGCCGCTCTTTAATCTATTCGGACAGACGCATTTACGTTTTTCCCATTCTTTGCATATCTCTAAATTCTAAAAATGATGATACGCCACTGTATGATGAGCTATACGGACAATTAACGTGAAGAAACAGGGCATATGCTGGTGTATGACGTTGAACAAAATACAAGACGACATGCAAACCGTTCTACACATCGCAGGACAATCTGAAGAAACACGATCCTCTAAACAAATTAATACTTTCTCTGCATGACTGCTGTTCTGTGTATTTTAATGTTTGTTTTCTCTCCGTAATTTGAAAAAGACAGACAAATCCTTGAGCCTTACTGATTTGAAATGGCTTGAGACGCTCTTCTAAATAATCGGCGTCCTTCTAAACTAATCGACGCTCTTCTAAACTAATCGAAACCCTTCAATAATCGGAGAGACGCTCCTTCTAACTAATCGAGATGATCCAAATATCGGAAGGCTCCTTCTAAACTAAATTTTTTCCATACATAAATGCAGAAATGCAGAAAAGTTATTCTATCGAGGGAGGAACTGGTAACTTGATCAACAGAAACTTAGATAAACACAAATAACTTTTCTAACATTGCGTAACTCACCTTCGATTTTATCCATTTTGCTGTTTACAACGAACTAACATTTTCGAAATAATTATTCCCAACTCAGATTGTTCCTCATTGTTGTTTCACCTGTTCACATTCTTGTCTGGATCAGAAGAACATATTGAAATGATATTATGCACGAAATCTGTCGAAATAATAATAGAGTGTACCTGTCTTCCGTTACTTTGTTGTAACGTCTGCTAGCAACTTACACGGGGTTCTATCGTTTGCTTTAGTTGACATGCGCACTACAAGATACACTTCCGTATCGCTAAATACCATGTAACGATAATTAGAGATTCGGTTTGTTGCAACTCATGTTATTCAATTAACAGGTTGTTCTTTTTCTACAATAGTTATTAGTAGAAATTTTTTTTTTTTAAAAAGGGTTTTCAGTTGAAATATTGACTGCATTGCACTGGGTTTCGCCATATGGCTTCGTCCCTCTAGGCTAGTGTTTCTCAAACTGTGGGTCGTGACCCCTTTGGGGGTCGAACGACTATTTTCGGTGCGCAGGCAATGGACTGATTCACTACAAGCGTCAACAATTTGCAGAATCACTCTTATCTTCGTTCCCGGGGCACATGGGTGTCGTTGTCAATGAGAGAGCAGACAGGCTGCCTGGCTCTGTCACCATATCACAGGGCCAGCCAATGGATAGAGCTGATATTTTGAACGCCCTCATAGAGTGTGGCCGCAAAGAAGATTTTCATTTAAACCAATCCACGTCAACTACTAGATCCTGCAGGAGCTGGGTTTGAAGATTGGAGTAGGCAGAAAAGAACAGCATAACAGGTACGTGAGTAGGCTCATCAATCAAAATCGAACTGGTACGGTAAGTCGCTGGGCGGGGCGCTGTTGGAGATATTGCGAAGGAGATCGGAGCACCTATGGATATGTCCGGAGTGCAATGAAGATATTCCAAACTGAAACTGAAACTGAAACGACCATTTCACAGAGGTCGCCTAAGACCATCGGAAAACACATATTTATCATAATTAGAAAGAAATATTCCATAATATATAATTACATATTGTTTTTGTGACGAATCACTATGCTTTAATTATGTTCAATTTGTAACAATGAAAATACATCTTCCATATCAGATATTTACATTACGATTCATAACAGTAGCAAAATTACAGTTATGAAGTAGCAACGAAAATAATTTTATGGTTGGGGGTAACCACAACATGAGTCGAGACATTAGGAAGATTGATAACCACTGCTCTAGGTAAAACTGACAAGTCGCCTATCAAAAGTGCTGTATAAAGTTACAGAAACAATCCTAGGGTTGTCATTTTTTTCCCACAAAAGTTGGTACTTTCGATTTTTTTAAAGTCTAATGGTAAAGGATTGATTTTATTGCACCGAGGTTTCCAATATGGCTCCATCTCTCTCAGCAAGACGGACAGGTCTCCTTCCTGGTCTAGCTCCATCTCTCTCAGCAAGACGGGCAGGTCGCCTTCCTGGCCTAGCTCCATCTCTCTCAGCAAGACGGACAGGTCTCCTTCCTGGCCTAGCTCCATCTCTCTCAGCAAGACCAGCAGGTCGCCTTCCTGGTCTGGCTCCATCTCTCTCAGCAAGACGGGCAGGTCGCATTCCTGGTCTGGCTCCATCTCTCTCAGCAAGACGGGCAGGTCGCCTTCCTGGTCTGGCTCCATCTCTCTCAGCAAGACGGGCAGGTCGCCTTCCTGGTCTGGCTCCATCTCTCTCAGCAAGACCAGCAGGTCGCCTTCCTGGTCTGGCTCCATCTCTCTCAGCAAGACCAGCAGGTCGCCTTCCTGGTCTGGCTCCATCTCTCTCAGCAAGACCAGCAGGTCGCCTTCCTGGTCTGGCTCCATCTCTCTCAGCAAGACCAGCAGGTCGCCTTCCTGGTCTGGCTCCATCTCTCTCAGCAAGACGGACAGGTCGCATTCCTGGCCTGACTCCATCCACAGCCAACTCTAGATAACTAGGCCAGACAACAGACAAGGGGTTCCCTGACCTAGATCAGAAAAGGGGCCGGAAAATATAGATGTTTGATAGAACACTGCAAGCTTTTTTGCAATTTTACTCAATTCTGTGAGCCTATGGTTATTTATTGGTGAAAAATATTCATAATATTGATATTCCTTATTGTTAAACTTAACTTGTTTCATAATATAACTTCGATTTAGCATTTTGTGTTGATTTTAAAAGGAATTCGTCTATATACACCAATGCTGAGAGCCGCTTAGCGTAGTTGTTAGTGAACTCGCTTCGCAAGGCTGGTGTCTGGGTTCAGCTCCCGCAATGCGCGTGGAATTTTTCCCGACCGCGACAGCTCTCAGGTCGACCCAGCCTCAACTGGGTACCAGACATGCTCTGGGAAAGTAAAGGCGGCCACATCACCCATCGTGTGCCGGCGGTCAATGAAAAATGCAGGCCTAACACTGTATTGACCTATATACCACGAGGTATGAAAGGGTTCCTTTACTTTTTTTACTTATACCAATGCTTGAATGTGAGGTCACGGGGTGTAGTTGGGGTCTGATTTCCCATAATTCTTACCTGAGTCCGAAGTCCCATAAGTTTATAGTTGGCTCTGGTCCATCTCTCTCAACAAAACGGGCAGGCCGCCTTCCTGACCTAGAGTGTTGCACAACACACGAACAGAGCGTAGCTCCAGTAATCTGAAAAGCCGCTGTCCGGGAACAAATTCATAAGGCAGATTTTAAAATTAAAATTCCTACAAAATATTATCAATATCTTTTAAAATACATTGCAAGTGCTACGGAGCTCATGCACTGTCGCTGAGATTTTTCCTGTGTAAGAAAGAAATCGGTGCACACATTATGGTCTTATCGATCGATCAATCAATCAATCAATCACCCTCTTGTGAGATCATGAACTGGAGGACATACTGGTTAACCCCGACCCCATTCTATACTGTCCCCAGCAGCAAAAACGTGAAGCAACCCTGGGACCAGTGGCGGCTCGTCATTAAGGGCCAGTGGGGTCGGGCCCCACCAAAAATAATGTTTAACGTGTATTTATTATTTTACAAATTAAAATATAGCAACAAAAAACAATGATTTATCCGGAAAAATATGTATGGCCCCACCAACAAAAATGATCACGAGCCGCCACTGCCTGGGACCCAGGAAACAAGTAGAGAGTTATGTTCCGAAAGTGGACACAGATTGTGGGATAATCAAATGTACGTGAAATCGAACAATTACAGGTTGGTGTTTAAATGATACGATCTACCTCTATGCTACTCCAGCCCCCAAACACACTTTAAAACAAAATTAGTTTGCCCTTTTTGTTTATTAAATCTCCAATTTTATTTTGAAGTTGTATAATTTGTTTAAAGTTAGTTGCATATCCTTTACAGGACTTTACTTTGCGAATGAACCCCAGCTTTTTAACGCTGTTTGTGATTTTTCTAGGCATTATTACGTTCAGTAGTTTGCCATTGCTTTCTGAACGGGTGGTGCCATCGTCATTTTGTAAAATCCACGCGAAACAATTTGCAACCAAATTGTCCGCAGCGTGATTCGAACTCAGAACGTCGGGGTTAATAGACCGAGTCACTATCCCCTAAGTCACAGACTTAATTTGTTTACCGTCTGTTTTCAATAAATAATTGATTGATTGATTGATTGATTGATTGATTGATTGATTGATTGATTGATTGGTAGGATCAACATCATTACACTTCGATAAATAACATACGTACTACGATCTCTTTCTTACACATGAATATCTCAGCGACAGTGCACGACATCCACAGCTCCGGCGAGTGTCCTCGATGAATTTTAAAGGTGGTAAAATTTTTGTAGGGATCTTTTTTTTTTCTTACCTGCTTTTTTGATGTTCAAATACCAAGCGTTCATTTACGTGCTAAACTTGAACACGGTCCAACGTTTTATCTTGCGTCTCCGATAGGACTAGGAACTCGATCTCACCTACACGAGATTTAAAAAATCTGTGAAAATAAAATTATATGTTTCGACCACATAAACAGATTACCAACAGACAGTGCACCTCAAAGAGGAATGTTACTCCGATACAATGGATACAAATCAGAAGACGTCCACGCAAAGGGCGACCTCAGAAATAACAGAGGCGGTGAGAAATATTATATATGAAGCTTACACATATAAGACATTTGTTCTAGAAATCTCTTTTCTTATCCTGACGCTGTGAGACAAAACAGGATTAGAGAGAGGATAAGGAAGAAGAAGGTACTTGATAGCTCATGCCCATTTATCTTCTCAATCTTGATATCTCCAATCTTGGTTCTTCTCAATCTTGGTACCTTCTCAATCTTGGTACCTTCTCAATTCTGGTTTCTTCTCAATCCTGGTATCTTCTCGATCCTGGTATCTTCTCGATCCTGGTACCTTCTCAATCTTGGTATCTTCTCAATCATGGTATCTTATCATTCCTGGTATCTTCTCAATCTTGGTACCTTCTCAATCCTGAAATCCCTCTTAGTACCTTCTCAATCTTCGTACCTTCTCAATCTGGTACCTTCTCAATCCTGAATCCTCTTAGTACCTTCTCAATCTTCGTACCTTCTCAATCTTGGTACCTTCTCAATCCTGGTACCTTTTCAAAACATAAACAAACACACAAGCAAACAGATCCAGATGTCAAACATCTTTTTTACAAATACTCGTGTACATAACATGTTAAATATCAATGTACATTTATATAAAACAAAATCGACTTGGTTATATATCTACATCACTGATATCAATTTATCTAAGCAATAACATATTATTTCATCTGTTGTCAGACATTTTAATTTTACCTTCTCTGGGGACATCACACTCCTTGTTGGTAACTACTCTTCATGAGGGAAGGGGGTTGCATCTCTAGAGGAATCAATATGTAGCTTACAGAGGGTGTCTCTGTGGCTGAGTGGTTAAGCCCTTTGCCTTGCCAGTCGAAGGTTCGAATTCGGACCGCGGCCTTCTGTTCACGAGTGCATTTTTTCCTGAGACCCCTAGGATTGTTGCCGGAGCTACGGAGTTCGTGCTTTGTGCAATACTCTCGGCAGGTGGCGTGCATTTCTGCGAGAGGACCGAGCCATATTTGGTAAAACTCGGTGCAATAAAGTCAATCTTTCGGCTTTAAAACCCTTTATGTAGCTTACAGAGTATATATAGTAAATAGTGACGCCCTTACGCTTAGGCATCAACAAGATGCACACCATAATACATATGTTTTTGTGTTTGTTTTTTTGCTGTATTGTATTTGTTCTCTGTATTGTATTTGTTCTCTGTATTGTGTTTGTTCTCTGTATTGTGGTTCTGTATTGTGTGTTCTCTGTATTGTATTTGTTCTTCTGTATTGTGTTGTTCTCTGTATTGTATTTGTTCTCTGTATTGTTTTGTTCTCTGTATTGTTTTGTTTCTGTATTGTGTGTGTTCTCTGTATTGTGTGTGTTCTCTGTATTGTGTTTGTTCTCTGTATTGTGTTTGTTCTCTGTATTGTATTTGTTCTCTGTATTGTGTGTTCTCTGTATTGTGTGTGTTCTCTGTATTTATTTGTTCTGTATTGATTTGTTCTCTGTATTGTTTTTGTTCTCTGTATTGTGTTTGTTCTCTGTATTGTGTTTGTTCTCTGTATTGTGTGTGTTCTCTGTATTGTGTGTGTTCTCTGTATTGTGTGTGTTCTCTGTATTGTGTGTGTTCTCTGTATTGTGTGTGTTCTCTGTATTGTATTTGTTCTCTGTATTGTATTTGTTCTCTGTATTGTGTGTGTTCTCTGTATTGTGTGTGTTCTCTGTATTGTATTTGTTCTCTGTATTGTTTGTTCTCTGTATTGTATTTGTTTCATGTGTGTGTTCTCTGTATTGTATTTGTTCTCTGTATTATGTGTGTTTGTATATTTGTTCTCTGTATTGTATTTGTTCTCTGTATTGTATGTTGTATTCTCTGTATTGTATTGTTCTCTGTATTGTATTTGTTCTCTGTATTGTATTTGTTCTCTGATTGATTTGTCTCTGTATTGATTTGTTCTCTGTATTGTATTTTTCTTGTATTGTATTTGTTCTCTGTATTGTATTGTTCTCTGATTGTATTTGTTCCTGTAGTATTTGTTCTCTGTATTGTATTTGTTCTCTATTGTATTTGTTTCTGTATTAGTTTGTTCTCTGTATTGCTATTTGTTCTACGATTGTGTTGTTCTCTGTATTGTATTTGTTCTCTGTATTGTATTTGTTCTCTGTATTGTATTTGTTCTCTGTATTGTATTTGTTCTCTGTATTGTATTTGTTCTCTGTATTGTATTGTTCTCTGTATTGTGTGTGTTCTCGTATTGTTGTGTTCTCTGTATTGTGTTGTTCTCTGTATTGTTTGTGTTCTCTGTATTGTATTTGTTCTCTGTATTGTATTTGTTCTCTGTATTGTATTTGTTCTCTGTATTGTATTTGTTCTCTGTATTGTATTTGTTCTCTGTATTGTATTTGTTCTCTGTATTGTATTTGTTCTCTGTATTGTATTTGTTCTCTGTATTGTATTGTTCTCTGTATTGTATTTGTTCTCTGTATTGTTTGTTCTCTGTATTGTATTGTTCTCTGATTGTTGTCTCTGTATTGTATTTGTTCTCTGTATTGTTTGTTCTCTGTATTGTATTTGTTCTCTGTATTGTATTTGTTCTCTGTATTGTATTTGTTCTCTGTATTGTATTTGTTCTCTGTATTGTGTTTGTTCTCTGTATTGTGTTTGTTCTCTGTATTGTATTTGTTCTCTGTATTGTATTTGTTCTCTGTATTGTATTTGTTCTCTGTATTGTATTTGTTCTCTGTATTGTTTGCTCTGTTTTGTATGTTCTCTGTATTGTATTTGTTCTCTGTATTGTATTTGTTCTCTGTATTGTATTTGTTCTCTGTATTGTATTTGTTCTCTGATGTATTTGTTCTCTGTATTGTATTTGTTCTCTGTATTGTATTTGTTCTCTGTATTGTATTTGTTCTCTGTATTGTATTTGTTCTCTGTATTGTATTTGTTCTCTGTATTGTATTTGTTCTCTGTATTGTATTTGTTCTCTGTATTGTATTTGTTCTCTGTATTGTATTTGTTCTCTGTATTGTATTTGTTCTCTGTATTGTATTTGTTCTCTGTATTGTATTTGTTCTCTGTATTGTATTTGTTCTCTGTATTGTATTTGTTCTCTGTATTGTTTTTGTTCTCTGTATTGTGTTTGTTCTCTGTATTGTGTTTGTTCTCTGTATTGTGTTTGTTCTCTGTATTGTATGTGTTCTCTGTATTGTTTGTTCTCTGTATTGTATTTGTTCTCTGTATTGTATTTGTTCTCTGTATTGTATTTGTTCTCTGTATTGTATTTGTTCTCTGTATTGTATTTGTTCTCTGTATTGTATTTGTTCTCTGTATTGTGTGTGTTCTCTGTATTGTTTGTGTTCTCTGTATTGTGTTTGTTCTCTGTATTGTATTTGTTCTCTGTATTGTATTTGTTCTCTGTATTGTATTTGTTCTCTGTATTGTATTTGTTCTCTGTATTGTATTTGTTCTCTGTATTGTATTTGTTCTCTGTATTGTATTTGTTCTCTGTATTGTATTTGTTCTCTGTATTGTATTTGTTCTCTGTATTGTATTTGTTCTCTGTATTGTATTTGTTCTCTGTATTGTATTTGTTCTCTGTATTGTATTTGTTCTCTGTATTGTATTTGTTCTCTGTATTGTATTTGTTCTCTGTATTGTATTTGTTCTCTGTATTGTATTTGTTCTCTGTATTGTATTTGTTCTCTGTATTGTATTTGTTCTCTGTATTGTATTTGTTCTCTGTATTGTATTTGTTCTCTGTTTTGTATTTGTTCTCTGTATTGTATTTGTTCTCTGTATTGTATTTGTTCTCTGTATTGTATTTGTTCTCTGTATTGTATATGTTCTCTGTATTGTATTTGTTCTCTGTATTGTGTTTGTTCTCTGTATTGTATTTGTTCTCTGTATTGTATTTGTTATCTGTATTGTATTTGTTCTCTGTATTGTATTTGTTCTCTGTATTGTATTTGTTCTCTGTATTGTATTTGTTCTCTGTATTGTATTTGTTCTCTGTATTGTATTTGTTCTCTGTATTGTATTTGTTCTCTGTATTGTGTGTGTTCTCTGTATTGTGTGTGTTATCTGTATTGTATGTGTTCTCTGTATTGTATTTGTTCTCTGTATTGTATTTGTTCTCTGTATTGTATTTGTTCTCTGTATTGTATTTGTTCTTGTATTGTATTTGTTCCAGCTGTGATTCACTTCTTCAGTTTCTTCTATATTCTCCTCCAGGTTGTTTTGGGTATTCCATGGTTTTGTTTATCCTCTGGTATCCATCTCAGTGCAGTTTTTTTAAACCATCAGTCTCCATGTGTATCTTATGTCTGATCCATCTCCAGTATCTCTTGTGAATCATATTCTCTTGTTGACATTGTGTAAGCATTTCTTGTTGACATTGTGTAAGCAGTTCTTGTTGACATTGTGTAAGCAGTTCTTGGTTAGAGATAATTGTTGTCCACCTCTTGCGTAGGACCTTTCTCAGACGTACCGTATCAGTATGCACACTCTTCGATATAGGCTGAGGAGACTGAGCACCTATGGATCTGCCGGAGTGTAATGACGTCAGTTTAGTTACCAATATCAGACGTGTCCCAGACATGTTTTTCTCTTAACATTAGTAACTATACTGTATCAATCCTAACATATGCCAGCAAGAGTTGTATCAATCCTAGCATATGTTAGCAAGAGTTGTATCAATCCCAACATATGCCAGCGAGAGTTGTATCAATCCTAGCATATGTTAGCAAGAGTTGTATCAATCCTAACATATGCCAGCGAGAGTTGTATCAATCCTAGCATATGCCAGCAAGAGTTGTATCAATCCTAGCATATGTTAGTAAGAGTTGTATCAATCCTAACATATGTTAGCAAGAGTTGTATCAATCCTAACATATGCCAGGAGAGTTGTATCAATCTAGCATATGCCAGCAAGAGTTGTGATCAATCCTAACATATGCCAGCGAGAGTTGTATCAATCCTAGCATATGTTAGCAAGAGTTGTATCAATCCTAACATATGCCAGCGAGAGTTGTATCAATCCTAGCATATGCCAGCAAGAGTTGTATCAATCTAACATATGCCAGCGAGAGTTGTATCAATCCTAGCATTCCAGTTGTTATCCACTCATCCATCTCAGGAGTTTTAAACCTAGCTCATGTTACTATAGTCTGTATTCAATCCTAACATATCTCAGGAACTTGTATCAGTCTTAGGATAATGTCCAGCTAAGATTTAGATCAATCTAACATTGATTAGCTAGAGACTGTATCAATCCTAGGATATGCCAGCAAGAGTTGTATCAATCATGCATATGTTAGTAAGTTGTTCAACTTAGCATATGCTGTACAAGATTGTAATACATCAATCCTAACATATGCCAGCAAGAGTTGGAAAATGACTAAAGATATAGAAAGCAAGTTGAATGCATTTGAAAATAGATGTCTGCGAAAAATAATGAATATAAAATGGAATGAATTCAGGAGAAGTGATGAAATCAGAGACATGTCTGGTCAACCACTAGTGACAACTGTTATAAGAAAGAGAAGATGGAGATATGTTGGACACATCTTGAGGAGAAATGATCAAAGAATATCAAATCAGGCATTGAAGTGGATGCAAAAGGTTCAAGAAAGAGAGGACGACCTAAGGATACCCTGAAACGAACTTTGCTGAGAGAGACAAAAAAATATCAGACTCAATTCCATGGAAGAGAGCGAACGAGTTCAGCAGGATAGAGCGGTATGGAGAAATTCAGTGGCGGCTCGTGATCATTTTCGTTGGTGGTGTCAGACATTTTTCCCGGATAAATCCTGGTTTTTTGGTCGCTATATTTTAATTTATAAAATAATAAATACACGTTATACATTCCGTCTGCCCAGCGTGTTCGTAGCGCGTTGGACTACGGGTGACTATCCCTCTGTGTGTGCGGGTTCAATTCCGCGGGATGGCAGAAAAAGCCGCAGATTCCCCAGATTTACGGTGTTCGTGGCACCGAACCGAAGGGTTACGATGTCCATGGCACCGAGCCGAAGAGCTGAAAAGTTCAAGTCTTCTGGATCGGAAAAAAAAAATAAAAATACATTATTTTTAGTGGGAACCGGCTCCACTGGCTCTTAATGACGAGCCGCCACTGGAGAAATTACTTGATAGCTCTATGTAATTTATAACGGTACAAGAGAAATTGTTGATAGCAACTATTAATTAACAACATTGAGTTGCAACAGATTTACAACTGTCTGAACTGATATATCCGTTCGCTTGTGTGTATGTTAGAACATGGAGTGGTCAATGTTTACAAATATTTATATTGAAACAAATTTAATAAAAGTTACATTATAACAACAAAGCAGGAAATGTTATAGAAATATTGGGATCATGCATATAGCAGCAGAGTATGCAGAAGAACAGTAAGGAAATTTGGGAGTTCAGAACACTTATAGCAAAAAGAGCAGTCAACAAATTTGTCCGCAGACATTGCAACGACTACAAACGATGAGAATAGTAAACTCACTTATTAGTAGCATGGTTCAAGTTTAATTCCATAGTGGGCGGGGAATATGTTCCTGACAGTCACGGCTCTCAGGTCGACCCAGCTTTATTTTGGTACCAGGAAAATTAATGAGCAGTAAAAGCGGGTAACATGCGTGATGTCGACCACAACACCCATCGTGTACCGACGGTTATTAAAAAAAATACGGGTCTAACACCATATTCGCCAATATACCTCCAGGTTTCAAATAGGGGTTCTTCTTCTTCTTCTCCTTCAATGATCCAGCAGCACTTGAGCTCTTGCCCTTCGGCCCAATGCTATGTAGTGGTATCTGCATGTGTTTGTAAGTTGTTCTTTTGTTCTGTATAATGTGTTCCATTTATCTGGCCTTGGAGGAAGGAGGATCTTCATCTGGTGCTTGACACCTGAAGAGGCGGCTGAACACTCACACACTCATAGCCACAATCAAACAAATAGACACACTTCCCACAGAAAATCTCACACTAAGATACACACACAATTTACACACATACAATGTATTCACAGAAATATTCACACACATAACTACACTCTGCAAACATACCCACACAGTTTCAGTTTGGAATATCTTCATTGCACTCCGGACATATCCATAGACGCTCCGAACTCCTTCGCAATATCTTCAACAGCGTCCAGCGACTGACCGTACCAGTTCGATTTTGATTAATGAGCCTACTCGTATACCTGTTGTGCTGTACTTTTCTTGCCATACCAATCTTCAAACCCAGCTCTCGTATTCTAGTAGTTGACGTGGATTGGTTTAGATGAAGGTATTCCGGGAACGCAAGAGAGAGAGAGAGATGAAGGTCTTCTCTGCTGCCACACTCTATGAGGGACGTATACCCACACAAAACAAAAAAATCACACACAAATTTCACGAAAACAAACTTCCACACAAATATATTCCCACATCTTCTGTAATGAATCTTTCAAATCTTCTGCATCGTGTCTACCTGGTTATGCATTCTGTCAAAGACAATTAGACTCACACAATAAACACACTCACTCGCTTCTCGGTCTTTTGGCTAAGATGACAATGTAGTGTCCATTTGATCTCCGGCCAGAAGGTGGGAGCCTTCAAATAACAAACTAAATACTTAAACAAACTCCGAGCAGCTCGCATTCGACATAATGACGACACTAGGAGTTTACACGCTTAACCGGACTGGGTTCACCAGTTGTGGCCCTTCCTTGGTAGGACCCAATTTTAAAAAAAAGGCTCATACAAAAACACATCCCGTGCGCACACACACACACACAGTGACTCACTTACATCATCATCATCATCATCATGTGCCGTGTCGTGCCGGCTGGGGTAGACGATCATGGATCTCCACAAATCTCTGTCTTTGGTGTTTGCTATCAACTCAGACGTTGACGCTCTTCCATGCCTTAGAGTCAAGATATCCAAAATTTTCTCTCTCTGTCTTCCTCTGTCTCGTCTACCCTCGATTTTACCGTTGTCACAATGTGTTCTAAACCTCTCCTCCTCATCACATGCCCGAAAAATGATGACTACCTCTTTCTTATATTGATGACAAACTTTCTCCGTCTCTTGACCTCATTCAACACCTCAACATTAGTCATTTTAGCAGTCCATGGCATTCTCATCATTCTTCTGTAAAACCACATCTCTGTGGCCCTCATAGATTTTTTTATCTGCTTGTTTATTGTTCATGCCTCACATCTACATGCCCACTTACACAAATGTACATATATACGAGTAGATATATATATATATAGATATACAACAAAAACATGTCTACATTTTAAAGTTCTACATGCTAAAGTTTGACATGATGATATAACATTGTGTAACAATACTACACCAGAAATCTACAGACCTTCATAAATGGATGTTTATATAGAATATAGGGACTGAGATGGTATGATAAGATTACAAACGAGGAACTCAGAGAAAGAGATAAGCAGATACCAGTGGAGAAAGAGCTAAGGAAGAGAAGCTGGCGATGGATAGGATACACAATGAGAAGACCGACTAGAAACATTGCAAGACATGCACTGTTTTGGAACCCGCAGGGAAAGAGGAGTAGAGGAATGTCAAGACATACCTGGATAAGAGAGCTGGAGGCTGATATTAAAAGGATAGGTAAAACATGGAGAGAATTGGAAGAGATGGCAGGAGAGAGGAAGAGTTGGAAGAAGTTTGCTGAAGACCTGTGCTCCGTTGGGAGTTGAAATGTGAAGAAGAAAAATAACAATACTACAGAATGATGAGAGAAATAATATGAAGAGAGAGAGAGAGAGAGAGAGAGAGAGAGAGAAAGAGCGAGAGGATATCTGGAATCGTATACAATAGTACATACATATTATCTAAAGTCATATTTGAATTCAGATTTTTCAAGTTATTTTTTCGATGCTGTTATTTTGTTGATTTGTTGTGTCATCATCCAATAGCTTTTCTTGAACAGAACTTTGCCACCCCAACAGTCCTTCATGATTTCTCTCTCTATCTCTCTCTCTCTCTCTCTCGCTCTCTCCCATAGGCCAGATGTCATGACCCCTGCAGCCGTCCTCCTCAAACCATCATTTGCATCCTGAATCCATCTTTCCTTTTTTGCCGGAATGCATTCTTCCATGATGGTCTTCTCAAACGTTTTGTGTCTCTTTATATGTCCAAAATACTTCAATTTTCTCTTTTTATTTCTAGCATCAGCCAGTTTTCTTCAGTTCGAGTTCTTTCTGGATAGATCTATTTGTTCTCTTCTCTGTCCACGACAATCGGAGGACACTTCTGTAACATTTCTATTCAAAGGCAATAATGATCTTCTCTGCCACTTTGTCAATGGTCCATGTCTCACAACCATATGATGCTAAGGAAAAACGAAGGCTCTTAAACACTTGATTTGCCCGCTTGCCCAGGCATTTCGTTTCCGTGCAGGCGCCAGTTGGACTAGCAGGGTGACTGTCCTGCTGAGTGGGTTACGATTCATACACCGACAGTGACCTGGGCAAGAGCTGAAAGTCTCATCATGTTGCTGATTGTGTAGTTTCTTTTGATTTGAGTCATTTGGATGTATACATGGATAGTTAGATTAGACACTGGATTGAAGACATGATTCAGACATTGATCAGATGAAGGTTTAATACTTTGACTAGAATAAAGAATTAAATAATATCTTAATTTTTTTTTATTGATTTGATAATCATTATGCAGTGATACTGGATTATTATCGGATAGACCATGGTTAATTAAATATTTGAAGTGATTAAAATAGCTACTCTTGTTCTAGATACAAACGTAATTGATACGATATCAAGTAGCAATGTTTTATTAAACTTTAGCCACAGGGAAATACAGGACGTGTTCAATTGTTACAAGGAATGGGCTTAGTACTCCTAGAGCTCGGTTAATGACGAGCCGCCCCTGCACAAATCATCTCTCTATATTCCACAAGTTCTACTCAATGTAAATATTATTTATAATTATATAAAAAACATAATAATACATATATAACAAACATATCCATAAATAGCATTCTATCTTCAGCCAATCAAAGACATCAATACAAATGGGGGAGGAGACATGTAAAAAATTGTATCAAATATGTTTAACAAGGTCTCATAACAGTTCACAATGTCCAACCAATCACAGTCAAGATAACAGAGATGAAAGTATTTGTTGTATCTGGCAGCCAATCACCAGACAGTACATTTATGTTTTGGGTTCATCCTTGATCCAAGATGGCAGTTATACGCTTTCGAAAACTCATTGGAGTTGGAGAGTGGACCAAACACTCGAAGTGGACCTAAGCTGTGAACAGATGTGCGGATTTTCCTCCAGGCTTCTTCATCTCTCATTTTACCGCACCAAATCTGAGAAAAATTTACGAAAACGTTTTTTTTTTTAAAGTTTAAGATAAATGATAAGAAAACAAATATAAGAATAAATACAAGAACTAATATAAGATAAAATTTAATAAAAATATTTTATGTAAAATATAAACAAAAGTTTATGAAAAAAATTAAAAAAAGTTTAAGAAAAGAAAATATTTTTAAAAGTTTAAGAAAAGATGTTTTTTTAAATTGTAATAAAAAGTATAAGAACTAGTTTTAGAAAAAGTTTAAGAAAAAGAAAAACATTTTTAGATTAGGAAAGATTTTAAGAAAATTTGAAGAAAAGTTTAATAAAACTTTTTAGAAAAATTGAAAAAATATAAGAAAAAGTTGAAGAAAAAATTTAAGAAAAGTTTAAGAGTTTGAGAAAAAATAATTTTTTTTAATTTAAGAAAAAGTATACGAAAAAGTATAAGACAGTGAGAAAGATTATTTTAAATATGAAAAAAATATTTGAAAATGTTTCAGAAAAGTTTAAGGAAAATTTAAGAAAACACATTTTTAAAAATAGTAATTTAACAAGTTTAAGAAAAGTATAGGAAAACGTTTAAGAAAAGTTTTAAAAAGTATAGGAAAAAGTTTAAGAAAAAGTTTAAGAAAAAGTATAGGAAAAGTTTAGAAAAGTTTAAGAAAAAGTATAGGAAAAGTTTAAGAAAAGTTTAAGAAAAGTATAGGAAAAAGTTTAGAAAAGTTTAAAAAAGTAAGGAAAAAGTTTAAGAAAAAGTTTTAAAAAGTATAGGAAAAGTTTAAGAAAAAGTTTAAGAAAGTTTAAAAAGTATAGGAAAAAGTTAAGAAAAGTTTTTAAAAAGTATAGGAAAAGTTTAGGAAAAAGTTTAAGAAAAATATAGGAAAAAGTTTAAGAAAAATTTTTAAAAAGTATAGAAAAGTTAAAGAAAAGTTTTAAAAAGTATAGGAAAAGTTTAAGAAAAGTTTAAAAAATATAGGAAAAAGTTTAAGAAAAGTTTTTAAAAAGTATAGGAAAAGTTAAAGAAAAAGTTTAAAAAGTATAGGAAAAGTTTAAGAAAAAGTTTAAGAAAATATAGGAAAAGTTTAAGAAAAAGTTTAAGAAAAAGTATAGGAAAAGTTTAAGAAAAAGTTTAAGAAAAGTATAGGAAAACAAGAAAACTGTAAGAAAATTATACGAAAAAGTTTATGAAAAATTTGAGAAAAATGTCAGAAAAATGTAAAACATTTAAGAAAAAGGTTCAGAAAAAATGTAATAATTGTTTCTTCTTTCTGTATCTTATCTATCTATCCTATCTCTAATGTTGCCAAGGTATTTCGCAAGGCAAGATTTAACCACTCAGCCACAGAGATTCTGCTACCACATGCAGTAACCATGCCAATGGAAAGTGGACGTATTCCATGATATACCTAGAACAAGGAAGTGGGGCCTTGTTTGGGCAGGAACGACAGATCTGTTCACCGACCCCTCTCTTTCCACATGCTACTAAATAGTACCACTGTCTACAAACCTTACCTGGGCATAATTCAGAAAGAACAACTGATTGTGATTGAGTCCAATACCAGGTAACTCTGGTTCTTCGCCGTTCTTTTCCACCCATTTTCTGTACGCCTTTGATGATAACAAAGTAGATGAGTTTAGTAATGACAATATCTATTTATCTATCTATCTATTTATCTATTTATCTATCTATCTATTTATCTATCTATCTACCTATCTATATACCTATCTATCTATCTACCTATCTAACTATCTAACTAACTAACTATCTATCTATCTATCTACCTATCTATCTATCTATCTATCTACCTATCTAACTAACTAACTATCTATCTATCTATCTACCTATCTACCTATCTATCTATCTATCTATCTACCTATCTAACTAACTAACTATCTATCTATCTATCTACCTATCTACCTATCTATCTACCTATCTACCTATCTAACTAACTAACTATCTATCTATCTATCTACCTATCTACCTATCTATCTATCTATCTATCTACATATCTAACTAACTAACTATCTATCTATCTATCTACCTATCTACCTATCTATCTATCTATCTACCTATTTTTCTATCTATCTATTCTCTAATCCTGTTTTGCCTTCCAGTGTCAGGTCGAAAAAGGAGACGCATAGAGCGAGCCAATCTATGCGCCTTGTCTTTCTTTCTCTTCTCCAATACTGATTTGTCTCACAGCTTCAGGGTAAGAAGAGATTTCTAACACGGGCTTTTGTGTGCGCTTCATAAATAGTGTCTTTCGTCGCCTCTATTATCTTTGAAGTCCACCTTTTGCATTTCTGGCCTTTTGCTTTGTATCCACTGTATTGGAGCAACATTGCTCTCTGTGGTATATCGGAGCAGCATTGCTCTTTGAGGTGCACTGTCTGTTGGTAATCTGCTTATGTGACCGAACCATTTAATTTGTTGTTTCTGATGAAGTCTAGTACTGATGTTGTACCCACTTTTTCCTGATGTCTTCATTTCTCAACCTGTCTCTTCTTGTTACACCCAGCATTCTGCCTAGACGATTCAATGACAATATAGATGAGTGTATATATATATAAATCCATGTCTAAGGCCAAGTCTTCCTATATCTAGCTATATCTTGCAGCTTCCAGAGAGTATATAGTGGGGGTGTAAATAGCTCATTGTTCATTGTTCATTGTAGGATCATCTTCATTGCACATCGGACATATCCATAATTTCTCCAATTTCCTCCCAAGCATGTATTTCAGTGTGTTTAGACTAACAACTCCTGTTCTGTGTTGATTGATGTATCTACTGGGGTTTCTCTCGTGGTTTTCTTGTCTTGTAGCACCTATCGGTATGCACAACTTGCGCAACCGAGATAGAGAATACCTTTATCTTCATCGTTGAAATCTTCAGAGCGTATGTTTTCTCTGAGAAAGTTGATGATGTCGCTTCTGTTCATAGAAGACCCATTCTCAATCGTAGCATTGCCCACCAGTGCGTCTGCTCTCTCATTGCCCTTGACCCCAGCATGACACGGGACAAAGATGAAAATAAATATCTAGATTGACTCTGGTCATAGACTTATGACAATGTGACATTGGGTATCATTAAACTCAAGGTTATTGTTTTGTTAACATATAATTAGAAGGGACAGTTTAGAAAATTTGGTTACAACAGACGAAATACAGGGTAAGAGAGATAGAGGGGACAAAATTCGTAATGGCTTGAAATCGTGTTTCAACAATGGTTCGGTAACGGAGTTGATGGATTGTACCAGAGACAGACAGATGTGGAGAAACATGGTCGCCTACGCCAACCAGCACAGCACTTGATTCATTTATATGGCATCAATAATTCTTTCCCAAGTCTCAGGCCTTCTGCAGACTTCAGTTCCTCACAAAAACCCCATGCCCAAGTCTGTTTGAGACGCCCTGTTTTCCTTCTTCACTGCTGGTTCCACTTCAATGATTGTTTAATGACACTTAACTATATCTCCTCTAAGACTAGATATATACTGATGATGTTTATTCAATGTACAAGTCTAACGGTTCCAAATCTGAAGCATTGACTTCATTGACCAGTTTTACTACATATAGCTCGGGCCCTCTCCACAGAAGCCGAACACATGCAGCCAGAGTATTGTACAAATTACCAACTCGTAGCTTCTTTTTCTTTTCTCTCCAATCCTGATGCCTCACAACGTCAGGTCAAGAAGTGATTTCTAAAACGGGCCCTGTGTGCGCTTCGTAGATAGTGTCTTTCGTCGCCTCTGTTATCTCTGAGGTCAATCGTGTGCCTGTTCTCCTTTTTGCTTTGTACCCATTGTATCGGAGCAGCATTGCCCTTTGAGGTGCATTGTCTGTTGGTAATCTGCTTACGTGGCCGAAACATTTCATTTGTTGTTTCTTGATGAAGTCTAGTACTGATGTTGTACCCACTTTTTCCAGATGTTTTCATTTCTCAACCGGTCTCTTCTTGTTACACCCAGCATTCTGCGTAGACACTTCATCTCTGTTGTGACTAGTTTTCTTCTATCATTTGTTGTCAGTGTCCAGGTCTGGCACTGGTAACATAATGTGGAGAGAAAGATTGTGTTGAACAATGCTCTTTCTGTGTTCATGATGACGTGCTCCAGCAACAATCTTAGAAGTCTCTAGAACAATATATACGTGAACAGAATGGCGAGGTCTAGATTCCAACTCACGACTGTCGAAATGAATAAATACATAACGACAAGCATTCTACTTCCCCTTCGCCCCTAGGGAGGCATATATCTGCAACCAAGACCTTCCAAGCCCGCCTATCCAAGGCCATCTCTTCCAGATCTCTCCACTCTCTCCCCATTCTCTTGCATTCTGTCTCCAGGTGTTCCTGGCTCTTCCCCTACCTCTATTGCCCTGGGGGTTCATCTTCCCAGTTTCAAACATTGTGCGGATATTTCAGGTGCCAATCCTGGAGATCTTCCGGGTTTAAAAAATGTGAATCTGCAGCGCGATTTCCTTTCGAATATTACCGGGTTGCTACTTTAGCCCCTCCTTGCGAGTCCTTCGTCTTCTTCTTTGGGTGGCGAGCTATGAATTTTCAAGGTTGTGGTTTTTGTAACTATCTAGTGTTTTTTACGGGTTGGGGTAGCTAGCCCCACACCCAACCTCCTAAATTTCCTCTTACGACATGCGTGGCAGATAACAGTGGTTTTATTCTTTAAAGCCCAATTTGGGCCCCGGTAACCGCTCGGGCGATTGCGATAATCATGGCAACATGAACCAGTGGTGGGATGCTCCGACGATTCAAGCTTTCAGAGTTAGGGTACTGTGTATCATTGACCAATACTCTCAGTTTAAACAGATAAGTGTTTGTTCTGATGAATTGTGGTTTTTTTAATATGAAATTTTCTTACCCAGAAATGGAAATTGTTTGTTTGTAAAGTGTTGCTGATGGTATCTAATGACTGATAAAAAAAAGCACTGAGAACAAGAGAACTAACAACATAGAATATACTTCAAAGATTGAATCGAGTCTGCGGGGAATGGGTGGACGATTCAGAGATCACATCTCAAGAAGCATTCAGAATCATATCTCAGAAGCATTCAGAGATCATATCTCAAGAATATGACTTGGCTGTACACACCTGGACATGCTGGAGTGCAGGGTAATGAACGTGCTTACTTTCTTGCAAACAATGCCCCAACCCATGCGGACAGAAGTATGGACAGAGCCGATATCATCAATGGGTACGCTCTATTTATGGATATGGGTGAGTCTCAGACACTAGAACGAGTCAGAGAATTTGTAGATGCCAGACAGTGTCGTCTTCGTGGTAGAGAGAAAAGATATAGTAATCAACTTCTCATGGGTACTGTGAGAAAATGGACTTTGGGATGGTTGCTGCAGCGGAGGACAGAGCACGAATGGGAATGCCCAATGTGCCATGACGTCGATCGCATAACATAACATAACAAGAGAACTAACCCTGTAAGCTTGCTTGAGTCCACCATTATCTGCGATATTCTCCCCTTGTGTGATTTTACCATTCATCTATGGAGTAAAACATTAAATATAATGTTAGATTTGACACAGTCAGGCCATGTTATAAATGCTTTCATTAATAGCTGCTAAGGACGTGTATATACGTTTTTCCCATTCACTGCTAAAGTCGTATTAACACGTCTGTTATTATCTCTCCACTGTGGGCTAAAGACGTGTTAGCACGTTATGCTTTTCTACTGTCACTGCTGTAGGCGTACATTCACGTTTGTGACCTAGAAACAAAGAGTAGATATTTTTAGCTCCGTCTTCGGAAAGTATGTAGCAGCGAAAGGGTTAACATAAGAAGTAGAACAACATAACTGTGTTTACAACTGTTTAACCTTCGCTCCAGTGGATATAGGACTGCACCTGTCGGTCTACTACTGCTACCACTACTGATACTGCTACTACTGTTACTGCTACTACTACTTCTCTGCTGCTGCAGACTACTACTACTACTACTACTGCTCAACTCCTACTACTATTACTACTGCATCTACTGCCACTACTACTACTACGCACCACTCTACTAGTACTACTACTACTACTACTAACTACTACTACTACTACTACTGTATTACCTATTACTGCTACTACTACTACTGCTACTACTACCACTACTACTACTACTACTGCTACTACTACTACTACTATTACTACTATTACTACTACTACTACTACTATTACTACTACTACAATTACCACTACTACTACTACCACTGCTACCACTGCTACCACTACTACTACAACTACTACTAAACATTCGAATTTCTATTCTGCAACTAAACACTTCAGCAAATTCGAATCCATACCTTCTAATTCTAGAAATTACTAGTTACAATTCCCGTTGTTGCACTGAATGAAATACCACATAGCTACAAAACTAGTTTCTGCTATTTATGAAACGATACAAGCTTATTATAAATGATGTGATTATTGGTGGAACACTTTTCCTACACAAAAGAATACATAAAACAACATGGAGATTGCCAGATGGTCATACAGAAAACCCAAATAGACCACATTGTAATAAACGGAAAGTGGAGAGACTCGCTGCAAGATGTAAGGGTGAGAAAACTGGCAGATGTTGGTAGTGACCCAGAGCCGTGCCGTGGTATGATACAGAGAGGCGGCCGTATCAGGCGCGACAGCGGCGCATCAAGGGGGCGGATTAAGCAGAAGAATAAAATTTACAATTGAAGATTATTTTAAAGAAAAACGATTTAAGTGGCGGTATTTCGAAGACTTGCATCATACTGAGAAAATATACAACACGGTCCTGTAGTGACCACCAAGGTGTAGGTAGATTGGACATGTATGCTGTATACCAATAGGCTGCAACATTGGTTAGGACAGATCTCAAATGGACAGCGGATGGGAAGAAAGGGCCTGGATGTCCAAATGAAACATGGAGAAGAATGGTGGAGAGAGAATTGAAGGAGTGTGGCCTGACGTGGGAGATGGTTGGTAGAAAGGCAGCAGAACGGAAACAGTGGAAGTCTCTTGTGGAAGCCTTATGTGTCAATCGCGACACGAAGAGGATATATATAGATATAGACAGTGGCGGTTCGTCATTAAGGGCCAGTGGGGCCATGCCCCATCAAAAATTAATGTGTAACGTGCATTTATTATTTAATAAATTAAAATATAACCTAATCCAAAACTCTGATTTTCCATAACATTTGTGCCTGGCCCCACCAACAAAAAGGATCACGAGCCGCCCCTGCATATAGATACGCTTATTCATTAACCTATCACTGACATATCTCATTATTCCCATTAATCTAGCACTTACATATTCATTAATCTCATTAATCTAGCACTTACATATTCGTTAATCTCATTAATCTAGCACTTACATATCTCATTAATCTCATTAATCTAGCACTTACATATTCGTTAATCTGTTCTAGTTTGTACTGAGAGTACTGGTCAATGATACACTGTGCCCTGACTCTGAAAGCTTGGATCGTCTGAGCGTCCCACCACTGTTTGATGTTGCCATGCTTATCATACTGTCGGCCTAATCAACAATGAAAATCAATATACATCATTGATGACCACATCATTATACATCATTGATAAACATAGCATTATACATCATTGATAAACATAGCATTATACATCATTGATAACCACATCTTTGATGACCATACCATTAAATGTCATTGATGACCACATCATTAAACATCTTTGATGATCATATCATTAAACATCTTTGATGACCACATCATTAAACATCTTTGATAAACATATCATTAAACATCTTTGATGACCACATCATTAAACATCTTTGATGACCACATCATTAAACATCTTTGATGACAACATCATTGATGACCCCATCATTAAACATCATTGATGACCACATCATTAAACATCATTGATGACCACATCATTATACATCATTGATAACCACATCATTATACATCATTGATAACCACATCATTATATATCATTGATAACCATAGCATTATATATCATTGATAAACACATCATTAAACATCTTTGATGACCATATAATCAACTATTTCTTAATCGCCTGGTGGCGCAGGCCCGCAAGGAAGCAAAGAATAGTACCACTACGACCTACAATGCATGTCGTAAGAGGCGACTGATTTAGGCCCTAGGATGCTACCTAGTAAAACAAAAAAACAGCGCAGAAATCGGATGTTTTGGTCTACTTATAGAAGCATAACTGGTACAACGTACAATCGCTCTTATGCTCAGATCACATACAAATCACATAGAATGGTTGACAAGTGGTCGATATGGAGCGCTCGAAGAAGAAGAAGAAGAACACTTTCATAGTAAACTAACACCATTTTTATTATGGGGGTGGGGCGGGGGTCTCGGTGCGTAGAGGTTAAGTGCGCGTCTCGTGTTGCTGGAGCCACGGAGTTCGGGCTTAGTGCAGTACTCTCTACAGATGACGTGCTGTTTCTGTTAGAGTGGCCAAATCATATGGGAAAACCCGATGCAATGAATTCTCAGTAATTTGTCTCCAGACTTTGTCGACTTAGATAAGTAGTCACGATTATTCCATTTCAACACGAATCTTTTTCTTGGTTATTTCCCTTTGACCATTAACAAAACTTGCATTAAAGATAGTTGTCCCTGAGAAGGCTAAGAGTCGGTGTGGCGCAGAGGTTAGATGCTCATCTCTCGTGCCAGGGATACCAGGTTCGCTCCCTCGTAGAAATATCTGGATATTTTTCTAGAGATCCCTTATCTTAGTGAAGGTGAGATTGAGTTCCTAGTCCTATCGGAGACGGATGATAATACATATGTCCCGTGTTCAAATTGAGCACTAAAAGAATCCTTGGTAGTTCAAAATCACAAAGAGCAGGCTGGAAAGCCGCTGCCAGGGCAAAATTCATTAGAAAAAGATTAAATATAAAATGTCTACAAAATATCTTCACCATCTTCTAAATTACATCGGGATCCTCGCCGGTGCTACTGAGTTCGTGCACTGCCGCTAAGATCGTCCTGTGTAAGAAAGAGATGAGAGCACACATGGTTACTCACCGAATTGCAATGATGATGGTCCTATCAGTAATCAATCACTCAGTTTACACTATTAATTTGTTCTTTGGGTATGTTGCTATTGCTGTTTAAATACCATGGAGGAATACGGAATGTGCAATCTTTCTCTAGTTGACGACAATGGAGATTATAAGAACGAAGTTAATAGAAGACTAGCCATGACTTTCTAGAGGTAGAGAAGACTAACCATGGCTTTCCAGAGAATGAAGAAGACTAGCCATGGCTTTCCAGAGGATGGACAAGACTAGCCATAGCTTTCAAACGGTGGAGGCTAGCCATGGCTTTCAAAGGGTGGAGAAGGCTAGCCATGGCTTTCAAAGGGTAGAGAAGACTAGCCATGGCTTTCAAAGGGTGGAGAAGACTAGCCATGGCTTTCAAAGGGTGGAGAAGGCTAGCTATGGCTTTCCAGAGGGTGGAGAAGGCTAGCCATGGCTTTCAAAGGGTGGAGAAGGCTAGCGATGGCTTTCAAAGGGTGGAGAAGGCTAGCCATGGCTTTCAAGGGAGAGAAGGCTAGCCAGGCTTTCAAAGGGTGGAGAAGGCTAGCCATGGCTTTCAAAGGGTGGAGAAGGCTAGCCATGGCTTTCAAAGGGTGGAGAAGGCTAGCCATGGCTTTCAAAGGGTAGAGAAGGCTAGCCATGGCTTTCAAAGGGTAGAGAAGGCTAGCCATGGCTTTCAAAGGGTAGAGAAGGCTAGCCATGGCTTTCCAGAGGGTGGAGAAGGCTAGACATGGCTTTCAAAGGGTGGAAAGGCTAGCCATGGCTTTCAAAGGGTAGAGAGGCTAGCCATGGCTTTCAAAGGGTGGAGAAGGCTAGCCATGGCTTTCAAAGGGTGGAGAAGGCTAGACATGGCTTTCAAAGGGTGGAGAAGGCTAGCCATGGCTTTCCAGAGGGTGGAGAAGGCTAGACATGGCTTCAAAGGGTAGAGAAGGCTAGCCATGGCTTTCAAAGGGTAGAGAAGGCTAGCCATGGCTTTCAAAGGGTGGAGAAGGCTAGCCATGGCTTTCAAAGGGTGGAGAAGGCTAGACATGGCTTTCAAAGGGTAGAAAGGCTAGCCATGGCTTTCAAAGGGTAAGAAGGCTAGCCATGGCTTTCAGAGGTAGCAGTATGAAGAAACTAGGGGACGACATCAACAAAGAAACAAAAGTAAGACTTCTGAGAACATGTATATTCCCTGTGACAACATATGGATGTGAACCGTGGACCATAACACAAACATTTTTTTTTTATAAATTGAAGCTTTTGAAACAGTGTTACAGAAAAGTTCTTAGAACAATCCTGGACGAGAAGAAAGAAACAAAGACATCCTACGACCTGCAGATCAAGGAGCATTGGCTTATAAATAACATCATCTCCCTACAAGACCTGCAGATCAAGGAGCATTGGCTTATAAATAACATCATCTCCCTACAAGCCCTTCAGATCAAGGAGCATTGGCTTATAAATAACATCATCTCCCTACAAGGCCTGAATATCAAGGAGCATTGGCTTATAAATAACATTATCTCCCTACAAGGCCTGAATATCAAGGAGCATTGGCTTATAAATAACATCATCTCCTACAAGACCTGCATATCAAGGAGCATTGGCTTATAAATAACATCATCTCCCTACAAGACCTGCAGATCAAGGAGCATTGGCTTATAAATAACATCATCTCCCTACAAGGCCTGCAGATCAAGGAGCATTGGCTTATAAATAACATCATCTCCCTACAAGACCTGCAGATCAAGGAGCATTGGCTTATAAATAACATCATGTTCCGGAAGATGAAATATTTTGGTCACATTAAACGTCACAGTGGTTTGAAGATAACGGTAATAGAAGGTATGGTTTCTGGAATACAAGGCAGGGGATGACCAAGACGAAGGTGGCAGCAAGACATCAAAGAAACCTTGAACATTACGCCCGTAGAGGCCGGAGAACTTTGTTAGAAACAGCGTTTTTCAGAGAGGATGTGTTGATATCGACGTTCCTCAAGGGACATGCTACTACCAGAATGTTTCTTCAATGAATTGTAGGGGAGATTATCCACAGCCTAGCTTTATTATTTAAATCCAGATGACTCCACAATCAAGAATCGGTGATATACAGTCAGATATCTATTTTCACATTTTCTATGTTGCTCTATTATCGTCATGTTTTCTAATGTCACAGAATAATAAGTGTTCTGATTGCTATCACAGTAAGCAAGTTTTACCTGTGTTACTACGCAATCTACCTGTGTGATCAAACTATCAAGCAGTGCCATCAAGCTATCTACCTGTGTCATCAAGCAATCTACCTGTGTCATCTAGCTATCTACCTGTATCGTCAAGCTATCTACCTGTGTTATCAAGCTATCTACCTGTATCGCAAAGCAATCTACCTGTATCGTCAATCTATCTACCTGTATCGTCAATCTATCTACCTGTATCGTCAAGCTATCTACCTGTATCGTCAAGCAATCTACCTGTGTCATCAAGCTATCTACCTGTGTCATCAAGTTATCTACCTGTATCGTCAAGCTATCCACCTGTGTCGCCTAATTATCTGCAGTATCATCTCGTTATCTACAGGTGTAAAGTCATCTACCTGTGACATCAAACCATCTACCTGTGTTATCCAAAAACATAGAATATATAAGCATTTACCTTTATCATCAAATCCGTGTGTTATCTCATGACCAATAACAACTCCAATTCCTCCATAGTTGAGAGATCTGTATAAGAGATAAGTTAGCATCAGATTCTAGTCAGAGTCTACAGTTAACTCTAATAACGGACAGTTAATCTTATATAGGACAGTTAATTCATATAGGACAGTTAATCTCTATATAAGGGACAGTTAATCTCTATATAAGGGACAGTTAATCTCTATATGAGGACAGTTATTTTAGGACGTTCTCTATACAAGGACAGTTAATCTCTATATAAGGGACAGTTAACTCTATTAAGGACAGTTAATCTCTATATAAGGGACAGTTAATCTCTATACAAGGGACAGTTAATCTCTATAAAGGGACAGTTAATCTCTATATAGGGACAGTTAATCTCTATAAGGGACAGTTAATCTCTATAAAGGGACAGTTAATCTCTATATAGGGACAGTTAATTTGGCTCTATTCATAGGACAGTTAATCTCTATATAAGGGACAGTTAATCTCTATATAAGGGACAGTTAATCTCTATATGAAGGACAGTTAATCTCTATATAAGGGACAGTTAATCTCTATATAAGGGACAGTTAATCTCTATATGAGGGACAGTTAATCTCTATATAAGGGACAGTTAATCTCTATACAAGGGACAGTTAATCTCTATAAAAGGGACAGTTAATCTTTATATAAGGGACAGTTAATCTCTATATAAGGGACAGTTAATCTCTATATAAGGGACAGTTAATCTCTATATAAGGGACAGTTAATCTCTATATGAAGGACAGTTAATCTCTATATAAGGGACAGTTAATCTCTATACAAGGGACAGTTAATCTCTATATAAGGGACAGTTAATCTCTATATGAGGGACAGTTAATCTCTATATAAGGGACAGTTAATCTCTATATAAGGGAAGACTACAGTAAAACTTTGAAGCAATGGCGAAAGACGTAAAAACAAATTAGTGTTAAGTAGTAGCATATCCCTTGCAGAACGTCGCATTGATCACAGTCCGCCTGAAATGCTCTCTGTATCTTGCAAGTTCTCCTGCCTCTTCCAGCCTCATGTTCAAGGTTTCTTTAATGTCCTGCTGCCATCTTCATCTTGCTCGTCCCCTGCCTCGTTTTCCAGGAACCATGCCTTCCATTACTTTTCTCTCTAGACCACTGTGACGTTTTAATGTAGCCAAAACAAAGTACTGTAGTTTTACAAAATACGAAAACAATAACAATACACAGCAACGTTTCGACCAAAGGTCTTTATCAAGCAAAGGATACAAGAGAGGAGAAGAATTTCACCTCTTGCACAACACACAACATGTTGTGATTTTTCATATTTTCATTTTAGGCCCGTTAGGAACTTGTTGTTTGACTCTACATGCTGTGCTAGAAGTGAAATTCTTCACTTCTGTTGTATAGTTTGCTTGATAAAGGCCTGTTGGTCGAAACGTTGCTGTGTATCGTTATTGTTTTTGTATTTTGTAAAACTACAGTACTTTGTTATTACG
This sequence comes from Arion vulgaris, assembly GCA_020796225.1. Classification (NCBI taxonomy): domain Eukaryota; kingdom Metazoa; phylum Mollusca; class Gastropoda; order Stylommatophora; family Arionidae; genus Arion; species Arion vulgaris. The sequence goes on along the minus strand of CM036778.1, from coordinate 17,434,666 downwards.
TGTTCCTACAGTTAATCTCTAATAATCTTTATTCAAGTTCTTTCATCTGTCCCACAGGTCTAGGGAAGCTACCTAGTAAATAAAAAGACATCGGATGTGTTGGCCTAGGAACCCGTAGGCGCATAACTGGCACAAAGCACAATCGCTCTTAGGCTCAGATCACATAAAACCCGCAAAAGGTGGTTTAATAAGTGGTCGTTATAAGAAGAAGAAAGAAGAAGAATTCAAATTCTATACAAATATTTTTCACATCAGTTACCAGTTACTAGTTATCAGTTACCAGTTATCCGTTACCAGTTACTAGTTATCAGGTACCAGTTGTCCGTTACCAGTTACCAGTTATCAGTTACCAGTTATCAGTTACCAGTTATCCGTTACCAGTTATCAGTTACCAGTTATCAGTTACCAGTTATATGAGGACTATCATCATATCACTCCGAACATGTCCATAGGTGCTCCGATCTCCGTACCAACAAATCCAACAGCGTCCAGTGGACCAACACGCCAGTTCGATGTTTGATTTCTCCCACTTCTATTGTTACTGTCTCGTTAAACGACACGGTGGTTCGGGGAGGATAGTAATGGAAGGCGTGGTTCATGTGTGTAGAGGCAGGGGAAGACTAAGACGAAGGTGGCAGCAGAAAAATCTTGAACATGACATTAGAAAAGGCCGAAGAATGTGCTAGAGACAGAAAGTTTGTCAGTCAGGCTGTGATGACATGGAGAGCGGTATCGTGTGAGCTGATTGTCAGTGCAGGGGACACAGAACTGTAGGGATATATCATGTCCAACGTCAACAGATAAGAAACCTGATGATGATGATAATTATGATGATGATGATGATGATGTTGTTGATGATGATGATGGTGATGACAATGATAATGATGATGATATTGCCGACGAATATGGTTATGACGATGATGATCTAATGATGATGATGTCGACTTCGTCTTCTTCTTCTTCTGCAATCAACTTCTGCTATGCGACTACTCTGGTATGTGTTATAAACAGGGTGGTGAGCTTGAGGTCTTCACCAGTCCCCATAGTTTGTTTTGTAGGGTTGTTTCTGTTGGCCAGATCTCCATTCTCACACTTCTCAGGCTGAGTCAGTCTTGCAGGATGTGCTCTGGGGATTGCTTAGGTGCTCCACATGTGCAGGCTGCAGAGTCCCTGCTACCCATTCTATGGAGGTGTGTTCTGAGAATGCAGTGTCCCGTTCTAAGTTTGAAGACTGTAGATATTGACAACGATGAGGATGATGATGATGACAATGATAATGATGATGATATTGATGACGATGAAGATTAGGACGGCGCTAGAGATGATAATAATAATGATGATAATGATGATGATGTAGATGACGAAGATGATGATGATGGCAACGATGAAGATTTATTGCGACGATGGTGAAGATGATGATGATGATGATGATGACGATGATGATGATGATGTTGTTGATGATGATGTTGATGATGATGATGACGATGATGATAGAGAAGATGATGATGATGTTGATGATGTTGACGACGATAGAGAAGAAGAAGACGATGATGTTGATTACGATAGAGAAGAAGATGATGATGATGATGATGCTGTTGACGACGATAGAGAAGAAGAAGACGATGATGATGTTGACGACGATAGAGAAGAAGAAGATGATGACGATGATGATGTTGACGACGATAGAGAAGAAGAAGAAGGAGAAGATGATGATGATGACGATAGAGAAGAAGAAGAAGAAGATGATGATGATGACGATGTTGACGACGATAGAGAAGAAGAAGACGATGATGTTGATTACGATAGAGAAGAAGAAGATGATGATGATGTTGACGACGATAGAGAAGAAGATGATGATGATGATGATGTTGTTGATTACGATAGAGAAGAAGAAGACGATGATGTTGATTACGATAGAGAAGAAGAAGATGATGATGATGATGTTGTTGTTGATTACGATAGAGAAGAAGATGATGATGATGATGTTGTTGTTGATTACGATAGAGAAGAAGATGATGATGATGATGTTGTTGTTGATTACGATAGAGAAGAAGATGATGATGATGATGTTGTTGTTGATTACGATAGAGAAGAAGATGATGATGATGATGTTGTTGTTGATTACGATAGAGAAGAAGAAGATGATGATGATGTTGACGACGATAGAGAAGAAGAAGATGATGACGATGATGATGTTGACGACGATAGAGAAGAAGAAGAAGGAGAAGATGATGATGATGACGATAGAGAAGAAGAAGAAGAAGATGATGATGATGACGATGTTGACGACGATAGAGAAGAAGAAGAAGGAGAAGATGATGATGATGACGATAGAGAAGAAGAAGGATGATGAGGGATGTTGTTGTTGATTACGATAGAGAAGAAGATGATGATGATGATGATGTTGTTGATTACGATAGAGAAGAAGATGATGATGATGATGATGTTGTTGATTACGATAGAGAAGAAGAAGACGATGATGTTGATTACGATAGAGAAGAAGAAGATGATGATGATGTTGTTGTTGATTACGATAGAGAAGAAGATGATGATGATGATGTTGTTGTTGATTACGATAGAGAAGAAGATGATGATGATGATGTTGTTGTTGATTACGATAGAGAAGAAGAAGATGATGATGATGTTGACGACGATAGAGAAGAAGAAGATGATGACGATGATGATGTTGACGACGATAGAGAAGAAGAAGAAGGAGAAGATGATGATGATGACGATAGAGAAGAAGAAGAAGAAGATGATGATGATGACGATGTTGACGACGATAGAGAAGAAGAAGAAGGAGAAGATGATGATGATGACGATAGAGAAGAAGAAGAAGAAGATGATGACGATGACGATGTTGACGACGATAGAGAAGAAGAAGAAGATGATGATGATGATGGATAGTCTACATAACATCGACATCCTAACATGTATGAGACTTACTTGGGGAAGACAGCACTGTAAAATAGTGGTTGTAGTATACCAGCTGGGAACACTGAAATATAAGACATGATAACCAGATATTACTTGATCAAGTCAAGCAACCAGGTTTCATACCATGCGGTATATTCAGGAATAAGCTCGGTCTTTCGTTGACCAGTGATCTCTTCTTCTTTATCTTCTTCTAACGCTCCTTATCGACCACTTTTTAAACCACTCTATGGGATTTGTATGTGATCCGAGCCTAAGAGCGTATTCTTCTTCTTCGAATGCTTCATATCGACCACTTGTTAACCACTGTGTGATTTATATGTGATCCGAGCCTAAGAGCGTATTCTTCTTCGAATGCTTGATATCGACCACTTGTTAAACCACTCTGTGTGATTGGTATGTGATCTGAGCCTAAGAGCTTCTTCGAACGCTCTTTATCGAACACTTGTTAACCACTCTTTGGGATTTGTATGTGATCCGAGCCTAAGAGCGTATTCTTCTTCTTCGAATGCTTCATATCGACCACTTGTTAAACCAAATTTGTATGTGATCCGAGCCTAAGAGCTTCTTCTTCGAACGCTCCATATCGACCACTTGTTAACCACTGTGTGATTTATATGTGATCCGAGTCTAAGAACGATTGTACATTGTGCCAGTTATGCGCCTACAAGTAGGCCAGCACAACCGACTTCTGCGACTCTTTTTATTTACTAGAATAGCTTCCAATGGTCCCTACCTCAGCCGCTTCTTACGACATGTCTTGTAGATCGCACTGGTACATTGCTTACCTTGCTTGTCATGGTACCACACTGGTAGAGGCTGGGTCGGCATGGTGGTCTCTGTGGCGCAGAGGTTAGGTGCTTGCCTGTCGTGCTAAAGTCACCAGGTTCGCACCCTCGTGAAGCCATCTAGATATTTTTCCAGAGATTCCTGATCTCAGTGTAGGTGAGATCGAGTTCCTAGTCGTATCGGAGACGGACAATAAAACGGGGGTTCCGGGGTCAAAAGGCTCATGAGGTCATGGTGGTAACATGAGCCAGGGTTAGCGAGGGGGCGCGCAAACCAAGACCCTGCCCCCAACCTCCACGCGGTGACCCTGGAAACAGACTGGTTCCGGTCTGGCTAAGAGGGGCAGGGATCTGGGAGAGAAAACTACTGGTAGTGGTAGCAGTGCAATTACGGAAATACAATAAAGATACATACAGGCAAAACGCACAAATCTTCTGACCGATGTCCAACAAGATATTGCCAAAGTCCCTGAACGCAAAGAAACAGCAACGAAACGTCTCAGAAATGGATGAGAGGTGCATCCAGTGACCAAACGTATGCCCACGTAGGGCGAAGCTCGAAGCCCTGAGGAGGGGCAAACATTGCCAGCCCGTCGGCAAGAATAAATAAGACAGGACCGTAACGAATAAAAGTCTACCCTCGTGTTGGTGCGAGATAAGATTGCAGCTGACCCCGCATCGGTAGCCTGGTGCAGATACATGTACTGGGCAAGGTTTGCCGAGCGCAAAAGAACAAGTTGCGTTTAGTGCATAACGAAACTACCCGCCCTGGGAAAACCGTGCAAGGCACTGTGCGATTAAAAATTAACATCCCCGGAAGAACTGAGGTTGGTGATGCCAAACGGAACTGCCAGCCTTGGGGCAACCGGGCAAGGTTCGATTGCAGTCGTAACTAACATCCCCGGAATAACTGGGGCGGGTGATGGCGGCGAGCGCAAAATCCACAGTTACGATGATAGCGCCAACTGAAACGACCCTCTACATTGTTTGTACTCGGCCCCATGCCAGTGCTTTCGAGATTAATTGCAAATTGCCACGTACAAATGCGCGTCTAGAAAAGGCTGAGAATGTTCCTTCTCCGGATCAAACTAAAAATGTACGGTAAAGCAAGGCCGACAATGTACGGATCAGACAGGAAGGTCGGGTCTGAACATTGGCGAAGGCCGATACTTTACACGGTGTTTTATACGAGTAAGACGCCGTCCGAGGATAAGCTTACAAGCCCCGAGAAATATTTCTCAGTCAGAACGGGCATAAACAGCGTAACTCACTGTCCCGGCGTAGATCACAAAGCCCAAAAATACGGCAAAGCTGATCGAACCCTAAGGAAAGCTCACCCTAGTAAATCAAAAGCTGGCTGAAAACGAACACCCCACCGAAGGATAAGCAACTGAGCTCCAATAGGTGCTGAAGGCTGGTGCACGTACATCACGTTCTGATGTTTGGCTGTTTATATATCACAATGAGAATGATTAAAACAGGCCTAGAACGATCGAAGAAGAAGAAGAAAACGGGGGTTCCGTGTTTAATTTGAGCACGTAAAAGAACCCTTGGCAGTTCAAAATTGACGATAGCAAGCTGGAAAACCGCTGCCTGTGCAAAATTCATTAGAAAAGATTAAAAATAATATTCCTACAAAATATCTTCACTATCTTCAAATTTTTATTGGAGACCGTCGCCGGTGCTACGGAGCTAGTTGGACTGTGAAGGGTTCTTTTACGTGCTCGAATTGAACACGGAACCTAAGTTTTATCGTCCGTCTCCGATAGGACTAGTAACTCGATCTCATCTACACCGGGATCAGGGATCTCTGGATAAATATCCAGATGACTCCACGAGAGAGCGAACCTGGTACCTTTGGACACGATAGACGAGCACCTAACGTCTACGCCACAGAAATATTTCTTGAATATTTGACCTGCCATGCGTGTTGTGATCCTCGATAAAAGTCTATTATACGTACATATGTGAAGACCTCAACATAGACTGTTAAAATACAGCCTGTAGTTACTAGACATTCATCACTATTCGACATCATTTCCTGAGCAGAGATTTATCACTCAAACAGCCCTTCAGAAATTCTCTTCTCAAAGGTCAGAAGTCTCGCCCTCGGAGCCGCCATGCTCAATCATCTGTCACGTTCTGGATTTATCTTTTCATTGGTTCTCCTCTTCTGGTCCCCTCCAGAACGTCTCCCTTCTCAACTGTTCTCCCCATCTTGTCTGTTCTCCCCATCTTGTCTGTTCTCCCCATCTTGTCTGTTCTCCCCATCTTGTCTGTTCTCCCCATCTTGTCTGTTCTCCCCATCTTGTCTGTTCTCCCCATCTTGTCTGTTCTCCCCATCTTGTCTGTTCTCCCCATCTTGTCTGTTCTCCCCATCTTGTCTGTTCTCCCCATCTTGTCTGTTCTCCCCATCTTGTCTGTTCTCCCCATCTTGTCTGTTCTCCCCATCTTGTGATGTTTTTTTTTTTTTTTATATATGTCCAAAATACCTCAATTTGTTTATTCTATTTTTGTTTAAACGGTTTTTAAGCCGAATGACTTCATTGCACCGGGTTTTACCCCATACGGCTCGGTCCCTCTCTGCAGAAATGGCACGCCACCTGCCGGAGTATTGCACAAAGCACGAACTCCGTAGCTCCAGCAACAATCCAAGGGGTCTCTGGAAAAACTGCACTCGTGAACAGAATGGCGCTGTCCGGACTCGAACCCACGACTTAGCCACAGAGACCCCCTCTCCTTCCACAGAAGATTCCAGTTATTGTGATAAAGTTATGTTTCGTACAAACATACGGAGGTCACATCTCGAGGAAATGACTTGGATGTACGCTCCTGGAAATTCTGGAGTTCTTGCAAACAATACCTGGACTCAAGCGGGCAGAAGTATGGACAGAGCCGATGTCATCAATTTGGTACACTATCATTTATGTGATATGGACGAGTCTCAGACATTGGATCAAGTCCGATAATTAAGTTTGGACATCCCAGACAGTGTCGTCTTCGTGGTAGAGAGGACATGCCAGACAGTGTCGTCTTTGTGGTAGAGAGGACATGCCAGACAGTGTCGTCTTCGTGGTAGAGAGGACATGCCAGACAGTGTCGTCTTTGTGGTAGAGAGGACATCCCAGACAGTGTCGTCTTTGTGGTAGAGAGGACATCCCAGACAGTGTCGTCTTCGTGGTAGAAAGAACATGCCAGACAGTGTCGTCTTCGTGGTAGAGAGGACATGCCAGACAGTGTCGTCTTTGTGGTAGAGAGGACATGCCAGACAGTGTCGTCTTCGTGGTAGAGAGGACATCCCAGACAGTGTCGTCTTTGTGGTAGAGAGGGCATCCCAGACAGTGTCGTCTTTGTGGTAGAGAGGCCATCCCAGACAGTGTCGTCTTTGTGGTAGAGAGGGCATCCCAGACAGTGTCGTCTTTGTGGTAGAGAGGACATCCCAGACAGTGTCGTCTTTGTGGTAGAGAGGACATCCCAGACAGTGTCGTCTTCGTGGTAGAGAGGACATCCCAGACAGTGTCGTCTTCGTGGTAGAGAGGACATGCCAGACAGTGTCGTCTTTGTGGTAGAGAGAACGTGCCAGACAGTGTCGTCTTTGTGGTAGAGAGAGAAGGTATACTAATCAACTTACCCGCCTGCCCAGCGTATTCGTAGGTGCGTTAGACGATGGTGTGACAAGCCCTCTGTGAGTGCTGGTTCAATTCCGTTGGCAGGCAGAAAAAGCCACATATTCTCCAGATTTACGGTGTTCGTGGCACCGAACCGAAGGGCTACGATGTCCATGGCACCGAGCAGAAGAGCTGAAAGCTCAAATGCTTCTGGATCAGAAAAAAAACAACTAATCACCTCCTCATAAGTACGGTGAGCAAATGTACTTTAGGATGGCTGCTGCAGCGGAGGACAGAGCACGCATTGGAATGCTCAATGTGCCATGACGTTGATCGCATAACATAACATAACATTTGATGATGATGAGGATGATGATGAGGATGATGATGATGATGATGTTGATGATGTTGCTAGAGTGGTTACTATAGTATGACGATGATGCGACATATTGTTGCTAGGGCGGTTACTATGGTAAACATTACTTACGTATGTTATTGGTGTTTGGATTGTAGAAAGCATTGACAACAACTGGATCCTGCTCCCAACTGTGGACGACAAACATCATCATCATCATGGGACAACAACAACATCATCATTATCACCATGTGACAGCAACATCAACATATGACAACACCATATAACAGACATGAGCAAACTGATGTGTGTGTGTGTTTAATGTCTCATTTGCGAATGCCATCTATAGAGTATAAATGCGAAGAATTGACTTCAATGCACTGGGTTTCTCCATATGTCTCCGCCCCTGTCGGCAGAAGAATTGACTTCAATGCACTGCGTTTCTCCATATGTCTCCGCCCCTGTCGGCAGAAGAATTGACTTCATTGCACGGGTTTCTCCATATATCTCCGCCTCTGTCGGCAGAAGAATTGACTTCATTGCACGGGTTTCTCCATATATCTCCGCCCCTGTCGGCAGAAGAATTGACTTCAATGCACTGCGTTTCTCCATATGTCTCCGCCTCTGTCGGCAGAAGAATTGACTTCATTGCCGGGTTTCTCCATATGTCTCCGCCCCTGTCGGCAGAAGAATTGACTTCAATGCACTGGGTTTCTCCATATGTCTCCGCCCCTGTCGGCAGAAGAATTGACTTCATTGCACGGGTTTCTCCATATATCTCCGCCCCTGTCGGCAGAAGAATTGACTTCAATGCACTGGGTTTCTCCATATGTCTCCGCCCATGTCGGCAGAAGAATTGACTTCAATGCACTGGGTTTCTCCATATGTCTCCGCCCCTGTCGGCAGAAGAATTGACTTCATTGCACGGGTTTCTCCATATATCTCCGCCCCTGTCGGCAGAAGAATTGACTTCAATGCACTGGGTTTCTCCATATGTCTCCGCCCTGTGGCGAAATGACACGCCATCTGTTGAGAGTGTTGCACATAGCACGAACTCCGTAGCTCCAGCAACAATTCTAGGTATCTCACGAAAGTATTTCACATGTGATGCGAGCCAATTATGGATATATCGGAAAAGTATGTTGCAGGAGAAATATTCAGAGAAATAAAATTCAGACAAGTAAAGTATTTTGGGCACATAAAAGACATGACACCATGATAAAATATTTACTAGAGGAATGTTGCGGGGAAGAGCAAGGAAGACCGAGAGAGTAAGTGGGAGGAACTTTAAGAAATGGACAGGTTACGTCTGGCAGTTGCAACGCCAAGGCGAAAGACAGAGGATGCTGGAGATTCATTACAGCCAACCTTCGATGTGGAGACGGCACCTGATGATGATGAATGGCGAAACACGTAAAAACAAAATACCAAAGATCTACGACCACGCTGGGCAGGCAGGTTATCTTTCTTCAGTACAACAGTCTCCACAGTACTTTTTCCTCTTTCTCTCTCTCTTTCTTTCCCTTTATCATTTTCTCTCTCTCTCTCTTTCTCTCTCTCCTTCCTCCCTTTCTCTCTTCTCTCTTCTACCTCTCTCTCTCTCTCTTTCTCTCTCTCTCTCTTTCTCTCTCTTCTCTCTTTTCTCTCTCTTTCTCTCTCTCCTCTTCTCTTTCTCTTCTTTCTTTCTCTCTCTCTTTCTCTCTCTCTTCCTCTCTCTCTTTCTCTCTCTTTCTCTCTCTTTCTCTCTCTTTCTCTCTCTCTTTCTCTCTTCTTTCTCTCTCTCTTTCTCTCTCTTCTCTCCTCTCTTTCTCTCTCTTTTCTCTCTCTCTCTTCTCTTCTCTCTTTCTTCTCTCTTCTCTCTCTCTCTTCTGCCATTTCTAGCGTTAAAAACTCTCTCCCTCTCCCATTCTCTCTACTCATGGCTCTTTCTAAGCAAATTTTAGCATTTCTTTCCTGCTCCACTGTCTCCATCTCTCTCTCTACGCTCTCTCTCTCTTCACATGCTTCTCTCTTTCTCTCTCTCTCTCTCTCTCTCTCTCTCTCTCTCTCTCTCTCCCAAACTACACAATCTACCAATACGCCTTACAATATACAACATCTTTCAAATATCTCCAAGAAGTACCATCTACTACCACAACACTACCACAACAGCTACCACACTACTACACAACATACACTACACACAACTACCACAACTACTACACAACACTACCACAACAACTACCACAACTACTACACAACTACTACCACAACACTAACACAACTACCACAACTACTACACACTACTACACAACTACTACCACAACTACTATCACAACAACTACCACAACAACTACCACAACTACTACCACACTACTCACAACTACTGCACACAACTACACTACCACAACTACTACACAACTACTACCACAACTACCTACACTCCACAACTACACAACAACTACCACAACTACTACTACAGCTACTACACACACACTACCACAACAACTACCACAACTACTACACACACTGCCACAACTCTGCAGCTACTCACAACTACTCACAACACTCACTGCACCTATCAACCTCCACACTACCACAACTACACACTACCACAACTACTCAACTACTCACAACTACTACACACAACCCAACTACACACTACACACTACTACACACTACAACAACTACTCACAACACTACCACAACTACTACCACACAACTACTACCACAACTACTCCACACAACTCCACACACTACACTATCACACACTACACTCCACAACTACTACACCACAGCACTACTACCACACTACTACCACAACAACTACCACACTACAACTACCACAACTACTCACACTACTCACAACTACTACCACAACAACTATCACAACAACTCTACCACACAACTACTACCACAACTACTACACTACCACAACACTACTACCACCAACTACTACTACTACAACTACTACTACAACAACTACTACCACAACTACTACCACAACAACTACCACAACAACTACTACCACAACAACAATATATAATCTTACGTGTCATGACGAACAGGTTCTCTCAATTTTTGCATCATCTTCCTGGAAGCAAAATCCAACAAACGCAGAGTGTTCTCGAAGAACATGTCTTTTCTGAAGTTTAACTACAGAGATCAGGAAGAAAGCACAACAACATTTCAATGCCGGCAAGCAACTAGATGTCACATATCACATAATAGTATACGCGTACAACACAATCTTTCTCTCAACATTACGCTACTAGTGCCATACCTGGACGCTGACATCAAATGATAGAAGAAAACTAGTTGCGACAGAAATGAAATCTATACGAAGAATGATGGGAGTAATAAGTTCCAGCTTTCTGCTATCAGTGCCAAACATTGCCCCTGACCAAGACACACCTCTGCTATCAGTGCCAAACGTGGCCCCTGACTAAGACACAAGAAAGAAAGATTACAACATCTGAAATGAGATGTCTACGAAAAGATGTCAACGTTACAAGACGAGATAGAGTGAGAAACGAGAATATCAGAAGCATCGTTGGTACTATACCAAGCATACAGTACATCGAGAAGCAAAGATTCAAGTGGTTCGGCCATTTAATGAGAATGGAACCACATTTACTACCATCACGTGCCTACAATAATCGACACTCAGGGCGCAGAGCACGAGGCAGGCCAAGAACACGATGGATAGATAACATCTCAGAGTCCTGCGAAAGCATGGACTGACAACGTCAAGTGCAACAAACCTGGCACAAGATAGAAAACTAACTCTCCCCACGACGCTTTATGGCAAATGTGGTTAAGATAAGAGAGAACAAGAAGAGACCGGTTTAGAAATGCAGACATCAGGAAAAAGTGGGTACAACATCAGTACTAAACTTCATCAAGAAACAACAAATTTAACTCTTAAACGTTCATGGGTTTTTAAGGGTTTTTGTTATTTTGAAGGCCTGCCTTATTACTAGAAGCCATATGTACTCCATGAATTGAACATAGGCATGTTATATATGGTTGAAAAGCTAATTGAATGTACTATCTCGATATGCAATTTTAATATCAGTGCCATGTAATATGTGATATCAGTGACCTAATTATGGTGATGCTAAAAATAGATTTTAAAACAAATTTCAAATAATTATACAGTCACAAAGAAGGAATAAAATAAGTATGAAATATATCATGAAAACTATTTATATACTCTCTTAGTACCTTCATATTTACACAATATATCCAAACATGAAGTTGTTTGGACAATAAATAAGGCAGTAATTAGGACATTTGTAACATCTAAATATTTCCATACTTTTGAGACACCAATTAATAAATAATAAATAAATAAGAGAAAATGATGCAGAACTGGTCTAGTAAGCAGCCCATAAAGAACTAACACTTCTAGTCTTGATTAGGACAGTAATTTGAGTCACTAGGTGCCATTTTATAAGCAAATGTGTAATTTTTACAAGAGCAAGTGAAAACTCGTCTGCAGAGATTATCTAAAATGGCGGCCGATCGGAAATGTCGGTGTAATACAAGCATACTTTTACCACTGAAGTCGGAGAAGGTTCGCCTGAATGGCTAGAGACACCTTGCACACGGTTAGTCGGCTTTCACGCAGAAATCAGTCAGATGCGCCATAAAGGCTCACTGACTACGCATGAATTTATAGCGGGCGGAGGCAAAAGAAGAAGAACAAAAAAGCATGCTTTATTCAACGAGATTAGACATCTTAAAAATAAAAAATATATTATATAAACAATTTATTATGGTAATATCATATGTTTTACATTATGAAACATTTATCATATGCATTTAAATGCATAAATAACACACAAATACGGCTATTTCCGGAGTCATGTAGCCATCTCATTTATAAATGAGATTTTCTTAGTACCTGAACGTTACAGTCCACCAGATAATGAATAATGGCGTATATGTACCGAGTATACAAACGAGTAGTTTTCTGTTAATATAAATCTTCAATCGGAAATTAAAATAATGAAAATTCAACAAAATGGTAATCGTCTTTTGAGCGACGCTTGGTCCAGGCAAATAAGAAATAGTTACACTTGAGTGTTCCACGGTACGGAATCAGTTAATAGTACTCTCTTTTGTGTTCCTTATCTTCTCGAATCGATTTTGCTTCACACAGAAAAGATAAGAAGAGTTTTTATAGAACGGGCTTTTGTGTGCGCTTCATAAATAGTGTTTTACGTCGCATCTGTTATCTCTGAGATTCACCTTTTGGGCGGACGGCCGTGTGCTTTGTAACCACTGTATCGGAATAGCATTGCTCTTTGAGGTGCACTGTCTGTTGGTAATCTGCTTATGTGATCGAACCATTTCATTTGTTGTTTCTTGATGAAGTCTAGTACTAATGTTGTACCCACTTTTTCCTGATGTCTTCATTTCTCAACCGGTCTCTTCTTGTTACACCGAGCATTCTGCGTAGACACTTCATCTCTGTCGTGACTAGTTTTCTTCTATCATTTGATGTCAGTGACCAGGTTTGGCACTGGTAACATAATGTAGGGAGACAGATTGTGTTGAACATTGCTGTTTTAATGTTCATGGTGACTAGTTTTCTTCTATCATGTGATGTCAGCGTCCAGGTTTGGCACCAAGGCCGATCCGTGCTATGATGCAGAGAGGCGGCTGCATCCTGCGGCCCTGTAAGAGGGACGGCATAACCAACCAAAACACAATTACAATTGAAGGTTATTTTAAGTAAAAACCATTTGAGGAGCGGCATTTCGAAGACTTGCATCATACAGAGAAAATATACCGCACGGTCCTGTTTGGTACTGGTAGCATAATGTAGGGAGAAAGATTGTGTTGAACATTGCTCTTTTTTTGGTTCCTGAACATATCATGACAAATTCTGGACCTCACAAACTCGACAGACAATATCGTAATAAATGGTCAAACACTGGAGAAAGTTGAACATTTGACATATTTGTTTAGTAAAGTGTCAAACAACGGAAACACGATGAAAGAAATAAACTCTCGTATTGCTATAGCAGCTAGTACCTTCACTAAATTAACGAATATCTGGCAATCTCAAGACCTTAGTATATGCACAAAGTTAAATTATTTAGGTCATGTGTATTCCTGTACTGACCTACGGTTGTGAAAGTTGGAAATCAACAAAGAAAATTGATAATAAACTGGACAGCTTTGAGAATAAATATCTTTGAAAATTATTAAAAGTAAAATAGAGTGATTTCGTTTCTAACAACACAGTGAGAGATAGAACACACCAACAACCCATATCAAATATTATAAGGAAACGAAGGTGGAAATATTTAGGTCATATTCTTATATCAGACGAAAAGATACTAAATCGACAAGTCCTTATGTGGTCACCAGTTGGGAAAAGAAAACGTGGAAGACCAAGACCACTCTTCGAAGAACCATCCAACAAGAAAGTAAACTATTGGGATGTAAAACTATACAAGATCTCCAACAGCTAGCAACGAACCGCATCACATGGAGATGTAAAACCTCTGCCCTATGTGCCGCCTTTGACACGAAAGGAACAATCTAACTAACTATATCATTTTAATATGAAAAATAAATGTAACAATGAACAGAAAGTAAAAAGGAACCCTTTCATACCTCGTGGTATACAGGTCAATACAGTGTTAGGCCTGTATTTTCATTGACCATCGGCACACGATGGGTGATGTGGTCAGCATCACGCGGCCGCCTTTACTTTCCCAGAGCATGTCTGGAACCAAGTTGAGGCTGGGTCGACCTGAGAGCCGTCGCGGGAGGAAAAATTCCACGCGCATTGCGGGAGCTGAACCCAGACCACCAGTCTTGAGAAGCGAGTTCACTAACAACTACGCTACAGCGGCTCTCAACAATGAACAGAGAAATCAAGAAATTGAAATAGCCGAGATGTCTGTTAGACCATAGTGTTCTCTCCTTAACTCTAGCTGTAGTGTGTGTAGACTCTCTCTCTCTCTCTCTCTCTCTCTCACTACTTACAGTCTCATATTTTGAATCCAACTGTACAGGATCTGTGATTATCAGGGTACCCAATCCTCTCTGTCATAGCATTTGCCTGTTGGTATGTGAGACACACATAGATGAGATGTACACGTCATTTCATACTGAATATGTGTTTATAGCCTAGTTTTTAGTGTTAGTTTTAGTCTTGGCATGAGATTTATTTAGTCTAGTCTTGGTTTCTTTAGTGTAGTTTTAATTTGTTTAGTCTAAATTTATTGTGTCTAGTTTTGTCTAGTCTAATTTAGTTTATAGTTCATATGTACCAATTCAACTTCACTGCAACGGGTCACCCAATAATTGCTCCGTTTCTGTGCCAACGAAAATCACACGAAAAGCTAATAACTGGCTCATGTGGTGTGAACTAATTTCAGAATGAAACAGCCGTACCGCCACAAAAAAGCAAACTGCACCACATAAATGCATATGGCCGTCGCTAACGAATCAACACAAACTGTTCATCGCTTGAATTGCATTTCATGTCGATTTAGTCTAGTTTAGTCTAGTTTATAGATTCCCAAACTTTTTCGGCCCACCGCCCACTTTGCACAACATAAACTTTGCAACGCCCCCTCCACACCACCGCCCACTATGCACAACATAAACTTTGTAACGCCCTCTCCACACCACCGCCCATTTTGCACAACATAAACTTTGTAACGCCCTCTCCACACCACCGCCCACTTTGCACAACATAAACTTTGTAAATCCCCCCTCCACACCACCGCCCACTTTGCACAACATAAACTTTGTAACGCCCCCCCCTCCATATTATAACAGTTTGTCAACGCCCCCTCGCACATATATACATGCTCTATTTTCTCTTTGACCTAGAAAATTGATATATATTTCTGTCATACATGGTCAGTTTTCAAATGATTATATGCATGAAATAGAAAATTGATTAAAAATGGATCTTGTAAGACGGACATAAGATGAATTAAAATACAGATTTCAAATTTTTAATGATTATTCAATCACAAAATCACGAAAATAATTTATTTTAAAATATTTATTATTATTTTCTTCTTTAAGGAGGCACCGACCCCTAATCGCCTGAACAACCCCAAATTCTTCTGAACCCACTATCGCCCCCTTAAACGCTTCAGCGCCACCGAGTGCGGTACCGCCCACTTTGGGAAACGCTTGTCAAGTTTATCTCTGACTAGAACAATTCTGATTTCCAACAATCTGAACACATCTGAACAATTCGTTTCTAAATGTAACTAAAGTTGTTCAGTGACAGAGCCATGCTATTGTTGATTAACCAATGTTCCTCCATGTTCAAATCTTGTAGAATATATACCTATTGTTTTTGGTTATCTTTCTTTGTTCGATCTCGTATACGAATTATTCTGTAGCATTATGTTTGTATAGATTCTACCACACAACGAGACAGTATAGACCACACAACGAGACAGTATAGACCACACAACGAGACAGTATAGACCATACAACGAGACAGTATAGACCACACAACGAGACAGTATAGACCACACAACGAGACAGTATAGACCACACAACGAGACAGTATAGACCACACAACGAGACAGTATAGACCACACAACGAGACAGTATAGACCACACAACGAGACAGTATAGACCACACAACGAGACAGTATAGACCATACAACGAGACAGTATAGACCACACAACGAGACAGTATAGACCACACAACGAGACAGTATAGACCATACAACGAGACAGTATAGACCATACAACGAGACAGTATAGACCACACAACGAGACAGTATAGACCACACAACGAGACAGTATAGACCACACAACGAGACAGTATAGACCACACAACGAGACAGTATAGACCACACGAGACAGTATAGACCATACAAGGACAGTATAGACTCATACAACGGACAGTATTAGACTCACAACGAGACAGTATAGACCACACAACGAGAAGTATAGATCCACAACGAGACAGACGCCCACAACGAGACTAAGTATAGACCCACAACAACAGTATAGCCACCACAACTGAGACAGTATAGCCCACACAACGGACAGTTTGACCATACAACGAGACAGTATAGACCATACAACGAGACCGTATGCACAACAACGAGACATGTATAGACCCTCACACGAGACGTAAGACCATACAACGAGACAGTATAGACCCACAACAGAGACAGTATAGACCACACCCCGAGACAGTATAGACCACACATATCGAGACAGTATAGACCACAAATCGAGACTATATAGACCACACAACGAGACAGTATAGACTAACACAAAGACAATAGATCACACAACGAGACAGTATAGACCATACAAAGACAGTATAGACATACAACGAGACAGTATAGACCACACAAACGAGACTGTATAGACCACAAATGAGACATTATAGACCATACAACGAGACAGTTAGACCCACAACGAGACAGTATAGACCACACAACGAGACAGTATAGACCACACACGAGACGTATAGACCACACAACGGACAGTATAGACCAACAACGAGACAGTATAGACCACAAACAGACATTATGACCAACAACGAGACATATAGACCACACAACGAGACAGAAGACTCACACAACGAGACATGCGGACTAACAACATGTCCAGTTGGACCACAACAATGACAATACGACACACACAAGACAATGACACACAAGACAATACGGACCACTAACATAATACTGGACCAACAAAAAGACAATACGACCACACAAAGACAATACGGACCACACAACAAGACAATACGGACCACACAACAAGACAATAGACCACACAACAAGACAATACGGACCACACAACAAGACAATACGGACCACACAACAAGACAATACGGACCACACAACAAGACAATACGGACCACACAACAAGACAATAGGCCCCACAACAAGACAATACGGACCACACAACAAGACAGTAAAGACCACACACAACAACAAGACAGTATGGGTACCTTCTCTAGCAAATCGTTTAGTCTGTGTATCCATCCAATCATTCTCCACAAGCAGCTCATTGAAAGCCTCTCTGATGTTGTGTATCATCTCTAATGCCTGTAACATTCACGACACCACATGTGGGTAAACAATACAGGCATATTTCATCAGAGCACTGATGTGTCTAAAATGCATATATTATACAGGGGCGGCTGGTCAGTAAGGGCCAGTGAGGCCCGGCCTTAGGAAAAAAATGAGTAATGGTGAATACTAAATTATAACTTAACACAAAACCATCGCCCGAGTGGTTACCGGGGACTAAATTTGGGGTGTAAAGAATAGAACCACTGTTACATGCCACACATGTTGTAGTAGGCAAGGTTTGGATGAAATCGGATGCACGTGTACTAAACATGTATAAGCAGCCCGCCTGCCCAGCGTGTTGGTAGCGCGTTGGACTGCGGTGACTAGTCCTCTGTGTGTGCGGGTTCAATTCCGCGGACTGGCAGAAAAGCCACAGGTTTCCCAGATTCACGGTGTTCGTGGCACCGAACCGAACGGTTACGATGTCCATGGCACCGAGCCGAAAGGAAAGTGCTTCTGGATAGGAAAAAAAAAAAAACATGTACAAGTCTATGCGTTTAGAGGGCCTACCAAACCATACAAAACTTTTTGTTGTCCCACCGCGATTCTCCCCGATAGTTTAAATATATCTCATCATCAGGGGATGTGCCGGCTGACGTAGATGATCATTAATCTCGACAAACCTTTCGTTGGTGCTTACTATTATTTTAGATGTTGACGCTCTACCTTGCCGTGAAGTCAGGTTGTCTAATATGTTGTCTCTCTGTCTACCTCTATATCGTCTACCCTCGATTTTACCAGTTGTCACAATGTGTTCTAAACCTTCCTTCCTCATCACATGTCCGAAAAATGATGACTGCCTCTTTCTTATATTGATGATAAGTTTCTCTGTTCCTTGACCTACATTCAACACCTCACATTAGTCATTTTGAGTCCATGGTATACCTAGCCTGTTTAATTAGATATTTACCGCTACTGGCTCAGAAACATGGACAGCCTACTGAAGGCCTGGGTGATATTTTTCCCTTTCGATGTCTCAGCACGATTATGAACACCAGGTGATACGAGAAGATAACCCAACTCCGAAGTAATGCAAGGACGGCATAAAAGATCATCAAAGAGTGTTGATAACACGATGCGGAAAAAACGTTGCATTCAGTCCGAAAGACTGCAGTTCAAAAGGCTCTTCGGCGTAGACCAAGCCAAAATATACGGTGTTAAACGGATCATTTTTTCCCGATCCAGAAGCACTTGAGCTTTTCAGCTCTTCGGCTCGGTGCCATGGACATCGTAACCTTCGGTTCGGTGCCACGAGCACCGTAAATCTGGGGAATCTGTGGTTTTCTGCCATCCCGCGGAATTGAACCCACACACACAGAGGGATAGTCACCCGTAGTTCAACGCGCTACGAACACGCTGGGCAGACGTGCGAACGGATCATTAAAGAGAACTTGTACACAAATGAAGTGGAAGTGTTGGGGACTGACTGTCATTGAGATAGACTCAAAACACTTCCCATAGGAAAAACGAAAGCCCTTACCTACACTGTGCAATAGCTACCATACACAAAGTAGGAGCCAAATTGTATGCTACCATACACAAAGTAGGGAGCACACAAAGTGTATGTGTACCATACACAAGTAGTGTAGACGGGCCAAATTGTATTGTACATGATACACAAAGTAGGGCCAAATTGTATAGGTAGCCATACACAAAGTAGGGGCCAAATTGTATGTACGATACACAAAGTAGATACAGGGCCAAATTGTATGGTACCATACACAAAGTAGGGCCAAATTGTATGGTACGATACACAAAGTAGGGGCAAATTGTATGCACCATACACAAAGTAGGGGCCAAATTGTATGCTACCATACACAAAGTAGGGGCAAAATTGTATGGTACGATACACAAAGTATGGGCCAAATTGTATGCAACCATACACAAAGTAGGGCCAAATTGTATGGTACCATACACAAAGTAGGGCCAAATTTTAAGATGGGTTCAATGTTAGTCGTTCTTGTCAAAGATCAATTATATATCACAATAAGAATGATAACTTTAATCGCTAAGAAGAAGAAGAAGATGAAGTGACTCAGAGATAGACCTCGGGAAAACACAATTTAGGAAAAACATTCAATTCTAGACAAATTTTCTACTCTATCACCTGACACTCTGAAACAAAACATGATTAGAAAAAATAGAAGAAGAAGAAGATGATGCCAGTGCAATACTTACGGTATCTTTACTCTCTTTCTTGAAGTTATCTTGCACAAACATAGCTCCAACAACCATGCCCAACTTTGAATTGACAAACCCAACACATTTCTTCCATCTGACTGAGTCCCGTTTGACACCCTATAGAGACGTTTACAAGTTGTATATAAATATGATGGATAAACAAAGAATGAAGTGGTTTGGCCACTTAATAAGAATGCATCCAAACTCCACAGTATACAGAGTCTTCTACAACAGAACATCGAAGGGAAGAGGAAGACCACGGAAAAGATGGTTAGATGGCGTAGCAGAATCATGAGAAAGAGCAAAGATAACAATCACACAAGCCACCAGAACAGCGCAAGACAAAAACAGAAAACCACGACACTGGGCAACAACCCGGTACAGTGTGAGGACACTGGGCAACAGCCCGGTACAGTGTGAGGGCACTGGGCACAGCCGGTACAGTGAGGACACTGGGCAACAACCCGGTACAGTGTGAGGATACTGGGCAACAACCCGGTACAGTGTGAGGATACTGGGCAACAACCCGGTAGCAGTGTGACGACAAAAGAAGAAGAAGAAGAAGATATAAATATGATCAAAGAATATCAAAGCAGGCATTGAAGTGGGATGCAAAGGGTTCAAGAAGAGAGGTCGACCTAAGGAGACCCTGAAACGAACTTTTCTAAGAGAGGTAAGAAATATCGGTCTCAGTTCCATGGAGGAGATTGAGCGAGTTACCCAGGATAGAGCGGTATGGAGAACTTACTTGAAGGCCCTATTTAACGTATAACGGTACGAGATGAATTATTATTCTTATATAACTAAGATAGGGCAGTTGTAATTATGTAGGATACAAAATGGCGTCAGAACCAGTGAGCTAGCACTGACCTAACCCCATCTCCAACGGGGGGCTCTGGTAACAGACTAGTGTCTGGCTAAGTGGGTAGGGATCGAAGGAGAGCTACTCTGGTATAAGTAGATGGATAGTCGCATACACGTCTGATTCGAGATTTGATCGCAATGCAGAAGATGAGAATCTCAGAAAATGCGCCTACACGTCTCTCCTGTCCGATAGTCAAAGGAGACTATTCAAAGTGAAGCCCATCTGGTTGCTGGGGCTCGAATTCCGGGTAAAAATAGAACCACTACTACCTTCCACATGCTGATTACAGTGAAAGTGGAGGTTTGACGTGGGACTAGCTATCCCACCTTGTAAACAAAAAATTTAAAAAAAAATTTCAACTTTAAATAACTACAACCAAGTGCATGAGAGCTTGCAAGACCTTGGTTGTGGATCTATGCTTCCTTGGGGATGAAGGGGTGAAGAAGAAGAGAAGAATATATAACCAAGATACATATTATACGAGAGCCGTGGTAGCGTTGTTGTTAGTGAACTCGCTCTCAAGGCTGGTGGTCTGGGTTCAACTCCCGCAGTGGGCGTGAAATTTTCCCGACTGCGACGGCTCTCAGGTCGACCCAGCCTCAAGTGGGTACCAGACAGGCTATGGAAAGTAAAGGCGACCGGCGTGATGCTGACCACATCACCCATCATGTGCCGACGGTCAATGAACGATACAGGCCTAACACTGTATTGCCCTATTTACCACGAAGTATGAAAGGGTTCCTTTACGTTTTTTACGTTTTACATATAATATGTTTTACGTGAAGGGTACATCTCTTGCAGGAGAGAATAGTACTTGTTGTATCATATGGTACTATTGATTGATTGATTTGATTGATTGATTGATTGATTGATTGGTTGATTGATTGATTGATTGATTGATAGGACCATCATCATTGCATCATGGAAATAACCATGTGCGCTTCAATCTCTTACTTACACAGGAAGATCTCAGCGGCAGTGCAAGAAACTCTCCGTAGCACCGGCGAGGTTCCCGATGTAATTTTGAAGATGGTGAAGATATTTTGTAGGAATGTTTTATTTTTTAAAAATCTTTTCTAATTAATTTTGCTCAGGCAGCGGCTTTTCAGCCTACTTTTCTTGATTTTGAACGTTCTTTTACGTGCTCAAAAGTGGTTTGGCCACTTAATAAGAATGCATCCAAACTCCACAGTATACACAGTCTTCTACAACAGAACATCGGGAAAGAAGACAAGAGGAAGATCACGGAAAAGATGGTTAGATGGCGTAGCAGAATCCTGTCAAAGAGCAAAGATAACAATCACACAAGCCACCAGTACAGCGCAAGACAAACAGAAAACCACGACACTGGGCAACAACCCGGTAGCAGTGTGACGACACTGGGCAACAACCCGGTAGCAGTGTGACGACACTGGGCAACAACCCGGTAGCAGTGTGACGACACTGGGCAACAACCCGGTAGCAGTGTGACGACACTGGGCAACAACCCGGTAGCAGTGTGACGACACTGGGCAACAACCCGGTAGCAGTGTGACGACACTGGGCAACAACCCGTAGCAGTGTGACGACACGGGCAACAACGAGATGTGGACGGGGAACAACCTACAGGTGACGACCACGGGGCACAACCGGTAGCAAGTGTGGCGACACTGGGCAACAACCCGGTAGCAGTGTGACGACACTGGGCATAACCCGGTAGCAGTGTGACGACACTGGGCAACAACCCGAGCAGTGTGACGACACTGGGCAACAACCCGGTAGCAGTGTGACGACACTGGGCAACAACCCGGTAGCAGTGTGACGACAAAAGAAGAAGAAGAAATGCAACCCCCAAATGGGTCGTGACCCACAGGATGAGAACCACTGGCCTAAGAAAACAAGTATGGCACCTGATGATGGCGATGATGAGAATATATTTACCGTATGATATCCTCATGGTCCTGTTATGTCCCACAAACCCTATCTTACACACACACACATCTATAGACATACCTGCATAACGTATTTGTACTGGGATACCACAATCTGGAATGGTTCATTCAGCTCTGGTACCATATCCATGACAACCCTCCACATCAGATAATTAGCTATAGTTCTGAAACACATGAAATATAACACACACGGTTCAAATCTCTCACAGTAACACTGCTACCTACAAGGCATGTCGTAAGAGATGGCTTAAGTAGAGGCCTACAATTATCCGGGTATCCTGGTATCTTGATAAAGTTACATTTTACTGATGTTCGTCTGTGTTGCCCGGAGTTCACTGAGCATATGGAGCAAAGAGAATAGTCTTGGCTTTTTGGGGTTTTTTTTCGTCCGCTTTCAACTCAGACGAAGTTTCATCTCTGAAACTGATTTTTGCGTGAAAATCCGTTTTCCAATTTCTTACAATGGCAGCAGCGTGCACATTGTAAATTACTTTACACTGGCAGCCGTGTGCTCAATGTACTCGTAATTAGTATTCCCTCGCCATACAGGCAGATTTTTCCGACTTCAGAGGTACTCACGTTATCGCCCTGAGTAAGACCAGGGGACTCGAACAAATGCCGGACAGTAGGTTCGAACCGAGCTATGAGGCGTCTCACAGCTAGCAGCCGAGTACTATCAACTACTCTAGGCAGACCCCCGCAAAGAATAGTAACATTGCGACCTACAAGGCATGTCGTAAGAGGCGACTGAGGTCGAGGCCTAGGAAGATACATAGCAAGTGAAAGGGTGTATCAATCGGATGTGCTACCTACTTGTAGGCGCATAACTGGCACAACGTACAATCGCTCTTAGCTCAGATCACATACAAATCCCAAAGAGTGGTGCAACAAGTAGTTGATATGGAGCATTAGAAGAAGAAGAAGAAGAAGAAGACGTTATAAGTAACCTAGCTAGCAATTTCTCCATACCGCTCTAAAATTGAAACTCTTTTTGATACTTCGAGATATATTGGGTAATACAGTGTTTGGCCCGTATTTTCATTGACCGTACGAGTCAGCACACGATGGGTGATGTGGTCAGCCTCACACCGGTCGCCTTTACTTCCCGGTGCTTTTCCGGGTTTCCAATTGAGGCTGAGTCGATCTCTCTCTCTCGCGATCCCGGCCTAGACTGATGAACCAACTTTTATCATGAATTTTACAGTGTTTTTAAGGGACTCCGTTCCTCCGTACAGCTTCTCGCGAAGCTCTGTGTTTTGAGGCCAGGTTTCTTTTCTTATGCCTGCTATCAGTTGACAATCTTGCAGTAGGTGCTCTGCCGTCATGTCCGCCTTTTTGCAAGGGCACAGGCTAGTTGTGCCAATTTTAAATTTGTGAAACATGTGGGCACGGAGCTTTGCTGTGGCCGGTAAGGAGGCGGAGTATGACAACTTGTTCACTACGAGACAGACCATAGTACCCGTCACTGTTGTTGTGCTGAGGATGGTTTTTTGACCATTTGTCTTTATAGTGCCAGCCAATGGTTGTTCTGGCTTCCTCATAACTGATCTCGAGATCAGTTTGAGGTAGTCGCCTGCCTTCTTTAGCTAGCTTGTCGGCGTGTTCATTTCCGCTTATGTTGCAGTGTGATGGGATCCACTGAATGACGGTGCGTTTGAGAGCGTACACTAGTGCATCGAGGGTCGCTTTCAGCTCATTTAGCTCTGTTTTGCCTACGCTTTTGAGTGCTGTGATGACCGATAGAGCATCAGTGAATATCACGACCTTGTTGCGAGAGGTGCCTCTTCTCTCTAGGATAATTTCGGCCGCTGTTCTTATTGCCTCTGCCTCTGCTAGGTAGTTATTTGAGTATTTACCTGTGGTAATCGCTTTCGTGACCGTCACTTTCTTTGAGAGTTTAAGCACTATTCCTCCTCCACCATGGCTGATTGCGTTCCTTGCCGAGCCATCAGTGTACACGTGTATCCACTCATTTTCAGGGTACTCGGTCGCTAGGTGTTTTTCTGTGGCCGCTCTTCTTTCTAAGTTTTCTTGTTGCCCTTTTTCAGTATGCCTGGGATTGATTCCCTTAGTTCCGGCATTTTGGTTTTCCACGGCGGGCACTTATCGGATGCCGGGATTGATTTCACTTTGCAGTTTGCTAGGACCGTATGGTCTGCGGTCAGTGTTTTAGCGTTTTTTGCGAAGCTGGTTCTCTGTATCCTGCCCCTTCCGAATCCGTTCATTCTTTCACACATAGGGTGGGAATCGAGCCGTTTAAGTTTTTCCGCTAATACTAAGACTTTTCTGTCCCTTCTATCTGACATTGGTTGGATGCCTGTGATTGTTTCCATCGCCTTGATGGGCGTGGACTTCATGCCTCCTGTGATAATGCGCATTGCATGGTTTTGACTGTTGCTCACTTTGGCAAATTGCTTATTGATGCATTACTCACGCTGCAATGTCGTGCCCCAGAACATCGCACTTTTCCCAGAGTATAGTGATTTGAGGACTCTGGTGTTTGTTCCTCACGTGGGGCCTGCGAGTTTGCGCATCATCGTGAGCCTATGTCTCGCATTTGCTGTACCATTTTCAATTTGGGGGCACCAAGTCAGTTTTCGGTTGAAGAAGAAGAAGAAGAAAGAAGAAGAAGAAGTAGAAGAAGAAGAAGAAGAAGTAGAAGAAGAATAAGACTATCATAATCACCACCCCCACAATCATTACATACCGCCCCTGCCCCCACTAACATCTTCATTATAATTACCTGGTATCTGTATTCTGTAAAATGATTGACAAGCTCTGGATATATTTGGTAGCAAACAGGACTACAGGCTCGTCTTCTGTGACCTTCGTCAACACAATACCACGTAGATATCTCAGTAGATTAAACTGTAAGGACAAAAATGTTTCATGATTAATTCAGTCATTATTTTATCTTCTGTAACCTTTGTCTGCGTGGAATTATTTCCGACCGCGACGGCTCTCAGGTCGACCCAGCCTCAACTGAGTACCAGACATGCTCTGGGAAAGTAAAGGCGACCGTTGTGATGCTGAGCACATCACCCATCGTGTGTCGACGGTCAATGAAAATACAGGCCTAACACTGTATTGACCTATATACCACGAGGTATGAAAGGGTTCCTTTACTTTTTTAAAAAAACTTTGTCTGCGCCAGTGGTTATCGGGGTCCAAATTAGGGTGTAAAGAATAGAACCACTGTTACCTGCCACGAATGTCGTAAGAGGCGGCTAAGGAGGTTGATCGTGGGGCTAACTACCCTATCCCGTAAAAAACACTAAATAGCTACAGAAACCACAAACAGGAAAATTCATCGCCACCCGAGGAAGTAAAAGGTCCTTGCAAGGAGGGACACATGGTAAGAATATGGGGAGATAGTCGAGATATCTGAAAAACATGGCCTTGTATAGGCGGGCTTGGCAGCATCGCAGCAACATCGCAGCAACATCGCAGCAACATTGCAGCAACATCGCAGCAACATCGCAGCAACATCGCATGCAGGGTGTGCGTCCCACCCAAATGCATAGAGCAACGGGAAAGCCCAGCAGAGGCATAACCAGTGCGCGTTTCCGACCGCAAGGAACTACTGCTGCCTTGCAGATTGATTGGGGACAATCAAAGGCTAGCGGAGCAAACCGTAAATAAACCTGAACGGGCGGCAAACCAAGGTGTTCATTAAAACGACCGGTTTGCTGGGAAGATGGTGCTCATACGCCCGGGAGGGCAGGCCGTCTAAGGGCCGCTGCCCTGGAAAAAATAGCAGCCCACTGCCTTGTGCGTCGGGCTGGGGACAGTCTAAGGCTAACGGAAGAAGCGAATCCGTACACAATAGCTGGTTGAAATCGAACACCCCACCGAAGGATAAGCAACTGAGCTCAAATAGGTGCTGAATGTTTGGTGCACGTACATTACGTTCTGATGTTTGGCTGTTTATATGTCACAAAGAGAATGATTAAAATAGACCTAGAACGATCGAAAGAGAGAATCCTAGGGACGAAGGGTGAAGGAGAACCTATGTCATCCGAACACTAGCTAGATATCTCAGTAGATTAAACTGTTAGGACATCAAAGATTCAAGTTTAATTCATTCCTTATTTTGCCGTCTGTAACTTCTCTGTAACTTTGTCTGTAACTTATTGGTTACTAAATAACCAATTGCCAGGGCTCGCAAGGGGAGCAAAGATAATACCCCACAATGTGATCTACAGGGCATGTCGTAAGAGGCGACTGATGTCGGACCTAAGGAAGCTACTCTAGTAAATAAAAGCATTGTAGAAATCGGATGTGCTGTCCTACTTCTCAGATGTATAATTAGTACAACATACAAGCGCTCTTGGGCTCTGATCACATACAAATCATAAAGATTAGTTAAGCAAGTTGTCCATATGGAGAGTTCTAGGAAGAAGAAGAAAGTTCTTTCTGGATAGATCTACGTGTTCTCCTCTTTGTCCATAATCTTCTTCTTCTTCTTCTTTGCGTTCGTTCTTTATGATCAATTTTAATCCCTCTTTATGATATGTTTGATCTTTGCCAAGAATGTGTATACGTTGCACATTGGTTTAGTATGCCCCTAAACACATAGATTTCTACACATTTAGGACACATGCATCCGATTTCAGCCAATTTGTCCACTATATACGGAGGACTCTTCTGTAACACTTATATTCAAAAGCACATATATGTTTTTCCACTGCTTTTGTTCACACTCATACGTTGCCACTGGGAATATGCATGCTCTTAGTAGTATTATGATCTTTGTTTTCTTATCAGTTTCGTTCCATACTGTTTTTAGATTAATTTTTGGTAAAGTCATGTTTGTTCTTCTTTTAATTTCCTTCATCCCATTTCTATCTGTTGTTAGTGCCCGTCTGCCCAGCGTGTTCATAGTGCGTTGGACTACGGGTGACTATCCCTCTGTGTGTGCGGGTTCAATTCCGCGGGATGGCAGAAAAAGCCACAGATTCCCCAGATTTACGGTATTCGTGGCACCGAACCGAAGGGTTACGATGTCCATGGCACCGAGCCGAAGAGCTGAAAAGCTCAAGTGCTTGGATCGGATCGGAGAAAAAATTCAATATGTTGTTAGCAGTGAAGCAAGATATTCAAAACGGTTTCTACTTTCTCTCCGTTGATAAAAATATCTTTTGTCATGCTTGTTTTATCTGTTGTCATTATTTTTGGGATGCATTTATCAAACATCCAAGCAACATGACTGGGCTTTCTGAATTGGGTCTTCTGCAACAGGATGTTGACGTTTGGGGTCTTTGCTCTTGTGAGGACTTTGATATCTAGAATTTTGTCATACCAGTTTATTTTTAGTAGACAGCTTGTTTAGACAGCTTTGTAGACATCTTGTGTGGAAGTGGTTTAGTTTTCTTGCGTGCCTGCAATACACTGTCCCTGTCTCACTTGCGTACAGCAGCGTGGTTAGCACTATGGTAAACTTTCAGCTTTGTGGCTACGCCTATCCCCTTCCGCTCCCACACAGTCAAACGTAACCTTCCGAACGCAGCACTGGCTTTCGATATCATATTGTTGACCTCAGAGTCTATGTTTGCCGATCTGGGTAAGATGGGTGTTGTAGTAATGGTGCCAGCTGGTAGATCAGTGCATTTGTTGTCTTTCATTGTTTTCAGTGCATTTGTTGTCTTTCATTGTTTTCAGTGCATGATGTTATGACCACTCTGCTTCTGATCTCTTCGGATCAAACATGCTTACCAACATGCTTACCAATATGCTTACCAACATGCTTACCAACATGCTTACCAACATGCTTACCAACATGCTTACCAATATGCTTACCAACATGCTTACCAACATGCTTACCAACATGCTTACCAACATGCTTACCAACATGCTTACCAACATGCTTACCAACATGCTTACCAACATGCTTACCAACATGCTTACCAACATGCTTACCAACATGCTTACCAACATGCTTACCAACATGCTTACCAACATGTTTATCAACATGCTTACCAACATGCTTACCAACATGCTTACCAACATGCTTACCAACATGCTTACCAACATGTTTATCAACATGTTTACTGCAACATGCTTACCAACATGCTTACCAACATGTTTATCAACATGCTTACCAACATGCTTACCAACATGCTTACCAACATGCTTACCAACATGCTTACCAACATGCTTACCAACATGCTTACCAATATGCTTACCAACATGCTTACCAACATGCTTACCAACATGCTTACCAACATGCTTACCAACATGTTTATCAACATGTTTATCAACATACTTAACTGGGAAATAATTCACGATGCTCTGAGGATCTGAACGCTTACCTTCGGCATCATAGCTTGAATTTCTTTGACTCTCAATTTATTATACAAGGCTCCTGTATCTTGTATATCTTCTGATGGTAAAGTGATCTAGCAAGAGACGAATACAATTTTTGTTGATTGCTGACACCAACAACCACACCCACACAACCACATTCTATATTAACAGCCATACACAACATGATGTTTGGACAACAACAATAACAGCCATACACCCACACTTTACATAACTAACATGCACACACCCACACTCTACATAACTAACATCCACACACCCACACTCTACATTAACTGAACCAAGTCACACACCCACACAACCACACAACCCAACCACACAGCCACACAACCACACACCCACACAGCCACACAACCACACACCCACACACTACACTAATAGACACCAACAAAACAAGCAAACTTTCTAACAAGAAAAAATGATCTTACATTTGCTAACTGAATCTCAAAATTGAGAATGTTGTCTAGTTGAGCTTGAACCTCAGCATCTGATCCTGCAGCTCCCAGCAGCTTGACAATATCCCGCATAAACCGACTGTCAAGTAAACAAGTATATCATAGTCAGTAATTTCATCAGCAGATTACCAACAGACAGTGTGCCTCAAAGACAGTGTGCCTCAAAGACAGTGTGCCTCAAATATAGTGTGCCTCAAATATAGTGTGCCTCAAAGACAGTGTGCCTCAAATATAGTGTGCCTTAAAGACAGTGCGCCTCAAATATAGTGTGCCTTAAATATAGTGTGCCTCAAATATAGTGTGCCTTAAATATAGTGTGCCTCAAAGACTGGGCCTCAAATATAGTGTGCCTCAAAGACAGTGTGCCTCAAATATAGTGTGCCTCAAAGACAGTGTGCCTCAAAGATAGTGTGCCTCAAATATAGTGTGCCTCAAAGACAGTGTGCCTCAAAGACAGTGTGCCTCAAATATAGTGTGCCTCAAATATAGTGTGCCTCAAAGACAGTGTGCCTCAAATATAGTGTGCCTTAAAGACAGTGCGCCTCAAATATAGTGTGCCTTAAATATAGTGTGCCTCAAATATAGTGTGCCTTAAATATAGTGTGCCTCAAAGACTGGGCCTCAAATATAGTGTGCCTCAAAGACAGTGGGCCTTAAATATAGTGTGCCTCAAAGACAGTGTGCCTCAAAGATAGTGTGCCTCAAATATAGTGTGCCTCAAATATAGTGTGCCTCAAAGACAGTGTGCCTCAAAGACAGTGTGCCTCA
The DNA here is from genome assembly GCA_020796225.1 of Arion vulgaris. Classification (NCBI taxonomy): domain Eukaryota; kingdom Metazoa; phylum Mollusca; class Gastropoda; order Stylommatophora; family Arionidae; genus Arion; species Arion vulgaris. The sequence continues at coordinate 17,404,384 of CM036778.1, read as the reverse complement.
AATATAGTGTACCTCAAATATAGTGTGCCTCAAAGATAGTGTGCCTCAAATATAGTGTGCCTCAAATATAGTGTGCCTCAAAGACAGTGTGCCTTAAATATAGTGTGCCTCAAATACAGTGTGCCTCAAAGACAGTGTGCCTCAAAGACAGTGTGCCTCAAAGACAGTGTGCCTCAAAGACAGTGTGCTTCAAAGATAGTGTGCCTCAAATATAGTGTGCCTCAAAGATAGTGTGCCTCAAAGACAGTGTGCCTCAAATATAGTGTGCCTCAAATATAGTGTGCCTCAAAGACAGTGTGCCTTAAATATAGTGTGCCTCAAATACAGTGTGCCTCAAAGACAGTGTGCTTCAAAGACAGTGTGCTTCAAAGACAGTGTGCTCAAAGACAAGTGCTTCAAAGACAGTGTGCTTCAAAGGCAGTGTGCTTCAAAGACAGTGTGCTTCAAAGACAGTGTGCCTCAAAGACAGTGTGCTTCAAAGACAGTGTGCCTCAAAGACAGTGTGCTTCAAAGACAGTGTGCCTCAAAGACAGTGTGCTTCAAAGGCAGTGTGCTTCAAAGACAGTGTGCTTCAAAGATAGTGTGCTTCAAAGACAGTGTGCTTCAAAGAAATGTTGCTTTGATACGATGGACACGATGCAAAAAGGGCGATTTCGAAATGAAGACAAAACATAAAGACATCAGAAAAAATAGGTACAACATCAGTACTGAACTTCATCAAGAAACAACAAATTAAGTGGTTCGGCCACATAAGCAGAATACCAACAGACCACAGCCAACTCTAGATGACTAGGTCAGACAACTGACTGGGAATCTCTGACCTAGATCAGAAAAAGGGGCTGGAAAATACAGATGTTTGATAGAACACTGCACACTTTTTGCAATTTTACTCAATTCTGTGAGTATATGGTTATTTATTGTTGAAAAATATTCATAATATTGATATTCCTTATTGTTAAACTTAACTTGTTGCATAATATGACTTTGATTTAACATTTTGAGTTGATTTTAAAATGAATTCGTCTATATACAGCAATACTGGAATGCGAGGTCACGTGGTGTAGTTGGGGTCTGATTTCCCATAATTCTTACCAGAGTCCGAAGGCCGATAAGTTTATAGTTGGCTCTGAACAGACAGTGCGTCTCAAAGAGCAATGTTACTCGGATACACAAAGCAATGTTACTCGGATACACAAAGCAATGTTACTCGGATACACAAAGCAATGTTACTCGGATACACAAAGCAATGTTACTCGGATACACAAAGCAATGTTACTCGGATACACAAAGCAATGTTACTCGGATACACAAAGCAATGTTACTCGGATACACAAAGCAATGTTACTCGGATACACAAAGCAATGTTACTCGGATACACAAAGCAATGTTACTCGGATACACAAAGCAATGTTACTCGGATACACAAAGCAATGTTACTCGGATACACAAAGCAATGTTACTCGGATACACAAAGCAATGTTACTCGGATACACAAAGCAATGTTACTCGGATACACAAAGCAATGTTACTCGGATACACAAAGCAAAAGATCGTCCACACAATTAGCTGGACCTCAGAAATAACAGAGGTGACGAAAAAAAACTGTTTATGAAGCGCACACAAAAGCCCATTCTAGAAATCTCTTCTTATCATGAAGCTGTGAGACAAAACAGGATGAGAAAAAAGAAGAAAGAAGAAGAAGGCAACAATGTCGTGTCATGTCGCAATGTCATGTCATGTCACAATGTCATGTCATGTCACAATGTCGAGTCATGTCACAATGTCGCGTCATGTCACAATGTCGTGTCATGTCACAATGTCGCGTCATGTCACAATGTCGCGTCATGTCACAATGTCGTGTCATGTCACAATGTCGCGTCATGTCACAATGTCGTGTCATGTCGCAATGTCATGTCATGTCACAATGTCATGTCATGTCACAATGTCGAGTCATGTCACAATGTCGCGTCATGTCACAATGTCGCGTCATGTCACAATGTCGCGTCATGTCACAATGTCGTGTCTGTCACAATGTCAGGTCACACACTTTCGATGATTTCAGACTGTACCAGAAGAGCAGGAGTGGAAAGATGGAGAAGAGAGCATGAGTGGAAAGATGGAGGAGAGAGCAGGAAGAAAAACTAAACCAAATCCATAATCTGTTTTTAATCGCTATCCGTAGCTACTTCTATATTGATTGATCGATCGATCGATTGATTGATTGATTGATTGATTGATTGATTGATTGATTGATTGATTGATTGATTGATTGATTGATTGATTGATAAGAACATCATCATTGCACTTTAGTGAATATCGTGTGTGCTCGATACTTTTCTTCAGGAAGCGGCAGTCACAATCCGTAGCACCGGCAATGTCCCCGATGTGATCTGGAGATAGTAAAATCGTTATCAACATTTATTGTAATCTGTTAGAAAAGGTCAATGCAGCAACTTTCTAGCCTAATCTTTTCCATTTCTACAGTAAATCGTTATCAACATTTTATTGTAATCTGTTCAGAAAATGGTGTCATATGCAGCAACTTTCTAGCCTAATCTTTTCCATTTTCAACTGTCAATGGTTCTTTTAAGTGCTTAACTTGAACACAGGATCTACGTTTTATCGTCCGTCTCTGATAGGATAAGGAACTCGATCTCACCTACACTGAGATCATGAATCTCTGGGAAATATCCCGGTCTCCCCACGAGGCTTTGTTGTTATGTCTACTGTTTGTGGTCACATGTTGCTTCTCAGCTCATCCAGAAGTGGAGAGTTTCTCACTTTTCAAATTGAATCAAAATAAATTTTTTCTCAATTTGCTCAAACGAAGTTCCACAAGTGAGAAAAGGAATTAACCCGTCTACCTTCCGTATATTATGTTGTAGAAATGTGGGGATAGTCATTTCAACGGAAAATCTTCATTTGTGTTTCTTGTCGTCATCTTCTTCTCGAGGGTGTTCAAGATAATCACAGCCCCATTGACAATTCGAAAGTTGCCAGGTACACGTTGAGTTGTGTTTATTTACTATTTAAACCGGTTCTGACTAGCTCGTCCTACGTCACATTTGTTCATCGCCCCTTCCCGCACTACAATTACACACCGTCACACAACCTTGACCTATACTACGTCATAACTGAACCTTCCTATTTCCATACATATATGCAAGATTAGCTTCATTCACGGGCTGCAATTATCTTGAACACCCTGTAGAATTTAACTAAGAAAAAAAAACCTTCGTTTTGAATCAATCTTGGTATTGATATTAGGACATTAGAACAGCGTTTCCCAAATTGGGGTCCCAAGACCCCGGGGCCCGAGGTACTCACATGGGATCCTCAAGCACTTGAAGAAATATTATGATCTTTGACATTTCAGATTAAAAATAAATTTTAAACGTGTATTTTTTCCCATCCAGAAGCACTTGAGCTTTTCAGCTCTTCGGCTCGGTGCCATGGACATCGTAACCCTTCGGTTCGGTGCCACGAAGACCGTAAATCTGGAGAAACTGGCTTTTTTTGCCAGCCCGCGGAATTGAACCCGTACTCACAGAGGGCTTGTCACCCGTAGCCCAACGCGCTATGAACACGCTGGGCTTAAAACATGTATAAAAACAGTGGTAAACTAGTTCCGCTGGGAAATCAAAGGACCCGGAACAGAGCGGAGTCTAAATGTCTGACAGGACAAAATGAAAGATCATTTGAAGTTTCTCGCAGTCTGAGAAATCGGAACTAGCTTGACTTTTGGTGTGGTGCAATAATAACTCCATCGCTAGAAGAGTTTCATATATAGAAGCTGTGGGGGGTCCCGGCAGAAAAATGTATCTAAAAGAGGGTCCACAGTAATGCGAAGTTTGGGAACCGCTGCTTAGAAGATACTAAGAATCTCAGACGAAGGATTGACTTCACTACACTGAGTTTCCAACTATGGCTCGGTCTCTCTCTGCAGAAATGACATGTCACCTACCGAGTGCTACACAAGCACGAGCTCCGGAATCTCTGGTACCGCTAACATCTTCAATACACCAGTCAACAGAATGAAGCTGTAAGGAATCAAACTCATGACCTGCTGAATGTACGTCAAACGGCTAAATCACTTAGCCACAGAAACCCTCTGACGATCTAGATTCTAGATCATAGATTCCCAAACTTCTTCTGCCCACCGCCCACTTTGCACAATATAAACTTTGTAACGCCCCCTCCACATTATAACAGTTTACCAACGCCCCCCTTCCACATATATACATGCTCTACTTTTTCTTTGACATGGAAAATTGATATATATTTCTGTTATACATGGTCAATTTTCAAATGATTATATACATGAAATAGAAAATTGATGAAAAATGAATCGTGTAAGACGGGCATAAGATGAATAAATATGCAGAATTAAAATTTTTAATGATTATTCAATAGCAAAATCTCCATTAAAAATCCCCTAAATGCTTCTGAACCCACCATCGCCCACCAGGGAGGCTTCAGCGCCCACTGGGGCGGTAGCGCCCACTGGGGGCGGTACCGCCCACTTTGGGAAACGCTGATCTAGATAATAGTAACCTGTGAGAACGCAGAAGAAGAAGAGGAGGTAACCTGCAGTTGACATATACATACCTGTACGCCTGCATGTGAATAACATGATCCTTCAGAAGATAGTATTCTCGACTTGGCATTCCTAAACTGGCCTGTTCCATCTATAAAGACAATATTAACAATAAAACAGTTTAGTTTAGTCGTCAGATCATCATCACTGCACATTGAACCAATTAGTTCAAGGAATCAATCCCAGGCATACTGCAAGAGACCAAAAACCTCGAGAGAAAAATTGCAACAGAAGAACACATAGAATCAGAGTACCCTGAAAATGAGTGGACGCACCTCTACGCCTCTACTGTTTGTTTCTGGGTATCCCCATCTCTCCGAGCGGCTGTTGAAATCGCCGACCACAATACATGAATTGTCACTGATATTCATTGTTTCGAGTGACAGCGGCGTGTAACTTGGACAGTAAAGATTGTACAGACGGATCTGTGTGTCTTTGCACGTAATTTGCACACCTATGATCTCGACTGCGCCGGCGTTTCCTTTGTTCCTTCCATCTGCTTGGTTGGAATGCCATTTCTGACTAGGGTGAGGACTCTACCCTTGTGTCCTTCTCTGTCTGTTCTGAAGGTCTGGTAACCTTTAATCTCGAACTTGTGTCTGGGATTTAGATGCGTTTCTTGTATGCACGCAACGTCTATATCGTCTTCTGCAAGTCTTATTGCGAGTGCTTGCTTCTTGTGATGGATACCTTCCGCATTCCATTGGGTGATATTTAATTTCTTATGGTCAATACTCGACCGTATCGAACCAGTAACTTTAACCCGGTTACCTCGTTCGCTGCTGTGCCGATTTGGAGGGCGGGGACCGTCGGTAGCATAAAGCGGGCCCCTTCGAGGCATGGGGCCCGGCACTCGTCCTGCCCGGCGGGACTTCTCAGGCGTAGCACCATATCGATTTTCATTATTAATAAACATATTCATGATAAAATTTAGTCCATGCAGCGCCAGCATGGGTAGCTACGTTACACTTTCAGTGCCGTTTTGAGCTCTGGTGCTTATCTTTCGGACGTGTATCCGTTTTCAACCAGCGTTTGTACGGTTCGCTCTCCGTTAGCCTTCGACTGTCCCCAGCCAAAACTCACAAGGCAGTGAGTTGCCATTTTATTTTAGGGCTGCTACCCTTAGATGACCTGCCCTCCCGGGCTTATGAGCGCCATCTTCCCAACGAACCGGTCGTTTTACTGAACACATTGGTTCGTCACTCGTTCAGGTTTGTTTACGGTTTGCTCCGCTAGCCTTTGGTTGTACCCAACCATGACACCACAAGGCAGCGGCAGTTCCCTGCGAGAGAACAGAGCTATGTTTCATGGGACGCTTTCGTAAGACTTTTTGTTTGCGGTCTTTGGTCAGGAAATGTGTGTGTATTTTCAGGGACTTCCAGTCTTCTGCATTGCAGTGACCACTATTTTGTGCGCGGACTCACGTACTCTACTGTTTCGTACTTTTGGAGCTCAAGCGTATTTTTGCGGTCTTTGGCCAGGAAATGTGTGTATTTTCAGGGATTTCCAATCTCTATGTTGCAGTGACCACGATTTTGTTTGCGAGGCGTTCGTACTCTGCTATCGCACAGTTCTTTCTGAGTATGGACATATATTTTGCGGACTTCGACCAGGAAGTGTGTGTTATTTTTCAGGGATTTCCTTTCATGCGTTGCGTCTCTAAGCTCACACTATCACCACAGATAACTTCGCACGCTGCTGTTTCGTGCCTATTTCGGAGGACAATCGGCCAGGAGATGTGTGAATTTTCCAGGGATTTTCGGCCCCTGCTTTGCTTTCACGGTCTCCCCATCCCTGCCCCCTTTAGCCAGACCGGAACCTAAGTCTGTTTCCAGGGTCACCGCGTGGAGGTTTAGGGGCAGGGTCTTGGTTAGCGCGCTTGGTCCTTCGCTAACCCTGGCTCATTTTCCGCCGTGAAACATGAGCCTTTGACCCTGTTGCCATACTTCGCCTCCGTACCGGGCACAACAAGCTCCGAGCCCACATGTTCCATAAATTTAAAATTGGCACAACTAGCCTGTGCCCCTGCAATATGGCAGAACACGTCTTGCAAGACTGTCAACGTTTAGCAGGTACAAGGAAAGAGTACTGGCCACAACACACAGAGCTTCGCGAAAAGCTGTACGGAGAAACGGAGTCCCAAAAACAACAGTAAAATTCATGATAAAAATTGGTCCATCAGTCTAGGCCGGGAACGCAAAGGAAGGAACCAATTAGTCCATAAGTGCTCTTCTTCTTTGCGTTCGTTTTTTGATAATGAAAATCGTGGCATATCCTTTACAGGACGTAGTCATGAACCACAGTAAACTAGTCGTTGATTTTCTAGGCACCACTTATACGTTCAGTAGTTTGTCATTGCTTTCTGAACGGTGAGGTCTATATTTACCTTTTGTAAAAATCCCACGAAAACGAATTTGCTTCCAAATTTGCCTACCGTGGGGTTTGAACCAGGTACGCTTGGGTTTGTGATCGAGCGCACTACCACTTGAGCTACAGACGCTCACTCTTCGTTCGGTCTTCTAGTTCGTTCTTTACGACCAATTTTAATCACTCTTTGTGATATGTTTGATCTTTGCCAAGAACGTGATACGTTGCACATTGGTTTGGTAGGCCCCTAAACGCATAGTGATTTCGTTTCTAACAAGACAGTGAGAGATAGAACACACCAACAACCAGTATCAAATATTATAAAGAAACGAAGGTGGAAATATTTAGGTCATGTTCTTAGATCAGACGAAAAGAGACTAAATCGACAAGTCCTTATGTGGTCACCAGTTGGGAAAAGAAAACGTGGAAGACCAAAGACCACTCTTCGAAGAACCATCCAACAAGAAAGTAAACTATTGGGATGTAAAACCATACAAGATCTCCAACTGCTAGCAAAGAACCGTATCACATGGAGATCTAAAACCTCTGCCCTATGTGCCGCCTTTGGCTCGACAGGAATAAACTAACTAACTAAACGCATAGACTTCTACACGTTTAGGACACGTGCATCCGATTTCAGCCAAACCTCCTTAGGCGCCTCTTATAATATGCGTGGCAGGTAACAGTGGTTCTATTCTTTACATCTCAAATTGGGCACCGGTAACCACTCGGGCGCCCATAAATGCTACGATCTTCTCCTCAATATGTCTCTCGCAGTGTGGCGACTAACGACAACAGTTCTTTGTTGGTTTACAAATCTTCTTTGGCTACCAGCATAGTGCTCTTGTCTAGATACACCCCCATGTTACTTCTTGCAATCTGGTTAGTGTTGTAGATTCACCACTTTTACTTGAATCATTTACACGCCCACTCTCCCTTAGGAAATTCAGAATATCAGACTGGTCTTCTTCTTCTTTTTCTGCGATCGTTCTTCACGGCCAATTTGATCATTCTTATTGTGATGTATAATTGGTCCACTGGCAAGAACGGAGTGATCTACGACGATTGTGCGCCCATGGTGATTAGGCCCGCCCGTCCGTTTTCAGCCAGCTTTTGATTTACTAGGTGAACTTTCCTAGGTACGATCCTTTCGGATCTACGCCTTTACGATCAACTTTGCCATATATTTGGGCTTTGTGATCTACGCCAAGACAGTGAGTTACGCTGCTTTACCCGTTCTGACTGAGAAATATTTCTCGGGCTTGTCAGCTTGTCCTCGGACGGCGTCTTACTCGTATAAAACACCGTGTAAAGTATCGGCCTTCGCCAATGTTCAGACCCGGACTTCCTGTCTGATCCGTACATTGTCGGCCTTGCTTTACCGTACATTTTTAGTTTGATCCGGAGAAGGAACATTCTCAGCCTTTTCTAGACGCGCGTTGGTACGTGGAAATTTGCAATTAACCTCGAAAGGCACCGGCATGGGACCTAGTACAAACAATGTAGAGGGTCGTTTCAGTCGGCGCTATCAACGCAACTGGGGATTTTGCGCCCGCCACTATCACCCGCTCCAGTTATTCCGGGGATGTTAGTTACGACTGCAATCGAACCTGGCCCGGTTGCCCCAAGGCTGGCAGTTCCCTTAGGTCTCTCCAACCTCAGTTCTTCCGGGGTGTTAATTTTAATCGCACAGTACCTTGCACGGTTTTCCCAGGGCGGGTAGTTTCGTTTTGCACTAGAACGCAACTTGTTCTTTTGCGCTCGGCAAACCTTGCCCAGTACATGTATCTGCACTAGGCCACCGATGTGGGGTCAGCCGCAAATCTGTATAAATGATTAGATCGTTCTCAGAAATTAACGCCTGAATGTCTGCCTCCACGATCACTAAGTTGTCTTGTTTGCATTCTTTACCAATTTTGATACATATTGAAAATGATGTATTGATTCCTGTTGGTATTTGTATCCATTCTTCACCGGGTTCAATGTCTTCAAGTGAACACATCTGTTGAATACAGTCCTCGGTCTCAACCATTCAAGATTTTTCTCGTTTTATCCTGTTTTCTTTTGTCTCTTTATTTCCAAGTGCAGAGGATGTTGTGTGTCAGCATTGACTCGAAGGTATGCTCGTGCACGGCTCATCAGTGTTCTATATTCCATAGTAGGATAGTCAAGAAGATAGCGCATCGCCCTTGCACGACGTGTCTTTAGTGCACAAGTGATTCGAGTCCCGTGTTTGTCTATTTGTTTTTTTCTGAAGCTCTTAATACCTGTTCCTTGTTTATTTGTTGATCATATTCGTTACTTCCGTTGCTTCCTCTGGGGTTCTTGAAAGAGGCTCCGTGTGCTCATCTTAATAAATTTGAAGCTACTTTGAATGATGTATACATGATTGTTGTATGTGTATACATGTGTGTATATATGATATTGTCTCGTCTCTAATATATACAGCACAATAAGCTTACAGCATGTGTTTGTGCAAACACTGTTCGAACCCTACCTGATTGTTTCTGTGTCTAGCTGTAACGAGCGTTTGAGAAAGACACTCCCCGTGAGTCATTTTTTAGAATGGCTCATTGGTTGTGTCCGTAAAAGCGCTTGTATTGCTAGGCTAGGCGATTGGTGTCGTAAGGACTAGGGTAAGTGGTTCGAGTCCCGTGTTTGTCTATTTGTTTTTCGGAAGCTCTTAATACCTGTTCCTTGTTTATTTGTTGATCACTTTAGTGCACCCAAGTATAATGCGCATTTGTATTCTTTCCAGTCGTTCTATCTGACTATGACTGAGAGTCAGGATCGCCAGAGCATATTCAAGCACAGAAAGGACCAGACTCTGATATAAGAGACAAAAATGGCAATGCTCATAAATTGCCGCAGCCATTACCCTCATCGCAGTCATACCTTTCTTTTCCCTTCGATCCAGAAGCACTTGGGCGTTCAGCTCTTCGGCTTGGTGCCATGGACATCGTAATCCTTCGGTTCGGTGTCACGAACATCATAAATCTAGAGAACTTGTGGCTTTTCTGCCAGAACGCGGAATTGAACCACACTCACAAGGGACTTGTCACCCGTCGTCTAACGCGCTACGAACACGCTGGACAGGCGGGCAGTCATACCCCTCCTAGCTTTCATTATATCATGTTCTATCTGTTGCGTAAAAGTTAAACTTCGATCAAAAGTGACACGCTGATAGTGACAGATGAAAGTGACATTTGAGAATGGCAATTTGAAAGTGATATTTAAGACTGCCAGGTTTGAGAGTGACAAGGGACAGAGACAGGTGTGAATGACAGCTGAGAGTGATAAGTATGATTGTCAGTTGAAAATGACAGTTGCGACATCATATACTAGAAACCATGGATTGGGATATATATATATATACTTGAGAAGAACAAACACCGCTTTACAAAAAATTAAACAACTAGAAACTGTATGGAACGGAACTGATAAGAAAACAAAGATCAGAATACTAAGAGCATGCATATTCCCAGTGGCAACGTATGGGTGTGAAGCATGGACATTTAATAAAGCAGTGGAAAAATATATATGTGCTTTTGAATATAAGTTTACAGAAGAGTCCTTTGTATATCTTGGACAGAGAAGAGAACAAATAGATCTATCCAGAAAGAACTCAAAATCAAAGAAAACTGGCTGATGCTACAAATAAGAAAGAGAAAATTGAGATATTTTGGACATATAAAAAGACATGAAGGGCTAGAGAAGACCATCATTGAAGGAGGCATACCGGCAAAGAGAAGAAGAGAAAGACCATGGAGAAGATGGATTCAGAATGTAACGGATGGTTTGAACATGACGGCTGCAGAGGGAGGACATCTGGCCTATGAGAGAGAGAAATTTCGGAGGACTGTTGGGGTGGCAAAAGTTATGCTCAGGACATGCTATTTGATGATGATGATGATGATGATATATACCTGAATAATATTCACTGCAGAGTTCTTGTCGTCTGCGCCGACGCTACACTCAAACAAAAACGGCAAACTGTACTTCCCTCTCATTTTGGCTAGTACGTCCTCCAGAACAAACTGCTCGCTTGACCAGTTTGCATCGAGTACTGGCCATCCGCCCAAATCACTGATGACAGCTCGAAATGGTGCGTCACCCACTTTTTCAATCTCCGCTGGGAAAGAGAGAAATCAAAACAGAAAGTCAAGTCTCTCTATAACACGTTGCTACGTCGTCGTCTGTACGGTTGATATACCGGTTGATATCCAACAAGGTAAATAGACGGCAAAGCAGAATCCTGTCAAAAAGCAAAAAAAAACTTTCACCCAAGTCACTAGAGCATAGATTACCAAACTTTTTCCGGCCACCGCCCACTTTGCACGACATCAACTTTATAGCTCCTCTTCCCCCAACCCACACACACATCTATACATGCTCTATTTTCTCGTTTACTTTTTGACATAGAAAATTGAAATATATTTATGTCATACATGGTCAATTTTCAAATGATTATATACATGAAATAGAAAATTGATGAAAAAGTGGATCGCGTAAGACGGGCATAAGATGAATTTAAATGCAGAATTCAAACTTTTAATGATTATTCAATAGAAAAATCACGAAAAAAAATGTATTTTAAAATATATATTATTAATTTCTTCTATAAGGTGTCAAAATCATTTAATCGCCTGAACGCCCCCAAATGCTTCTGAACCCACTATCTTCCCCCTTCCCCTACACCCTAGAAGGCTTCAGCGCCCACTGGAGGTGGCACCGCCCACTTTGAGAAACTATGCACTAGAACAACGGAAGATAAAACAATAAACACGACACAGGAAACAACCCTGTATCAGTGTGACGACAAAATAAGACGAATAAGAACTGTTTGTCAGTTGCGGAACTGGCATCATAGAAATCCTGAAAAGTATTTCAGTTTACAATCTCTTCCAGTAAATATCGAAGAGTATGCATGCTGATGATTCCTGTTGCTCGCTGGTTAAAATCACCCCTCATTCTATCACTCAGTAGTCACTAATCATCTTTTTCTAACTCTCCATATCGACCACTTGTTACCAACTCTGTGTGATTTGTATGTGATCCGAGCCTAAGAGTGATTTACGTTATGCGCCTACAAGTAGGCCTTCACATCCGATTTCTGCAGCGCTTTTTTTTTACTAGTGTAGCTTCCCTGGGTCCTACATCAGTTGCTTCTTACGACATGCCTTGTAGGTCACAGTGTTACTATTCTTTGCTCCCTTGAGAGCCCCGACACTACACGGACGTTCTCTCCCAGTAAATATCAAAGAGTATGCATGCTGATGATACCTGTAGATCGCTGGTTAAACTAGCACCTCATTCTATCACTCAGTAAACACACACAAATAAACGATATCATAAAAGAAGAAAGTAGTTACTTTAGAAAATAGAGCGCAAAATTATAACGACAGAGATGAGGTGTCTTAGAAGAGCTGCAGGTGTGACAATAAGAGACAAAATTAGAAATGAAGAAATCAGAAGGAGACTGAATGTGAAACCAGTCATGCAATTCATAAAAGAACAACAGATTAAATGGTTTGGACACCTGACCAGAATGCCCTGGTATCGCCTACCACAGAGAGCCACACAGAAAAAGTATAATGAGTACAAGGCAAGAGGAAGACCACGCAAAAGATGGAACGACGGCATCAAGAACAGCTTTACGAACATGAATATCAGCTTACAAAGTGCCTTAAAACAAGCACACACAAGATCACTACGTTTCACCCCCAACACTTCTATAAAGAAGTAAATGGTGGAAGAGAAGAACAAGCACCCTCAAGATCACTACGTTTCATCCCCAACACTTCTATAAAGAAGTCAATGGTGAAAGAGAAGAACAAGCACATACAAGATCACTACGTTTCACTCCAACACTTCTATAAAGTAAATGGTGGAAGAAGAACAAGCACACACCAGATCACTACGTTTCACCCCGGCAACACTTCTATAAAGAAGTAAATGGTGGAAGAGAAGAACAAGCACACACAAGATCACACTCCCCCAACACTTCTATAAAGAAGTCAATGGTGGAAGAGAAGAACAAGCACACACAAGATCACTACGTTTCACCCGCAACACTTTTATAAAGAAGTCAATGGTGGAAGAGAAGAAGAAGAAGTAGCTACTTACTAACGTTAATGCAAGATTCGTATAATATCTTAGCCTTGATAGTAGCTTGACTGTCTTTGTTCGAGTTGGGCTCTTCTAGCAAATCTGTAAGCAAGAAATAACATCTAGAATCAGTGGCGGCGCGTGATCGTTTTTTTTGGTGGGGCCAGACACAAATTTTCGTGAAAATCATGGCTTTGGGTTAGGTTATATTTTAATTTATTAAATAATAAATACGCGTTACACACAAATTGCTTTTGGTGAGCTCGGCCCCTCTGGCCCTAAATGACGAGCCGCCACTGTCTAGAATCATCGTGTTTCTTCAATTGACTGGTTTGTTATTTTATTAGAATGATGTTATGTTATATTATGTTATGTTATGTTATGTTATGCGATGGACGTTATGGCACATTGGGCATTCCCATTCGTGCTCTGTTCTCCGCTGTAGCAGCTATCCCAAAGTCCAGTTGCTCACCGTACCTATGAAGTTGATTAGTATATCTTCTCTCTCTACCATGAAGACGACATTCTCTCGCATGCTCAAACTTAACACCTAATTCTTGAATGATAATGATGAAGATAATGAAGTCACGACAGAGATGAAGTGTCTACACAGAATGCTGGGAGTATCAAGAAGAGACTAGTCACGACACAGATGAAGTGTCTTCACAGAATGATGGGAGTATCAAGAAGAGACTAGTCACGACAGAAATGAAGTGTCTACACAGAATGCTGGAAGTATCAAGAAGAGACTAGTCACGACAGAGATGAAGTGTCTTCACAGAATGATGGGAGTATCAAGAAGAGACTAGTCACGACAGAAATGAAGTGTCTACACAGAATGCTGGAAGTATCAAGAAGAGACTAGTCACGACAGAGATGAAGTGTCTTCACAGAATGATGGGAGTATCCAGAAGAGACTAGTCACGACAGAGATGAAGTGTCTACACAGAATGCTGGAAGTATCAAGAAGAGACTAGTCACGACAGAGATGAAGTGTCTTCACAGAATGATGGGAGTATCAAGAAGAGACTAGTCACGACAGAGATGAAGTGTCTACACAGAATGCTGGAAGTATCAAGAAGAGACTAGTCACGACAGAGATGAAGTGTCTACACAGAATGCTGGAAGTATCAAGAAGAGACTAGTCACGACAGAGATGAAGTGTCTACACAGAATGCTGGAAGTATCAAGAAGAGACTAGTCACGACAGAGATGAAGTGTCTTCACAGAATGATGGGAGTATCAAGAAGAGACTAGTCACGACAGAGATGAAGTGTCTACACAGAATGATGGGAGTATCCAGAAGAGACTAGTCACGACAGAGATGAAGTGTCTACACAGAATGCTGGAAGTATCAAGAAGAGACTAGTCACGACAGAGATGAAGTGTCTACACAGAATGCTGGGAGTATCAAGAAGAGACTAGTCACGACAGAGATGAAGTATCTACACAGAATGCTGGGAGTATCAAGAAGAGATCGGTTGAGAAATTAAGACATCAGGAAAAAGGTGGTACAACTCTGAGATCAGGGATCTCTGGAAAAATATACAGATGGCTCCACAAGGAGCGAACCTGGTAGGGTCTACGTGGTATAGGGGTTACGTTCTCGTCTCTAGCTCATCAAGGAACAAAGCTACTCCGCTACAACGGATACAAGGCAAAAGACCGGTTTAGACATGAAGATATCTGTGGAAAAAGTGAGTACAACAAATGAAATGGTTCGGCCACATAAATAGATTACCTACAGACAAAGCACCTCAAAGAACAATGTTGCTCTGACACTCTCAACGACCAGTAAGTGTCAGCAAAAAATATTGCAGTCTTTATCGATTCAAAATCCGTTCTCCGGGCCATCTCATGTTCCAAACAAGACAAGCTCATTCAGGATATAAGGCAAAATATAAGCTTGCTGTCAAAAAATCTGAACTGGTCTTACAGTGGATACCAGCACACTGTGGTATACCAGGAAATGAAAAGGCTGATAAACTCGCACGGGCTGGAGGAACCCTAACACAACACCACCCAACACAAAGTTTTACAGAAAGACTCTCCCGAAACAATCCAAGAAAATGATCTGGAGAAAAACAAACGGAGGATACAACCCAGAGCATGACAGTATAAATACACTAAACAGAAAAGCACAGACCACAGTCTTCAGACTTAGAACGGGACACTGCAGTCTCAGAGCACACTTCCACAGAATGGGTCTCGGGGACTCGGCAGCCTGCACCTGTGGAGCACCAAAGCAGTCCCAGAGCACATCCTGCAAGACTGTCCCAGCCTGAGAAGTGTGAGAATGGAAATCTGGTCAATAGAAACAACCCTACAAAACAAACTATGGGGACCGGTGAAGACCTCAAGCGCACCACCCTGTTTATGACACATACCAGAGTAGTCGCATAGCAGAGGTTGATCGCAGAAGAAGAAGAAGAGTTTCTCCGATACAATGGATACAAAACAAAAGACCGGCCACGCAAAAAGTGGACCTCAGAGATAATATTCAGTATATATATATGGAACTGCAGTAAAACTATTTGATTGGCAAAACACGTAATTACAAAGTACTGTAGTTTTACAAATTACAAAAACAATGACAAAATACAGCAACGTTTCGACCAACAAGGCCTTTATCAAGCAAACGAACAAACAGGAGTGACAAATTAAAATGAAACACAAATGGACGACCAAATACAAACGTATCTAAGGAAAATCTGGAATAAAAACGAATAACGAAATAAATGTAACACAAAAACACACATAAAAACTAGAAATAGAAAGGAAAGAAACAATGAAACATCTAGTAAATATATAACTTGAATACATGCAACATATACCCATATAGATTACAAAGCATGGGAAGAGAAATTACTAAGAAGCATAAGAATGGAATATAACATGAATACATGCAACATATACCCATATAGATTACAAAGCATGGGAAGAGAAAGTACTAGAAGCATAAGAATGTAATACGTTGAGCCGCGTGGTCGCAAGGTACCATACAAAGAAATCAACCGATTCTCCAGAGCAAATCGACTGCGATCATCCGAGGAACATGATCGGATGGCTGTGACCTGGACATCGTGAGCACCTAAATGGCCAGTGTCATTGAAATGGGTGACTCAGGGTCACAGAGCATTGGCGTATGTCGCGTAAGTGTTGGGCGAATCGGTCACTGAGCCTCTTGCCTGTCTCGCCGATATAAGCCTTGTTACACCGCTTACAGATAATGGCATAGATAAGATTACGGGACTCGCATGTGAACCCATCGTCAATAAGAAACGTGCCTAAAGGAAAAGATACAGTACGCGTCTGTATCACATAAGCACACGTGTTGCAACGGCGACGACCACACTGGACAGTGCCAAAATGAGTCTGGATATTGGACTTAAGGCGACTGTGTACCAACATATCCTTAAGACTTCTGTCCCGTCTGTAAGACACCAAAGGATAGTTGGAGAAGACAGAACGGGTCTCAGGATCTGATCTAAGGAGAGACAGATGACGGAATAAAACATTTTCACCAGGGAACTATGGGGGTGGTAAGTTAAGATAAGTTTTACTCTGTCAGAGTTAGTAGTGCTATGCTGACTGGTAAGGGCCTGCTGGCGAGTGATTTTCTGAACTCGATGCATAGCCGAGACAAGCACCCTCTCCGGGTATAGGCGCCTACGAAAGAAATCAAGCATCTCGCGAGCTCTCTCAAGAAAATCATCGTCCTCACTACAAAGGCGACGAAGGCGTAAGAGCTGCGAGAATGGAAAAGAGTCACGACATGCCCGGGGATGGGAAGAAGTATAGAGGAGAAAACTATGTGCATCAGTAGGCTTGTAATATACTGATGTAGAGATAGCGGATAGGCGTAAGGTGATAGTAATGTCAAGAAAGTTGACACAAGTAGTGGAGATGTGAGAAGTAAAACGAATAGAAGGGTTGAAAACATTAATGAAATTAATGAAGCGTGACAAATCGGCTTCAGGCATATCAGTGATGCCAATACAGTCATCAATGTATCTGTGATAGACAGACGGAAGGGGCCATCATATGTAGTCCATACTAGGTGTTCAAGATAACCCATGAAAAGACAAGCAAATTTGTCACGCTTCATTAATTTCATTAATGTTTTTAACCCTTCTATTCGTTTTACTTCTCACATCTCCACTACTTGTGTCAACTTTCTTGACATTACTATCACCTTACGCCTATCCGCTATCTCTACATCAGTATATTACAAGCCTACTGATGCACATAGTTTTATCCTCTATACTTCTTCCCATCCCCGGGCTTGTCGTGACTCTTGCCATTCTCGCAGCTCTTACGCCTTCGTCGCCTTTGTAGTGAGGACGATGATTTTCTTGAGAGAGCTCGCGAGATGCTTGATTTCTTTCGTAGGCGCCTATACCCGGAGAGGGTGCTTGTCTCGGCTATGCATCGAGTTCAGAAAATCACTCGCCAGCAGGCCCTTACCAGTCAGCATAGCACTACTAACTCTGACAGAGTAAAACTTATCTTAACTTACCACCCCATAGTTCCCTGGTGAAAATGTTTTATTCCGTCATCTGTCTCTCCTTAGATCAGATCCTGAGACCGTTCTGTCTTCCCCAACTATCCTTGGTGTCTTACAGACGGGACAGAAGTCTTAGGATATGTTGGTACACAGTCGCCTTAAGTCCAATATCCAGACTCATTTTGGCACTGTCCAGTGTGGTCGTCGGCGTTGCAACACGTGTGCTTATGTGATACAGACGCGTACTGTATCTTTCCTTTAGGCACGTTTCTTATTGACGATGGGTTCACATGCGAGTCCGTAATCTTATCTATGCCATTATCTGTAAGCGGTGTAACAAGGCTTATATCGGCGAGACAGGCAAGAGGCTCAGTGACCGATTCGCCCAACACTTACGCGACATACGCCAATGCTCTGTGACCCTGTAGCCACCCATTTCAATGACACTGGCCATTTAGGTGCTCACGATGTCCAGGTCACAGCCATCCGATCATGTTCCTCGGATGATCGCAGTCGATTTGCTCTGGA
The DNA here is from genome assembly GCA_020796225.1 of Arion vulgaris. Classification (NCBI taxonomy): domain Eukaryota; kingdom Metazoa; phylum Mollusca; class Gastropoda; order Stylommatophora; family Arionidae; genus Arion; species Arion vulgaris. The sequence continues at coordinate 17,386,277 of CM036778.1, read as the reverse complement.
GAATCGGTTGATTTCTTTGTATGGTACCTTGCGACCACGCGGGCTCAACGTATTACATTCTTATGCTTCTTAGTACTTTCTCTTCCCATGCTTTGTAATCTATATGGGTATATGTTGCATGTATTCATGTTATATTCCATTCTTATGCTTCTTAGTACTTTCTCTTCCCTGCTTTGTAATCTATATGGGTATATGTTGCATGTATTCAAGTTATATATTTACTAGATGTTTCATTGTTCTTTTCCTTTCTATTTCTAGTTTTTATGTGTGTTTTTGTGTTACATTTATTTCGTTATTCGTTTTTATTCAGATTTTCCTTAGATACGTTTGTATTTGGTCGTCCATTTGTGTTTCATTTTAATTTGTCACTCCTGTTTGTTCGTTTGCTTGATAAAGGCCTTGTTGGTCGAAACGTTGCTGTATTTTGTCATTGTTTTGTAATTTGTAAAACTACAGTACTTTGTAATTACGTGTTTTACCTCAGAGATAAGAGAGGCGACGAAAGACACTAGTTATGAAGCTGACAGTAAGGCTCGTTCTAGAAATCTCTTCTTATCTTGACGATATGAGGCAAACTAGAAGTGGAGAAAAGAAAGAAAAGACAATGAAAGACGAAGATAAAACTCTTTTTTTTCCGATCCAGAAGCACTCCGCTCTTCGATTCGGTGCCATGGACATCGTAACCCTTTGGTTCGGTGCCACGAACACCGTAAATCTGGGGAATCTGTGACTTTTTCTGCCATCCCGCGGAATTGAACCCACACACACAGAGGGGTAGTCACCCGTAGTCCAACGCGCTACGAACAAGCTGGCCAGACGGGCGATAAAACATATATGTGCTTTTGAATATAAGTGTAACAGAAGAGTCCTTCGTATATCAAAAGAAAGGGATGTCTTCTTCTTCTTCTCGATCACCGCTTAGACTGGTGTGCCAGATTCCCCATAAATCTAATTCATGTGGAAATCTGATTCATGCAGCCTTAGCAATGGTGTGGTTCATCACATCTTCAGCACCATTTGGAGCTCTGGTGCTTATCCTTCGATGATTGTACCCGCCTGCCCAGCGTGTTCGTAGCGCGTTGGACGACAGATGATAAGTCCCCTCTGAGTGCGGTTCATCTCCGCGGGCTGGCAGAAAAGCCACAGATTCTCCAGATTTGCTGTGTTCGTGGCACCGAACCGAAGGGTTACAATGTCCATGGCACTGAGCTGACGAGCTGAAAGCTCAAGTGCTTCTGGGTCGAGGGTTAAAAAAAAACCTTCGACGATGTGTCCGGTTTCAGCCAGCGTGAAAGGGAGGTCTAGAAACACATGGAGACGAGATTTGAAGGTAGAGATCAACAATATAAAGAAGAGCTTGGAGGAGCTGCAGGAGATAGCTAGAGATAGGAAGACTTGGCATGAGTTGGTTGAGGCAGAGATCAACAATATAAAGAAGAGTTGGAGGGAGCTGCAGGAGATAGCTAGAGATAGCAAGACTTGGCATGAGTTGGTTGAGGCAGAGATCAACAATATAAAGAAGAGTTGGGGGGAGCTGCAGGAGATAGCTAGAGATAGCAAGACTTGGCATGAGTTGGTTGAGGCAGAGATCAACAATATAAAGAAGAGTTGGGGGGAGCTGCAGGAGATAGCTAGAGATAGCAAGACTTGGCATGAGTTGGTTGAGGCAGAGATTAACAATATAAAGAAGAACTGGAGGGAGCAGCTGCAGAAGATAGCTAGAGATAGAAAGACTTGGCATGAGCCCGTTAAAAGGCAGAGAGATAGACAGAGAGATAAATAATGTCAATTAACTGACCTCTCATAATGACCTGTAGCTCGTCATGTAGCTTATCAAACGTATTGTATGTGGGCTTGTCTTCTGGTATCGTTTGTTTCTTGTTCCACTGACCACAAGCAAATTGAAAAAAGTCCTCACATGGGTCAGCTGTAAAGTCCATTCCTGCCAGAAGTTGGGCCGCTGTTTAAACAAAGGTAGAGATAATATATAACATAAACAACCGGAGATACGCCTATTATACCGTCTTAATAGCAAGAAATAGAGCTACATAATTTAGTTCATGAGATTGTGACAGAAAGTAACAATAAAGGAATGAAGAAACAAGGGTCTGAGCCTGAATATTTAAAAGTGAGAAGTTATGATCATCTAAAAAAAAGCAGACTCTGACAAAATGCACTATCACAGTAAATAGAACGGAGCTAAGACAAGTTAGTTAGTTTGTTTGTTCTTTCGTGCCAAAAGGCGGGGCATATAGGGTAGAGGTTTTAGATCTCCATGTGATGCGGTTCGTTGCTAGCAGTTGGAGATCTCGAATGATTTTACATCCCAATAGTTTACTTTCTTGTTGATGGTTGAAGAGTGGTCTTCGAAGAGTGGTCGTATGTCTTCCACGTTTTACGTCTTCTGAAGTATTTAAAGGGATGTACTTGTCTTAGCTCCGTTCCACTGAGCTAAGCCGTTCCACGGAGATAAGCCGTTCCACGGAGCTAAGCCGTTCCACGGAGCTAAGCAGGGAGCTAAGCCGTTCCACGGAGCTAAGCCGTTCCACGGAGCTAAGCCGTTCCACGGAGCTAAGCCGTTCCACGGAGCTAAGCCTTCCACGGAGTAAGCCGGGAGCTAAGCGTTCCACGGAGCTGCCAGGAGCTAAGCCGTTCCACGGAGCTAAGCCGTTCCACGGAGCTAAGCCGTTCCACGGAGCTAAGCCGTTCCACGAAGCTAAGCCGTTCCACGGAGCTAAGACAAGTACATCCCTTTAAATACCTTGGAGTTCTGGCAGATGCAGATCAGAAATAAAGAGCAGAATAGGGCATGTCAAAGCAGCGTTCCCGAAAATGAGAAGCATTATATGCAACAAGTTATTGTCAATTGATATCAGAAGGAGAGTTATACAGTTCTACATAGAGCTAATACTGGCATACGTATGCGAGTCAAGGATGGTAAACAAACAGATAGAAAATCTCTGGAGGCCACAGAGATGTTGTTTTACAGAAGAATGGTGAGAATTCCATGACGATGATGAGAATCCCATGACGATGATGAGAATCCCATGACGATAATGAGAATCCCATGACGATATGAGAATCCCATGACGATATGAGAATCCCAGTCGATGATGAGAATCCCGTGACGATAATGAGAATCCCAAGTCGATGATGAGAATCCCATGATGATAATGAGAATCCCAAGACGATGATGAGAATCCCATATGATGAAATTAATGAGAATCCCATGATGATGATGATGAGAATCCCATGACGATGATGAGAATCCCATGACTATGATGATGAGAGATAACACCGAGAAAGTCATTAGAGTTGAAGAGTATAGAAATCGCTAGCTATATATGTACATGTATATGCTATAGAGATGTTATAGATATGCTATGCTATAGATGAAAAAACAAATATAATGAAGACACCTATGGCAAGTAATGCAGATATCACACTGGAATCTAAAATGATAAAAATAACAGAACAGTTCACCTATTTAGGTAACAATTTTGATTGCACAGGAAATGTTAAAAAAGAAATTATTACACGAATTGGCAAAGCAACATCAACTTTTAAAAGTCTAAATAAAATATGAAACTGCAAGTTATATAGTATTAAAACTAAATTGTGAATTTTCAATTCAAATGTTGTATCAATCCTAACATATGCCAGCGAGAGTTGGAAAATGACTAAAGATATAGAAAACAAGTTGAATGCATTTGAAAATAGATGTCTGCGAAAAATAATGAATATAAAATGGAACGAATTCAGAAGAAGTGATGAAATCAGAGACATTTCTGGTCAACCACTAGTGACAACTGTTATAAGAAGAGAAGATGGAGATATGTTGGGCACACCTTGAGGAGAAATGATCAACGAATATCAAAGCAGGCATTGAAGTGGAATGCAAAGGGTTCAAGAAAGAGGGTCGACCTAAGGAGACCCTGAAACGAACTTTGCTGAGAGAGGCAAGAAATATCGGTCTCAGTTCCATGGAGGAGATTGCGCAAGTTTCCCAGGATAGAGCGGTATGGAGAAATTACTTGCAGGCCCTATGTAACGTATAACGGTACGAGAGGAATTATTATTATTATTATATGCTATAGAGATGGGTAGATTTCAGAATATTAGAACTGTAATACAGATGTATAAAGTTGAAAGGACCAGTTAAAGGTTTATGATGAAGATGAAGATAATGATGAAGATGTGGATAATGATGAAGATGTTGATGATGATGAAGATGTTGATGATGATGATGAAGATGTTGATGATGATGAAACTAGTAACAACTAAGATGATGTTGATACCTGTAGTAACGCAAGCTTTAGACAGACATATTTCCTTGGTTAAATTTCCTGAAAGAGACAATATTAAGATAAAGGTTAAATGCAACTGGCAAGCAAATGTGCAGTCCCATTTACATTCAAATCGCTTGACTAGCTTCTTCTTCTTCTACGTTCGTTTATCAAGTCTCTGAAAAAAATTACACTCGTGAACAGAACGGCGTGGTCCGGTCTCGAACCCACGACCTTCGACTCACAAGGCAAAGGCTTAACCACTCAGTCACAGAGACCCGGGGGCCGTTATAATGGAAAAGGGGGCGTTACAAAGTATGCCGTGCAAAGTGGGCGGTGGTCCGAAAAAGTTAGGGAATCTATGTGTTAGACAGTCTGAACACTGGTAATAAAATTGGTGGATCATGTCTCTCCACTGAACCCTATCAATAGTGATGATGCTCGTCCATCACCGGTGATGATGATCACACAATTTTCATCCAAGGGAATGTGGTTGCGTTATGTTTGTCTCTGTGTGCGTAGATGACTAGTGAGCCCGATGTGGGCTTGAAATGTTCTTGTACTGTGTGAGCAAGGTATACTTGCACTTGTGGTGAGTTTTACTGCTATTTTGACGTTTCTGCTCCATCTGTGCTGTTCTACCTGCCTCGCTGGCCGAAGAACAGTGTCAAAGAAGTATCTGTCTTGATCTGTCTTGAGCAACATTCTCCCAGTTGTCGACACCTATGCCAAAAGATGTCATCGAGTTCTTGAGTGTGTCTTTGAATCGCTTCTCCTGACCACCCTGTGAGTGTTTACCAGAATCAATAGTACACATTTAATAGCACATAGCTACAGGGTGTTCAACTTAAAAGCAGCACGTGAATGGAGCTAATCTGGCATATATGTATGGAAATGGGAAGGTTCAGTTATGACGTAGTATAGGTCAAGGTTGTGTGAAGGTGTGTAATTGTAGTGCGGAAGGGGCGATGAACAAATGTGACGTAGGACGAGCTAGTCAGAACCGGTTTAAATAGTAAATAAACACAACTCAACGTGTACCTGGCAACTTTCGAATTGTCAATGGGGCTGCAATTATCTTGAACACCCTATAGTAGTACTACAGTTAATAAGTATACTTACTTTTGAGCTGATGTTTGAGCTGCGTGTCCTTGGTGAAGGCGACAATCATAAAGATGATACACAAGAGGAAGAGAAACATGCAGGAGAACATGAAAAATTTCTCTTTTCTTGACCAGTGTCGGAACCAGATTCTGGTTGACCTCTGACCTTCAAAACCGGTTAAAAATCGAATCTGAGGAAAGCAGAAAAATAGATACAGTAGATTAAGTTCGATTATTACACTCACATTTCAAAACACAGATATCTTCGAACTTACTGCCTTGCAGGTCTGCTGGGGACAGTCAAAGGCTGACGGAGAGCGAACCCAGTAAACGCTGGCTGAAACTGGACACGTCGCCGAAGGATAAGCACCAGAGTTCCAAATGGCGCTGAATGATGTGACGTAAAAACCGTTCTTGGCAAATGCTGTTTATATATCACAATATGAATGATCAAATGGCCAAAAAGAACGATCGAGAGAGAGAGAGAGAGAGAGAGAGAGAGAGATCTTCTTCTTCTTCGAACGCTCATATCGACCACTTGTTAACCACACTTTATGATTTGTATGTGATCTGATCCAGTGGCGGCTCGTGATCGTTTTTGTTAGTGGGGCCAGACACAAATTTTCTGGAAAATCATGGCTTTAGGTTAGGTTATATTTTAATTTATTAAACAATAAATACGCGTTACACATTATTTTTGGTGGGGCCCGGCCCTCTGGACCTTAATGACGAGCCACCACTGATCTGATCCTAAGAACGATTGTACATTGTGCCAACTATGCGACTACAAGTAGGCCAGCACATCCGATTCCTGCGACGCTTTTTATTTACAAGAGTAGCTTCCCTAGTAGCTCTTACGACATGCCGTGTAGGTCGCAGTGTTACTATTCTTTGTTCCTCTTGAGGGCCCCGGCACTACACGGACATATAGAAGCTGTAATTCCCAACATAACAAAACTCCACACAAACACCGACATATATCTGTACCTACCTGCGCCGGATCAGACGGAGAATCAGGATCGTCCATACTTGACCCGGAAGTCAGATTTGTTGCATCTGAAGACTTGTGACATGGCTGCAATTTACTCCCAAGCGCGTGATGTATACCTCCGTTCATAATGAATGTATCTGCCTCACGAGGATTGAGAAAATACTTGGACATCAAACTACCTGCCATCTGTCGTGTCTGTCATCAGAACAGGAAAATTAAACCTTACTAGATTGTTGGTGCCTTATGCTTCAACGGTAGCTCAAAGAAGAAGAAGGTCGGATTGTCTAACTTGAGATAACTAATTTCAAAATGGTGGAAACAATCAGTTTCAAATAATGTGGAACAGACGGCTAAGATAAAACTAAACAAATAATGTGGAACAGACGGCTAAGATAAAACTAAACAAATAATGTGGGACAGACGGCTAAGATAAAACTAAACAAATGATGTGGGATAGACAGTTGCGGTAAAACTAAACAAATAATGTGGGACAGACGGCTAAGATAAAACTAAACAAATAATGTGGGACAGACGGCTAAGATAAAACTAAACAAATAATGTGGAACAGACGGCTAAGATAAAACTAAACAAATAATGTGGAACAGACGGCTAAGATAAAACTAAACAAATAATGTGGAACAGACGGCTAAGATAAAACTAAACAAATAATGTGGGACAGACGGCTAAGATAAAACTAAACAAATAATGTGGGATAGACAGTTGCGGTAAAACTAAACAAATGATGTGGGATAGAAGGCTGCAATAAAACTAAACAAATGATGTGGGATAGACAGTTGCGATAAAACTAAACAAATGATGTGGGATATATGGTTGCGATAAAACTAAACAAATGATGTGGGATAGACGGTTGCGGTAAAACTAAACAAATGATGTGGGATAGACGGCTGCGGTAAAACTAAACAAATGATGTGGGATAGACGGCTGCGGTAAAACTAAACAAATGATGTGGGATAGACGGCTGCGGTAAAACTAAACAAATGATGTGGGATAGACGGCTGCGGTAAAACTAAACAAATGATGTGGGATAGACGGCTGCGGTAAAACTAAACAAATGATGTGGGATAGAAGGCTACGATAAAACTGAACAAATGATGTGGGATAGACGGCTGCGGTAAAACTAAACAAATATCGAACTTGCAAACTACAACAAAATCTAATTTCGCAGATAAACTATTTATTTACACAACTATTAATTCATCAGAAGAGAAGAGAAGAACAGAAAATAAGAAGTTTTAAGAACCCGCAGGGGAAGCAACGGAATCAATTAACATCACCAATAAATCAGAAGAACATTAGAAGATAAAAAATTATAAATTTTTTTCAAACTTTTAAAATGTTATCTTCATAATAAACTATAAAATAGACAACGTCTTGCTTGATAAACTTAGAATTAAATCCTGAGAGAGCTACTATTCATTTGCTTTAAACAGTTTTAAAGAACATTCATTTACCTACAAAATGGTATATTACTCATAAAAATATGTTAGTAATTAAGAAAACTGCAGCTGAATTTGTACATACACCGCAATAGGAAAATAGGACATAAATTTAATTCAGCCACAATCCGTTTGTCAATTCGGTAGCTAATCAGTTACAATTAAATCTCATCTGTAATAAACTAATATATACAATAAGAAAGCAGGAACAAAAACACTGCACAAAATGACAAAGAGTTGCCACTAGATTTCTCTGTTTCTTACTATAAGGGTCAACTAACGAAGTATAAATTCTATGACTTGGCTATGGTAACGTTGTTATGGTTACTGTATACAGGCAATGGAGGCCGGAGTGAGTCGATAACTCTAGGAAATCACCTAGACACGATTCTTTCCCCTTGGCAATCTGATGTCGTGTAATGTTAACTGGGTTAATGTCCACTGTTATAACCTGGGGAATGGAAATCGTTGAATGGTTAGTACAAGAATATAAATACTGTTGATAGTTTAAGTAAATATATTGAGAGATATAACTCAAATAGTAGGATGTCCCTTGTGGAACGTCGCTTTTTTTCACAGACCGCATTGAAAATCTCTCTGTTTCTAGCAGGTTCTCCTGCCTCTTCCAGCGTCATGTTAAATATATCTTTGATGTTCTGCCACCTTTGTCTTGGGCGTCCTCTGCTTCGTAATCCAGAAACCATACCCTCCATAATCCCCAAGTAGTAGCGTGTTCATTATGGAACGTCGCTTTTATTCACAGACCGACTAAAAAACTGTGTCTCTAGCAAGTTCTCCCGTCTCTTCCATCGTCATGTTCAATGTATCTTTGATGTGCTGCTGCCACCTTCGTCTTGGTCGTCCTCTGCCTCGTACTATATATATCCTCTTTAGAGCCGCGGTAGCGTAGTTGTTAGTGAACTCGCTTCGCAAGGCTGGTGGTCCGGGTTCAGCTCCCATGGTGGCGTGGAATTTTTCCCGGACCGCGACGGCTCTCAGGTCGACCCAGCCTAAACTGGGTACCAGACATACTCTGGGAAGTAAAGGCGGCCGGCGTGATGCTGACCACATCACCCATCGCGTGCCGACGGTCAATGAAAATACAGGCCTAACACTGTATTGCCCTATATACCCCAAGGTATGCAAGGGTTCCTGTACTTTTTACTTTTTTTATATCCTGTTTACATTCCGTTTGGCACATAAGGTTTCCACTATTTCTGTTCTGCTGTTTTTATATTATTTGTTTCCCAGGTAAGGCCACAATGATTCAACCATTCTCACGTTTTTTTTGGACGTCCAGTTCTTTTTCCATTCACTTTCTTATACAGGGTGTTCAAGATAATTGCAGCCCCATTGACAAATCGAAAGTTGCCAGATAACCTATCGCGTTGTGTAAATTACTATTTAAACCGGTTCTGACTAGCTCGTCCTACGTCACATTTGTTCATCGCCCCTTCCCGCACTACAATTACACACCTGTCACACAACCTTGACCTATACTACGTCATAGCTGAACCTTCTCATTTTCATACATATATGCCAGATTAGCTCCATTCACGTGCTGCTTTTATCTTGAATACCATGTACTACCTCGGTATATCTACCATAAGTGTTACACATTAATACCAAACTAGGAAGAGCTTGTACGACTGTGATTATACTTCTTCATGTAACAGACCCCTTGCAGAATGTCGCTTTAATCACAGACCACCTGAAAAATCGCTGTCTCTAGCAAGTTCTCCTGTAGAGGACTACGATAGCCAGTCCTCCCTCCCCCACCCAGGTGGCAGCCGAGGAACAGACAATTAGCCAGATAGTTAGTGTAGTATTAGATATTATATAGTTTAGACTATTGTTGTATCTCTAAGTAGAGTGCAACACATAATTACGAGACATGACGCTTTGTGTAGTTAGTGACGATTGAGATCGAAAGAAGGCAAGAAGCCACGGAAAGATGGTAGATGGCGTGCAGCATCCGTGAAAACAAGATAAAATCACAAAGCCAGAACAGCGCAAGCAACGAAAACCACGACACTGGCAACAACGGGAGTGTGACGACAAAGAAGAAGAAAGTGACGATTGAGTAACTGTTGCCAGAGAAAACAAAACATAAAATAAGATGACATGAACCTTTGCCAGTGAAGACGTGTTGTCAAGCATGATGAATAAAATGTATATAACGCACGTAATGCCAGCCTTGTGTTAATATATCGTAGACTTCTAGTGTATACAGTGTCTGTCTTCATTACCACCATCAACACATCATCAGCTGTACCTTATATGTCAAATCTTCAAGGAGTCCGTTAACACTCCCACCTCTTCCAGCGTCATGTTTAATGTATTAATGATGTTCTGCTGCCACTTTTGTCTTGGTCACCCCCTGCCTCGTACTTCAGGAAGCATGCCTTCCATTACTGTTCTCTTCAAACCACTGTGACGTTTAACGTGGCCAAAATGTTTCATCTTCCGAGACATGATGTTATTTATGAGCCAATGCTCCTTGATATTCAGGTCTTGTAGGATGTCTTTGTTTCTTCTCTTCTCTGTCCGGGATATTCTAAGAACTTTTTGGTAACACTTTGTTTCAAAAGCTTTAATTTTGTTCTTTAATATTTGTGGTGCGGCCAATGATTCATATGTTGCCACAGAGATTTGACTGCAAATATTTGTGGTACGGCCAATGATTCACATTCATATGTTGCCACAGATATTTGACTGCAAATATTTGTGGTACGGCCAATGATTCACATTCATATGTTGCCACAGATATTTGACTGCAAATATTTGTGGTACGGCCAACGATTCACATTCATATGTTGCCACAGAGATTTGACTGCAAATATTTGTGGTACGGCCAACGATTCACATTCATATGTTGCCACAGAGATTTGACTGCAAATATTTGTGGTACGGCCAACGATTCACATTCATACGTTACCACAGATATTTGACTGCAAATATTTGTGGTACGGCCAACGATTCACATTCATATGTTGCCACAGATATTTGACTGCAAATATTTGTGGTACGGCCAACGATTCACATTCATATGTTGCCACAGATATTTGACTGCAAATGTTTATGCTTCTTCCCCTACTTCTTCTACTACCTCCAAACACTATGGCTCAGATAATATAAAGGCAAAATAAACAGCCAAAAAATGATCGTTTGTATGACCATATGTGCCTCCAATGACTGAGACTGTTCCTAATCTGGAACGACCTCATATAGTCGGAAAGAGCGCAATATTAAGCGTAATGAGCGACATACTCTTAAGCTCAGATCATCATAAGAAGGTCAAGAAAAGGTGGAAATAAGAAATAACAGAGGAGTGAAAAACACTGTTTATGAACTGCACACAGAAACCCGTTCTAGAAATCTCTTATCTTGATTATATGAAGCCAAACAGGATTCGAGAAGACAAAGAGGAAATAACTTTGCTAACAGATCTTCTGAATTTCTCTCTCTCATAGGCCAGATGTCACTTTCTTCTCGAGTAACTTCTCAACAGCAACATCCACATTTTGTAACTAGTCTTCCGAGTAATTACTACACGATATCGTACATGGCACCTCCTTCTCGAGTAACTCCCCAACAACAACATCCACATTTTGTAACTAGTCTTCCAAGTAATTACTACACGATATCGTGCATGGCACCTCCTCCTTAAGTAACTCCTCAACAACAACATCCACATTTTGTAACTAGTCTTCCAAGTAATTACTACACGATATCGTACATGGCACCTCCTCCTTAAGTAACTCCCCAACAACAACATCCACATTTTGTAACTAGTCTTCCGAGTAATTACTACACGATATTGTACATGCCTCCTCCTCCTCCTCATGTAACTCCCCAACAACAACATCCACATTTTGTAACTAGTCTTCCAAGTAATTACTACACGATATCGTACATGGCACCTCCTCCTTAAGTAACTCCTCAACAACAACATCCACATTTTGTAACTAGTCTTCCAAGTAATTACTACACGATATCGTACATGGCACCTCCTCCTCAAGTAACTCCCCAACAACAACAACCACATTTTGTAACTAGTCCTCCCATACAATTACTACACGATATCGTACAACATACAGTTTTCTCGAGTGAATGGATCAGACAGAACAAATAATAGCTGGTGTCCGTTCCTGTAATGTAAGGATCATCTTTCTGGCATCAACGTGCTTGGTTGGACAATCAAAGTATCAACGCACTATATGATTAACACGGACAAAGGAATCAATCACACTGGACACCAACAGGTCAATGATCACGTGAACAAAAACCGGACTCAAGATTAATGACATGGCGATTCTTATGGGTGTCTATATATTAGGACCGGAAATTGTGGGCGGGGGGGGATGACTGTAAAATGATTTTCTTTATGAAACAATCTGGCCCGCCTGCCCAGCGTGTTCGTAGCGCGTTGGACGACTGGTGCCTAGGTCCTTATGAGTGCGGTTCAATTCCGAGGGCTGGCAGAAAAACTACAGGTTCTCCGGATTTACGGTGTTCGTGGCATCGAACCGAAGGGTTACGATGTCCATGGCACCGAACCGAAGTGTTACGATGTCCATGACACCGAGCCGAAGTGTTACGATGTCCAAGACACCGAGCCGAAGTGTTACGATGTCCATGGCACCGAGCCGAAGTGTTACGATGTCCATGGCACCGAACCGAAGTGTTACGATGTCCATGGCACCGAGCCGAGGTGTTACGATGTCCATGACACCGAACTACATGTAAAGGGTTACGATGTCCATGGCACCGAACTAAAGTGTTACGATGTTCATGGCACCGAGCCGAAGAGCTGAAAGGCTCAAGTGCTTCTGCATCGAGAAAAGAAAAAAAAAAAGCTATGTGACAGACTGGCTAGCTAGCTCTAGTTTAAACATTTATAAGAAGTGTGTATTTCTATACACAGAGTCCGCAATAATGAGGTCCATACCACGGTCGTGGGGCATCTGTGGCTTATAGGATAGTGAGTGATTCGGTCTATTAACCCTGACGTTCTGAGTTCGAATCACACTGCGTACGATTTGGTTGCAAATTGTTTCGCGTGGATTTTTACAAAAGACGATGGCACCACCCGTTCAGAAAGCAATAGCAACTACTGAACGTAATGTCCAGTTTTGCGTACGGTCTGCTCCGCTAGCCGTTGATTGTCCCCAATCAAACTACAAGGCAGCAGTAGTTCCCTGTGAGCGGGAACGCGCACTGGCTTCACCTCTGTTGTAATAATGCTTAGAAAAATAACAAACAGCGTTAAAAAGCTGTTGTTGATTCTCAAAGTCCTGTAATGGATATGCAATTAACTTATACCACGGTCGGTGTTAAAAATGGCACAAGAGAATAAGAGAATGAGAGAGAGAGTGAGAGAGAGTGAGAGAGAGAGAGAGAGATCTATAGAGCCTTCTTCTTCTTCTTTAAGCGCCCCATATAAACCACTTGTTAACCACTCTGTGGTTTGTATATAATCCGAGCCTAAGAGAGCTTGTACGTTGTGCCAGTTATGCCCCGACTACAAGTAGGCCAGCACATCCGATTTCTGCGACGCTTTGTATTTACTAGGTAGCTTCCTAGGTCCCTACCTCCGTCGCCTCCTACAACATTCCTTGTAGGTCACACTGTTAGGGATGTAGAGCGTTTAGTCCATGAGGTCGTAAGGTACCATATAACGAAATAAAACGATTCTCTAGAGCAAATCGACTTTGATCATGAGATGAACATGATCGGATGACTGTGACCTGGATATTGCAAGATCCCATATGGTTATCATCAAGGTACGTATCCTTTATAGGACGTTGCTCTCTTTGCAGCACATCTGAAATTCACTCTGTCTCTTGCCAGTTCACCCACTTCGTCGATGGTCATATTCATGGTTTCTTTAATATCTTGTAGCCATCTTCTTCTTGGTCTGCCTCTGCGTCCTGGGACCCTGCCTCTAGTATTGTTCTTTCCAGGCCATCGTGACGCTTGATGTGACCAAAGTATGTAATTTTCTGTATAGTATGTTGTTTATCAGCCAATTCTCTTTAACGTTTAGTTCTTTCAGGACATCAGTGTTCTTTCTTTTTCTGTCCATGGTATTCGTAGGATCTTTCTATAGCATTTAGTTTCGAAGGACTGGATTTTCGTTCTTAATTCCCAAATGGTCAGTTTCATTAAAATGTGTGGCTACATGAGTCACAGAGCAGTGGCGTATATCACGCAAGTGTTGACCAAATAATATATGTAGTCAATGAAAAATTGTAGTGCTTTTTTTAAAGAAACAATATTCGATTTTAAGATCTGAATACGATCTGACTTCATTACATCAAAAACTATCTATCTATTTATCTATCTATCTATCTATTTATCTATCATCATTCTCTAATCATGTTTTGCCTTCCAGCTCAGGTCGAAAAGGAGACACCTGGACGAGCTCTCTCATGGTCTTGTCTTTCTTCTCTTCTCCAATCCTGATTTGTCTCACAGCTTCAGTGTAAGAAGAGATTTCTAGCACAGGCTTTTGTGTACGCTTGATAAAAAGTGTCTTTCGTCGCTTCTGTTATCTCTGAGGTCCACCTTTGCGTGGCTGGCCTTTTTGACTTTTGTATCCACTGTATCGAAGCAGCATTGCTCTCTGTCGCGCACAGCCTGTTGGTAATCTGCTTATGTGTAAAAATGAAAAGGTAAAGGAACCCTTTCATACCTCGTGGTATATAGGTCAATACAGTGTTAGGCCTGTATTTTCATTGACCGTCGGCACACGATGGGTGATGTGGTCAGCATCACGCCGGCGATTTACTTTCCCAGAGCATGTCTGGTACCCAGTTGAGGTTGAGTCGACCTGAGAGCCGTCGCGGTCGGGAAAAATTCCACGCGCATTGCAGGAGCTGAACCCAGACCACCAGCCGTGCGAAGCGAGTTCACTACGCTACAGCGGCTCTCTATCTGCTTATGTGACTGAACCATTTAATGTGTTGCTTCTTGATAAAGTTCAGTTGAACCCAATTTTTCCCCGGATGTCTTCATTTCTAAACCGGTCTCTTCTTGTTACACCCAGCATTCTGTAGACACTTCCTCTCTGTCATCAGGACCGTTCGTGTATGATACAGAGAGGTGACCGCATCAGGCGGAATCGTAAGGAGGCGGAATAAGCATGAAATAAAAAATACAACAGTGACTCCATGAGCTATGATTCGAAAGTATCAGGTCAGGCTGATTGCAACTGTGAAGGTATGGTACAGACAATGATAGAGAAATACCTTCATTTTTGTCCTGGAACGCAGGAGTTAGGGTAATGAACGAGTCTGATAGATATGCTGGTGCTATACAATATCAGAGGAGCTGCAATGGATCGAGTGACATTCTTCACGCATTGAGAGATTCTTTCTCGAACAGAGGAGTTTCAGGCTGTGAATCCCACTTGTTGACCAGATTGAGAGAAAAATGGCGTGTATAATTGACGTGCAGCCTGAAAAGAACGACATACTAAATATGCAAAGAGATTGATTAATCAACATCGAACTGGCGTTTGGTCGCTGAGCTGCTGATTTGCTGAGGCGGGAGATCGGAGCACCAGGACATGTCCGGAGTGCTATGATGATAGTCCTCATATAACTGATAACTGATCAAAAATAAAATCCGAAGTAATTTTAAAGAAAACATTTAAGGAGCGACATTTCTGAAAACTTGCATCATACTGAGAAAATATACCGCACGGCCCTGTCTGTCATGACTAGTTTGAAGTGTATATAATACTAATAATAAATAATAAAAATAATTATAAAAACAGCATGTATTTTTGGAAGTCAATTTTATTCAAAAGAAACATTCTCTGTCTGACTCAGTATGTGGTAGATCTGATATACTTGATATTCATAACCTCATACGCTTTATTATTTATCGAGATAATTTATTTCTTTATTTATTTTAAAGCACGGAGATAAAAGTCTTGATTTTTCTCTAATCTTGTTTTACCTCATAGCGTCAGGATAAGATGAGATTTCTAGTACCAGGTATTGTGTTTCACTGCTTCTGTTATTTATGTGTTCCAGCTTTAGAGTAGATGACTTTGTACTTTGTGTCCACTGTATCGGAGAAGAATTACTATGTGAAGCGCATAGTTTTGTTTTATAATCTGTTTACGTGGCCGAACCATTTCATTTGAAGTTCAGTACTGAATTTTGAGATAGAACACACCAACAACCGTATCAAATATTATAAGGAAACGAAGGTGGAAATATTTAGGTCATGTTCTTAGATCAGATGAAAATAGACTAAATCGACAAGTCCTTATGTGGTCACCAGTTGGGAAAAGAAAACGTGGAAGACATAAGACCACTCTTCGAAGAACCATCCAACAAGAAAGTAAACTATTGGGATGTAAAACCAAGATCTCCAACTGCTAGCAACAAACCGCATCACATGGAGATCTAAAACCTCTGCTCCTATGCGCCTTTGGCACGAAAGGAACAAACGAAAGGAAGAAATGAAGAAAGAAAGAAAGAATTAAAGAAAGAAAGAAAGAAAGAAAGGAAGAAATGAAGAAAGAAAGAAAGAAAGAAGGAAAGAAAGAAAGAAAGAAAGAAAAAAGGAAGAAAGAAAGAAAGAATTTAAAAAAGGAAGAAAAAAGGAAGAAAGAGAAAGAAAAAAAGAAAAAAGGAAAAAAAGGAAATAAAGAAGGAAGGAAAGAAAGAAGGAAAGAAAGAAGGAAAGAAAGAAAGAATTAAAGAAAAGAAGAAAGAAAGAAAAGAAGAAAGAAAAAAAGAAAGGAAGAAAGAAAGAAAGGAAGAAAGAAAGAAAGAAAGAAAAGAAAGAGAGAAAGAAAGAAAATAAGAAAGAAAGAAAAGAAAGAAAGAAAGAAAGAAAAGAAGAAAGAAAAGAAGAAAGAAGAAAGAAAGAAGAAGAAAGAAAGAAAGAAAAGAAGAAAGAAGAAAGAAGAAGAAAGAAAGAAGAAGAAAGAAAGAAAGAAAAGAAGAAAGAAAGAAAGAAAAGAAGAAAGAAAGAAAGAAAGAAAGAAAGAAAGAAAGAAGAAAGAAAGAAGAAATAAGAAAGAAAGCAAAGAAGAAAGAAAGAAAGAAAGAAAGAAAAGAAGAAAGAAAGAAAGAAAGACAGAAAGAAAGAAAAGAAGAAAGAAAGAAAGAAAAGAAGAAAGACAGAAAGAAGAAAGACAGAAAGAAAGAAAGAAAAGAAAGAAAGAAAGAAAAGAAAGAAGAAAGAAAGAAAGAAAAAGAAAAGAAAGAAAGAAAGAAAGAAAGAAAAGAAGAAAAAAAGAAAGAAAAGAAGAAAGAAAGAAAGAAGAAAGAAAGAAAGAAAGAAAAGAAGAAAGAAAGAAAGAAAAGAAGAAAGAAAGAAAGAAAAGAAAGAAAGAAAGAAAGAAAGAAAGAAGAAAGAAAGAAAGAAAGAAAGAAAGAAAGAAAGAAAGAAAGAAAGAAAAGAAAGAAAGAAAGAAAGAAAAGAAAGAAAGAAAGAAAGAAAAGAAGAAAGAAAGAAAAGAAGAAAGAAAGAAAAGAAGAAAGAAAGAAAAGAAAGAAAGAAAGAAAGAAAAGAAGAAAGACAGAAAGAAGAAGAAAGAAAGAAAGAAAAGAAAGAAAGAAAGAAAGAAAGAAAGAAAGAAAAGAAAGAAAGAAAGAAAAGAAGAAAGAAAGAAAGAAAGAAAGAAAGAAAGAAAGAAAGAAAGAAAGAAAAGAAGAAAGAAAGAAAGAAAGAAAGAAAGAAAAGAAAGAAAAGAAAGAAAGAAAAGAAGAAAGAAAGAAAGAGAAAGAAAAAGAAAGAAAGAAAAGAAGAAAGAGAAAGAAAGAAAGAAAGAAAGAAAGAGAGAGAGAAAGAAAGAAAGAAAGAAAAGAAAGAGAGAGAAAGAAAGAAAGAAGAAAGAAAGAAAGAAAGAGAAAAAAGAAGAGAAAAGAAAGAAAGAAAGAAGAGAGAAAGAAAGGAGAAGAAAGAAAAGAAAGAAAGAGAGAAGAGAAAGAAAAAAGAAAGAGAGAGAGAAAGAAAGTAAAGGTGATATGTTGACATTTCAAAAATTGATGGCATTTGCCCTATGATTTAATTTGCTTTATTACATCTGTGTTGGATTTCATGAGTTATTTTTCAATTTGCTGAAAATATGTTCCCTGTGGTCGTCGTTGTTAGTGTTGAACCCCCGGAGTTATGGGGCTCACGATTTTTCTATATGTGGGTTGAGGAGAGTACCTGACTTTCTTGCAGACCCAGAAACTTCGAACAACTCAAGGCGTGTAGTGCTATGCTTAGTGTTGCGAAGATCTCTACTCAGGTAGGGTCTGTTTCATTTCAGTTTGGAATATCTTCATTGCACTCCGGACATGTCCATAGGTGCTCCGATCTCCTTCGCAATATCTCCAACAGTGTCCAGCGACTGACTGTACCAGTTCGATTTTGATTGATAAGCCTACTCACGTACCTGTTATTCTGTTATTTTCTTGCTACTCCAATCTTCAAACCTAGCTCCTGCATGATCTAGTAGTTGACGTTGATTGGTTTAAGTGAAAATCTTCTTGGCGGCCACACTCTATGAGGGCGTTCAAAATATACGTAGGGTCTATTGGTCATCACTGCAGGTTAACCTTTTCTAGCGCAGTAGAAGATCTAAAAATATCACTTATTGATCACATTAGAGATCTGCGTGTGATTATAGTCCAGGGAACCACTACCACGAGTGTTCTAGAATAACCACTCGTTCATCAGTCTTTGTGACCTATGTAGGAGTTTCGCCAGAGAGAGTACTGAGCGACAACCTGCAAGGACAGACGGTCACTCGAACGATCTTCTTCTTCTTCTTTGCGTTCGTTCTATACGACCAATTTTAATCACTCTTTGTGATATGTTTGATCTTTACCAAGAACGTGTATACGTTGCACATTGGTTTGGTAGGCCCTAAACTCATAGACTTCTACACGTTTAGGACACGTGCATTCGATTTCAGCCAAACCTCCTTAGTCGCCTCTTACGAAATACGTGGCAGGCAACAGGGGTTCTATTCTTTACACCTGAAATTTGGGCCCAGGTAACCACTAGGGTGAACTCGAACGATGAAATTTTCGGCTCCCTGGGGATGGGAATGTAAAGTCTTTGACTTTATTCATTGATGTTGGTCGATGGAAATATTGGTACAAACATCATTTCAAGCACCTCAAAGACTTATATACATAGTGAACATGTTTTACAGCTTCTTCTTCTTCTTCTTCTTTTCTTCTTCTTCTTCTTCTTCTTCTTTTCCTTTTCTTTTCTTCTTCTTCTTCTTCTTTTCTTTTCTTTTTCTTTCTTCTTCTTCTTCTTTCTTCTTTTCTTCTCTTTTCTTCTTCTTCTTCTTCTTCTTTCTTCTTCTTCTTCTTCTTCTTCTTCTTCTTCTTCTTCTTCTTCTTCTTCTTCTTCTTCTTCTTCTTCTTCTTTTCTTCTTCTTCTTCTTCTTCTTCTTCTCTTCTTCTTCTTCTTCTTCTTCTTCTTCTTCTTCTTCTTCTTCTTCTTCTTCTTTTCTTCTTCTTCTTTTTCTTCTTCTTCTTCTTCTTCTTCTTTTCTTCTTCTTTTCTTCTTCTTTTCTTCTTCTTCTTTTCTTCTTCTTTTCTTCTTCTTCTTCTTTTCTTCTTCTTCTTCTTCTTCTTCTTCTTTTCTTCTTCTTCTTCTTCTTCTTCTTCTTCTTCTTCTTCTTCTTGGAACCACCATATCAACAACTTGTTAAACCACTCTTTGTGATTTGTATGTGATCTGAGTCTAAAAGCGATTGTGAGTTGTACCAGTTATGCACCCAAAAGTAGGCCAGCACATCCAATTTCTGACGCTTTTATTTACTAGGTAGCTTCCTAGGCCTCTACTCAGTCGCCTCTTACGACATGCCTTGTAGGTCGCAGTGTTGCTATTCTTTGCTCCTTGAGCCCTGGCAACACACTGGTCAGGTGTCTGAGAGATGTTACTTATGATGATGATGATGATGATGATGATGATGATAATGATGATGATAATGATATGATGATGATGATGATGATGATTATGATAATGATGATAATAATGATGATGATGATGATGATTATGATGATGATGATAATAATGATGATGATAATAATAATGATGATGATGATGATGATTATGATGATTATGATAATGATGATGATGATGATAATAATGATGATGATAATAATGATGATGATGATGATGATAATAATGATGATGATGATAATAATAATGATGATTATGATGATGATAATGATAATGATGCCGCTTATTATGACGTTGATGACAATAGTGGTGGTGGTGGCGGTGGTAGTAATAATAGTGAAAATCGAAAATCGGGGCATATACTATACAGGACATAGCCATCAACCACAGTAAGCGAGTCGTTGATTTTCTAGGCACCACTTATACGTCTAGTAGTTTGCCATTTCTTTCTGAGCGATGATGTCTATTTTTACCTTTTCGTAAAAATCCCACGGAAACGAATTTGCTTCCAAACTTGCCGCCGCGGAGTTAAACCAGTACGCTTGGTGCGATCGAGCTCACTTCCGCTTAAGCTACAGACGCCCACGATAACAGTGACGTTTTTATTTGACATTATATTATACACTATCTTAACTTGACGCGTAATCAAAAATATTAAGAGACCAGCGTTTCCCAAACTGGAGTTTGCTGGCCTCGAGGGTCCGAGTGGTACTCATAGGATCTCTTAATATTATGATCTTTGACATTTCAAAGAGAAAAATAAATTTGTTAAACATGTATAAAAGCAGTGGTAAATTACTTTCAATGCGAAATGAAAGGACCTGACCGTCACACTGCAACGTTAGGGGAAACGAAGCAGCCGACAAGCTAGCCAAAGAGGGCGGGCGACTACCTCAGACTGATCTCGAGATCGGTTATGAGGAAGTTAAAATAACCATCGGTTCGCACTATAGAAGCAAATGGGCAAAAGACCACCCTCAGCACACAGCCAGTGACGGATACTATGGTCTCTCTCGACGTGAACAAGTTGCCATACTTCGCCTCCGTACCGGCCACAACAAGCTCCGAGCCACATGTTCCATAAATTTAAAATAGGCACAACTAGCCTGTGCCCCTGCAATATGGCAGACATGACGGCAGAACACGTCTTGCAAGACTGTCAACGTTTAGCAGGTATAAGGAAAGAGTACTGGCCACAACACACAGAGCTTCACGAAAAGCTGTACGGAGAAACGGAGTCCCAAAAACAACAGTAAAATTCATGATAAAAATGGGTTCACCAGTCTAGGCCAGGGAACGCAAAGGAAAGGACCCGGACTAGACCAGAGTCTAAAAGGTCTGACAGGACAAAATGAAAGATCTTTGAAGTTTCCCGCAGTCTGAGAAATTGACACCAGCTTGACTGTGGGTGTGGTGTAATACTAACTCCATCGCTAGAAGATTTTCATGTATAGAAACTTTCGGGAGTCCGTGGCTGCAAAATCTTTTTAAAAAGGGGTCCACGGTATTGAAAAGTTTGGGAACCGCTGGGATAAACTAACCCCATGGTGTGCAATAAACATAAACAACAGAACCGGTTTCCAAGACTAAATATAGGTCGATGTGAATGTCGATTAACATCAGACAATGACAACTTTGTTATTGAAATTTACTTGATTATTTTGCTATCAATAAAAAATGGTACATATCATATTCTAGTTGGCGACAGAACAAAACACACGGATGTTATTTTTTGATCAACATTGTCACTGGTGTGTTGCTGGGGCCCACAAAGTGAGCAAAGAATAGTAACACTGGTGAACTTCTATCTATACCAACAACAATGAAAGTGCTAACAAAGAAATTCAGTGATACCAGAATGTTGATGACTATAAACTTATCTAGAGTTGGCTGTGTGTAGGCCCACCACCCACTCGCACCAAAAGTAACGCATGTCTCTACATGCGCTCACTTTGAAGACTGTCTGACATTAGAAGACAAGATAACAACACTAACAATGAAATTTTGAGAAATAACAAGTATAACAATAACGTTTTCTACGTACAGTTTTCGTAAATTGATATAGTCGGGAATATGACACGAAATCCGACAGACATGCAACAAAGCAAATCAAATAACTAACAAAATCCAACATGTATGTAACAAAGCAAATCAAATAACTAACAAAATCCAACATGTATGTAACAAAGCAAATCAAATAACTAACAAAATTCAACATGTATGTAACAAAGCAAATCAAATAACTAACAAAATCCAACATGTATGTAACAAAGCAAATCAAATAACTAACAAAATTCAACATGTATGTAACAAAGCAAATCAAATAACTAACAAACTCCAACATGTATGTAAAAAGCAAATCAAATAACTAACAAAATTCAACATAGTATGAACAAAGCAAATCAAATAACTAACAAAATCCAACATGTATGTAACAAAGCAAATCAAATAACTAACAAAATCCAACATGTATGCAACAAAGCAAATCAAATAACTAACAAAATCCAACATACATGCAACAAAGCAAATCAAATAACTAACAAAATCCAACATAGTATGCAACAAAGCAAATCAAATAACTAAAATCCAAATACATCAACAAACAATCAATAATAAAATCAAATGTAGCAACAAGCAATCAAATAACTAACAAAATCCAACATATATGTAACAAAGCAAATCAAATAACTAACAAAATCCAACATATATGTAACAAAGCAAATCAAATAACTAACAAAATCCAACATATATGTAACAAAGCAAATCAAATAACTAACAAAATCCAACATATATGCAACAAAGCAAATCAAATAACTAACAAAATCCAACATATATGCAACAAAGCAAATCAAATAACTAACGAAATCCAACATGTATGCAACAAAGCAAATCAAATAACTAACGAAATCCAACATGTATGCAACAAAGCAAATCAAATAACTAACGAAATCCAACATATATGCAACAAAGCAAATCAAATAACTAACGAAATCCAACATGTATGCAACAAAGCAAATCAAATAACTAACAAAATCCAACATACATGCAACAAAGCAAATCAAATAACTAACAAAATCCAACATACATGCAACAAAGCAAATCAAATAACTAACAAAATCCAACATATATGTAACAAAGCAAATCAAATTATAGGACAAATGGCGCCAATCTTAAATGAACACTAAAACCAATGTTCAGAAAAGACAGAAATTCACTTGTAGTGGATTCCATCTCACTGGGGCATTGCAGGCAATGAGAGTGCCGATGTCTTAGCTAAGCAGGGCAGTACAAAGAGCAAATTTACACAACCTCGTTTTTTCAAGAGGTCAAAACCCTCAAACAGAGAAAATCTGCAGTAGACTGAAAGACAAACACTGGATATGATTATGAGAAAATCTGCAGTAGACTGGTAGACAAACACTGGATATAATTATGAGAAAATCTGCAGTAGACTGGTAGACAAACACTGGATATGATTAAGGAAAAGACTCCCTCAAAGACCTAAGCAGAACAGACCAGACCATTATATTTCGACTACGTACCAGACACTGTAGACTCAACAAACACATAGACTAGGAATAAGTCAAACAGCTCTCTGCCAGTGTCAACAGGCGGAACAGACACCGAAGCATATCCTGCAAGACTGTCCTCTCCTGGCTGAGCTGAGAAGCAACATGTGGCCACACCCAGTCGATATGAAAACTAAGCTTTGGGGAAACCTGACAGACCTGAAGCTGACTGCCTAGTTTGTGGTCCACAGTAAATTAAGCGCATGACCAGAGATCGCTGAAGAAGATGGAGAAAAAGACAATATTTCTCACCACATAATTCTACCAGTGCCAAACCTGGACGATGACATTAAATGATAGAAGAAAACTAGACACAACAGAGATGAAGTGTCTACGCAGAATACTGGGAGTAACAAGAAGAGACCGGTTTAGAAATGAAGACATCAGGAAAAAGTGGGTACAACATCAGTAATGAACTTCATCAAGAAACAACAAATTAAATGGTTCGTCCACATAAGCAGATTACCAACAAACAGTGTACCTCAAAGAGCAATGTTGCTTCGATACAGTGGATACAGTGGATACAGTGGATACAGTGGATACAACGCAAAAGGCCAGCCACGCAAAAGGTGGACCTCAATGATAACAGAGGCAACGAAAAACACCATTTATGAAGCGCACACAAGGGCTTTTCTAGAAATCTCTTCTTATCCTGAAACTGTGAGGCAAAACAATATTAAAGAAAGATAGATATAGTCGGAGCACATTTGGTGTATGTTAACATCAACTTAGGAACAAAAATAGTAGTCGCGAGCAAAATGTAGTGTCTAAACAGAGTTATGTTATGTTATGTTATGTGATGTTATGTTATGTTATGTGATCGACGTAATGGCAGACTGGATATTCCCATGCATGTTCCATCTTCCGCTTCAATATCCATCCAAACGTCCGCCTGCTCACTGTACCCATGAGATGTTAATTAGTTGTGGCCCCTGTCAACATAAGACCGACTAGCTCAAACGGGAAAACCAAAATTCCTGTTTAATGGTGACTGGCTTTTAGTATTTGTCTGATAGATCACTGTAAGTGTTGTTGCAAATTTACACAATTCTACAAGTCTATGGTAATTTATTGATGAAAATGTTACTAATATTGATATTCATTAGTGTTAAATTTAATTTGTAACATAACATAACTTTGATGTAGCATGTTGTGCTGTTTTCTCTCTCTCTCTCTCTCTCTCTCTCTCTCATTCCCCGCCTAGACTGATGAACCAGATTTTATCATGAATGCCACCGTGGTTTTAAGGGACCTGTTCCTCCATACAGCTTCTTGCGAAGCTCTGTGTTTATGGGCCAGGTTTCTTTTCTTAGGCCTGCTATTAGTTGGCAATCTTGCAGTATGTGCTCTGTCGTCATGTCCGCCTTTTCACAGGGGCACAGGCTAGTTGTGCCAATTTTAAATTCATTGAACAGTTTTGTTTTTCAAATGAATTTGTCTTTAACAATACTGGAATGCGAGTTCACGAGACGGTTGTAGTCATTTCCTAGGATTTTTACATGATCCCGCCGGCCTTATGTTATCAGAGGCGACGGATTAGTATATCTCTCTCTCTCTCTCTCTCTCTCTCTACCATGAAGACGACACTGTGTGGCATGCCTTGCGTTAACTCCTAATTCTCGCAATCGTTCCAATGTCTGAAACTCACCCATATCACACAACTGAGATCGTACTGCATTCGCGACATCAGCTCTGTCCATACTTCTGTCAGCTTAAGTTGTGCCTTATTCATTATATTAAACAGAATGTTTGGAGTTTCACAAAAAAGACTAATTTATAAATGAAGACATCAGAAAAAATTGTATCAAATTGTTATGTCAAATGATAGAAGAAAACTAGTCATGACAGAGATGAAGTATCTACGCAGAATGCTGGGAGTAACAAGAAGAGACCGGTTGAGAAATGAAGACATCAGTACTAAAGTGGATACAACAGCAGTACTAGACTTCATCAAGAAACAACAAATTAAACAGTTCGGCCACATAAGCAGATTACCAACAGACAGTGCACAACAAATGACAATGTTACTCCGATACACACAGCAAAAGATAGTCCATCTCAGCGAAAGTTCCCATCAAGAGTAAATGACTAACCGTCCCTACAAAATGTCCCCGGCAATAAAGGACACTGTTAATCCACACAACATACAACCTCCAACTCCCTATTATTTTTTAAACTGCACTATTCCTAATATGATATTACTTACCTAGTATTAGTTAGCATCTGTAGCTTAAACGATAATGAGCTCGATCCCAACCCAAACGTTCCTGGTTCAAACTTCACGGTAGACAATTTGAAGCAAATCTGTTTCCGTGGGATTTTATGAAATGTTAAAAAAGACCTCACTGTTCAGAAAGCAATGGCAAACTACTGGGCGTATAAGTGGTACATAGAAACTCAACGACTCGTTTACTGTAGTTGATGGTTACGTCCTATATATAGGATTGGCCACGAGTAAAAAAGTATTAAGAGAAAGAACAGTCATATTAAACTACAAAGAAAAAGCATAAAGTTGAAATATAGATGGAAATACTATCCTACCAACATCTGGACTCACGTAAACACACACACAGAGAGAGAGAGAGAGAGAGAGAGAGAGAGAGAGAGATGAATCAGCAACTAATGAAAGAGAAAATGAAGGATATAGAATCTTAATGAATTTAGTAACTAGCCCACGTAAAGATTGTCAATAGCTTCTTATTCTTTCTTCCACCATTTACTTCTTTATAGAAGTGTTGGGGGTGGGGGTCCCGGAGGAAGGGGGCGAGCGATCTAGTGTGTGCTTGTTTTAGGTTCTTTGTAGCTTCTTCTTCTTTGCGTTCGTTCTTTACAACCAATTTTAATCACTCTTTGTGATATGTTTGATCTTGCCAAGAACGTGTATATTTCTTCTTCGATCGTTCTAGGCCTGTTTTAATCATTCTCATTGTGATATATAAACAGCCAAACGTCCGAACGTAATGTACGTGCACCAGCCTTCAGCACCTATTGGAGCCCAGTTGCTTATCCTTCGGTGGGGTGTTCGTTTTCAGCCAGCTTTGATTTACTAGGTGAGCTTCCTAGGGTACGATCAGCTTTGCCGTATTTTTGGGCTTTGTGATCTACGCCGCGACAGTGAGTTACGCTGTTTATGCCCGTTCTGACTGAGAAATATTTCTCGGGCTTGTAAGCTTATCCTCGGACGGCGTCTTACTCGTATAAGACACCGTGTAAAGTATCGGCCTTCGCCAATGTTCAGACCCGACTTCTGTCAGGTCCGTACATTGTCGGCCTTGCTTTACCGTACATTTTGAGTCTGATCCGGAGAAGGAACATTCTCAGCCTTTTCTAGACGCGCATTGGTACGTGGCAATTTGCAATTAACGTCGAAAGCACTGGCATGGGGCCGAGTACAAACAATGTAGAGGGTCGTTTCAGTCGGCGCTATCAGCGTAACTGTGTATTTTCGCTCGCCGCCATCACCCACCCCAGTTATTCCGGGGATGTTAGTTACGACTGCAATCGAACATTGCCCGGTTGCCCCATGGCTGGCAGTCCCGTTAGGAATCACCAACCTCAGTTCTTCCAGGGATGTTAATTTTTAGTCGCACAGTACCTTGCACGGTTTTCCCAGGGCGGGTAGTTTCGTTATGCACTAAACGCAACTTGTTCTTTTGCGCTCGGCAAACCTTGCCCAGTACATGTGTCTGCACCAGGCTACCAATGCTAGGTCAGCTGCAATCGTCTCTCGCACCAACACGAGGGTAGACTTTATTCGTTACGGTCCTGTTCTTATTTATTCTGCCGACGGGCTGGCAATGTTTGCCCTCCTCAGGGCTTCGAGCTTCGCCCTACGTGGGCATACGTTTGGTCACTGGATGCACCTCTCATCCATGTCTGAGTCGTTTCGTTGCTGTTTCTTTGCGTTCAGGGACTTGGGCAATATCTTGTTGGACATCGGTCAGGAGATTAGTGCATTTTGTTTGTATGTATCTTTATCGTGTTCCGTACTTGCACTGCTACCACTACCAGTAGTTTTCTCCTGATCCCTGCCCTCTTAGCCAGACCGGAACCATAGTCTGTTTCCAGGGTCACGCGTGGAGGTTGGGGCAGGGTCTTGGTTAGCGCGCGCCCTCGCTAACCCTGGCTCATGTTACCACCATGACCTCATGAGCCTTTGACCCCGAACGTGTATACGTTACACATTGGTTTGGTAGGCCAATAACTCATAAGACTACTACACGTTTAGGCCACATGCATCCGATTTCAGCCAAACATCCTTAGTCGCCTCTTACGACATGCGTGGAGGTAACAGTGGTTCTATTCTTAACACCCCAAATTTGGGCCCCGGTAACCACTCGGGCGGCTCTTTGTAAGCTGATATTCAGGTTCGTAACGCTGTTCTTGATGCCGTTGGTCCATCTTTTGCGTGGTCTTCCTCTTGCTTATTACTCGTTATACTTTTTCTGTGTGGCTCTCTTGTTAATAGCAACAAGTAGATTACGAAACTGGGGGTGGGGAGGGTGGTACTGGTACAGACAGGGATCAGAGAAATCACCTTCATGTTTGTCCCTGTGCAGGCAGGAGTTAGGGTTAATGAACGAGCTGATAGGTTGGCTGGCTTAGCTACAATATCAGGGAAGCTTCAATGGATCGAAATGACATTCTTCACGCATTGAGAGAGTCTTTCCGAACAGAGAAGTTTCAGGGCTGTGAATCCCACTCACTGACCAGATTGAGAGAGATGGGTTTCAATATTGGTACAGCCCAAAAAGAACGACATACCAAATATGCAAAGAGATTGATTAATCAACATCGAACTGGCATGTTGAGCCGCTGGAAGCTGCTGGATTTTCTGAGGTGGAGATCAGAGCACCTATGGAATTGTCTGCTATGATGATAGTCCTCATATAACTGATAACTCTCTCCTCTCTCTTGCCTTTTACCCCGGATTGGGGCATAGGCCTCAACCAACTCATGCCAAGTCTTCCTATCTCTAGCTATCTCCTGCAGCTCCCTCCAGCTCTTCTTATATTGTTGATCTCCGCCTCCAAATCTCGTCTCCATATATTTCTGGCCTCCTTCTTTCGCTGTCCCTGCGGGTTCCAGGCAAGGACCCTTCTTGTTAAACTGATAACTGATAGCAAGTAAATTCTCTAACAATTTCAGAGCAGAAGAAGTTGCTTTGAAAACTTCGGCAGAAAAGTTAGTAAGAACGGAATGCTAATGAGAGAAAATCTCAAATTTATTTCACTGATGCACTCATTACCTGTACATTCAACACTAAGTATACAGAAGTAGGCGATCTAAGGGAAACATGTGGCAGAATCTCTGTCAGCACTTCAACAGATATTTGATACAGTAGATCCCATCTCATTGCAACATACATGATAATGATGATGCGGATAGTTTGGCAAAGTGGGTGGCGATTGACAAAGTTGGTGGCGATTGGCAAGGTGGGTGGCGATTGACAAAGTGGGTGGCGATTGGCAAAGTGGGTGGCGATTGGCAAAGTAGGTGGCGATTGGCAAGATGGGTGGCGATTGATAAAGTGGGTGATGATCGATAAAGTGGGTGGCGATGGTAAAATGGGTCGATTGGTAAAGTGGGTGGTGACAGGCTCAGTTGGTGACGAGTGATAGAGTGGGTGGTGATTGACAGGGGCGGCTGGTCCTATGGGTCAGTGGGGCCCGGGCCTACCAAAATCTTCCCGAAATAAACAAATAACAGTAAATACTAAAATATTACCTAACCCAAAAAAACCATGATTTTTCCTAAACTTTGTGCTGGCCCCCACCAACAAGAATGACCAGGAGCCGCCACTTGTGATTGGTAAAGAGAATGATGATTGGTAAAATAGATGTCAGAATGGCTTCAACCTCATACCTACACAAAGCACGAACTCTGTAGCTCCAGAACAATACTTACATAAATTGTGAAGTAGGAAAGATTTGCCACAAAACAATACACAATGGAGTGATAATCAGAACAACAGTTCCAAGAGATAAATGATCCATACTACCAACAATAACAAAAAAAAGCAAGCTGAACTACGCCACAGGCCCCCAACAGACTAAACTATTCAAACTACGCCACAGGCCCCCAACATACTGAACTATTCAAACTACGCACATGCCCCCAACAGACTGAACTATTCAAACTACGCACATGTCCCCAACAGACTGAACTATTCACACTACGCCACAGACCGACATCAGACTGAACTATTCAAACTACGCACATGCCCCAACAGACTGAACTATTCAAACTACGCCACAGACCGACAACAGACTGAACTATTCAAACTACGCACATGCCCCCAACAGACTGAACTATTCAAACTACGCACATGCCCCCAACAGACTGAACTATTCAAACTACGCCACAGGTCCCCAACAGACTGAATTATTCAAACTACGCCACAGGCCCCCAACAGACTGAACTATTCAAACTACGCCACAGACCCCCAACAGACTGAACTATTCAAACTACGCCACAGACCCCCAACAGACTGAACTATTCAAACTACGCCACAGACCACCAACAGACCGAGGTACCATCCAGCCAACAAGGTAGAGATACAAACATCCTACAAGACTTGCAAACCAAGGAGCATTGGCTCAAAATAATATCATGTCCCGGAAGATGAAATATTTCGGCCACGTTAAACATCACTGTGGTTTGGAGAGAACGGTTGCCCATGTGTTGCTGGGGCAAGCAAGGAGAGCAAAGAATAGTAACACTGCGACAAATAAGGCATGTCGTAAGAGGTCCCTGAGGTAGGGACCTAGGGAAGCTACACTAGTAAATCAAAAGCGTCGCAGAAATCGGGTGTGCTGGTGTACTTGTATGTGCATAATTGGCACCGAAAAGTGATGAAATCAGAGAAATGTCTGGTCAACCACTACTAACAACTCTTTTAAGAAGGAGAAGATGGAGATATGTTGGACATACCTTGAGAAGAAATGATCAAAGAATATCATTGAAGTGGGATGCAAAGTGTTCAAGAAAGAGAGGACGACCTAAGGAGACCCTGAAACGAACTTTGCTGAGAGAGGCAAGAAATATTGGTCTCAGTTCCATAGAGGAGATTGAGCGAGTTGCCCGGGATAGAGCGGTGTGTAGAAATTGCTTGCAGACCCTATGTAACGTAAAACGATACGAGAGGAATTATTATTATTATATTACATTATTATAACTGGCACAACGTACAATCGCTCTTATGCTCGGATCACATACAAATCATAAAGAGTGGTGTTAACAAGTGCTCGATAAGGAGCGCTCGAAGAAAAAGGAGAGAAAGATAATGGAAGGCATGGTTCCTCGAGTACGAGGCAGGGGACGACCAAGACGAAGGTAGCAGCAGGACACCAAAGAAAGCTTGAACATAACGCTGGTAGAGGCGGGAGAACTTGCTAGAGACATAGAGTTTTTCAAGCAGGCTGTGATTAAGCCGATGCTTCGCAAGGGTCATATTACTACTTGAGAGATACAAACTACTGATGAGTGCGACTGGTACTGGTCAAGAGTCTTTAAACACATTTTACAATAGATGTCCAGAGTAGGAACAGTATAGAAGAATTGATTGATATGACCATCATCATTACACTTCGATGAGTAACCATGTGTGCTTCGATCTCTTTCTTACACAGGAAGATCTCAACTATAGTGCACGAACTCCGTAGCAGGGTCGGTGTGGGTCCCCAATGCAATTTTGAAGACGGTGTAGATATTTATGTAAGAATTTTATTTCTCATCTTTTCTAATGAATTTTGCCTGGGTAGCATCTTTCCAGCCTACTTTTCTCGATTTTGAACTGCCAAGAGTTCTTTTACTCAAATTTCCGTCCTCAAATTGAAAGTTTTATCGTCCTAGGAACTGGATCTCAACTACACTGAGATCAAGGATCTCTGTAGAAAATATCCAGATGGCTCCACGATGGAGCGAACCTGGTACCTTTGTCACGAAAGACGATCACCTAACTTCTACTGAGATGTAAAATAGTCAAAAACAAAATACAACTTTGCTGTCGATTTTAAAACTGCCAGGTTACAATTATAATGAAAGAATCGTTCAAAACTGGATATTCAATTAAAGCATAGATTCCCAAACTTGTTCGTCCCCGCCCACTTTGCATAACATAAACTTTGTAACGCCCCCCCCATTTTAACAGTTTGCCAACACCCCTCACCCCACCCCACCCCCACCCATATATATACATTCTTTATTTTCTTTTTAACATAGAAAATTGATGTACACGAGTTTCTGTCTTACATGATCAATTTTCAAATGATTATATGCATGAAATAGAAAATTGATGAAAAAATGGATTGTGTGAGACGGGCATAAGGTGAATTTAAATGCAGAATTCCAATTTTAAATGATTATTCAATCGCAAAATCACGCAAAATAATGTTATTTAAAATATGTATTATTAATTTTTTTTTTTAGGAGCCACGGACTTGTAATCGCCTGAGCACCCCCAAATTCTTCTGAACCCACTACCGCCCCCCTAGAATGCTTCAGCGCCCACTGAGGCGGTACCACCCAATTTGGGAAACGCTGAACTAAAGTAAAAGTAAATGCTTACACCCACGAGAACAAACATTTCGAAACAATTAATTCGATCAAAATAGATCACTAAAAACTGTTTCTATCGCTACTACTCTTTCTGTACAAAGATTGCGTGAGTGTGCGTGTGTGCGTGCGCGCATAGCTATGGATGAAAGCTAACTATAATTACGACCTAGAATCCAGGCAGTGTCGATGATGATAGCTGGGCGTGCATTCCTATCATGTAGCTATAATTATATTAAATGATTGCTAGAAGATGGTTCGCCCGTTATTTTCTTCAGAATGCTTCGATGCATCGATATTGGATATTTTGGGTTGCTTGAAGTAATAATTTGCGTTCTGTCGACGATAGATTTCTTGGTTAACCTGACGCTGGCATTTGGTTTCCTGTCTTGTGCGACGATTACGCTACGACAGTAAATACAATAATGTAGCTAGCTCTATCATCATTTCAACTACTTTCTCTTCTTACTTCTTTCTTTCATTCTTCTTTTGTCGTCACACGTCTACCAAGTTGTTGCCCAGTGTCATAGTTTTTGTTTTTGTCATGCGCTCTTCTGGTGGATTTGGTGATTGATATTTTTGTCGTCACACTTCTACCGGGTTGTTGCCCAGTTTCATGGTTTTCTGTTTTTGTCTTGTGCTGTTCTGGTAGATTTGGTGATTGATATTTTTGTCGTCACACTTCTACCGGGTTGTTGCCCAGTGTCATGATTTTCTGTTTTTGTCTTGTGCTGTTCTGATGGCTTGGATGATTATTTTTGTCGTCACACTTCTACCAAGTTGCTGCCCAGTGTCATGGTTTTCTGTTTTTGTCTTGAGCTGCTCTAGTGGCTGGGGTGATTGTTATTTTTGCTTTTTTCACAGGATTCTGTTATGCCATCTTCTTCTACTTCTGTTGTCGTCACACTGCTACTGGGTTGTTGTCCAGTGTCGTCACACTGCTACTGGGTTGTTGTCCAGTGTCGTCACACTGCTACTGGGTTGTTGTCCAGTGTCGTCACACTGCTACTGGGTTGTTGTCCAGTGTCGTCACACTGCTACTGGGTTGTTGTCCAGTGTCATCACACTGCTACTGGGTTGTTGTCCAGTGTCATCACACTGCTACTGGGTTGTTGTCCAGTGTCGTCACACTGCTACTGGGTTGTTGTCCAGTGTCGTCACACTGCTACTGGGTTGTTGTCCAGTCTCGTCACACTGCTACTGGGTTGTTGTCCAGTCTCATCACACTGCTACTGGGTTGTTGTCCAGTGTCATCACACTGCTACTGGGTTGTTGTCCAGTCTCGTCACACTGCTACTGGGTTGTTGTCCAGTGTCGTCACACTGCTACTGGGTTGTTGTCCAGTGTCATCACACTGCTACTGGGTTGTTGTCCAGTGTCATCACACTGCTACTGGGTTGTTGTCCAGTGTCGTCACACTGCTACTGGGTTGTTGTCCAGTGTCGTCACACTGCTACTGGGTTGTTGTCCAGTGTCATCACACTGCTACTGGGTTGTTGTCCAGTGTCATCACACTGCTACTGGGTTGTTGTCCAGTGTCATCACACTGTTACTGGGTTGTTGTCCAGTGTCATCACACTGTTACTGGGTTGTTGTCCAGTGTCGTCACACTGCTACTGGGTTGTTGTCCAGTGTCGTCACACTGCTACTGGGTTGTTGTCCAGTGTCATCACACTGCTACTGGGTTGTTGTCCAGTGTCGTGGTTTTCCGGTTTTCTCTTGCGCTGATTTAGTGGCTTGGGTGGTAGTTTTTTTTTTTGCTTTTTGATACGATTTTGCTATGCCATCTATTCTTCGTTTTCATGGTCTTCCTCTCGCATTCTTTCTTTCCTGGTGTTCTGTTGTAGAAGACTCTGTATACTGTGGAGTTTGGGTCATTCTTATTAATTGGCCAAACCACTTCATTCTTTGTTTCTCAATGTAATTCAAGCAAGGTTCTGTGCCAACTTTCTTTCTTATGCTGATGTTAGTGGCTCTGTCTTTTCTTGTGTTGTTGGTAACTATTCGTATGCATAGTATTTCACATGTAGTTATTTTTTACGACTGCGCTTTGCTCATTGTCCATGTTTGGCGCTGGTAACACAAAGTAGGTATGAAAATGCTGTTGATCATATGTTGCTTAGCTGTCAGTGAAATTTGGGGTGCCTTAACAATGGGGCTAGCTGGAAGGTTACTGCATTTGTTTTTTGCACTCTAGCCTCTATCTCTCTATCTAGTCTTCATATTCTCAACAGTTGGATAAAAGGTGGTTAGGGTAGAGAGGGATGAGAGGTGGGTCACTCTCTCGTCTCTCTGTCTCTCTCTCTCTCTCTCTCTTTCTCTGTGTGGCGAAGTGGTTAGTGTAGAGAGGGATGGGAGGTAGGGTCTCTCTCTGTGTGTGTGGCGAAGTAGTTAGTGTAGAGAGGGATGGGAGGTAGGATCTCTCTCTCTCTCTCTCTCTGTGGCGAAGTGGTTAAGACGTCTGTCAACATTGTTAGATATGCATCCGCTGCTCAAACCACAGAATATATCCTGCAAGATTCTTCCCTATATGTCTTCTTTAGAAAGGGATGCTGACCCTACAATACACAACTACATAAAAAGATTTCAACAAAGAAGACAACGGGTATTCCCTATCTTGAATGCGCAAGTTATGCATTACGTGATAGACTGGTGCGGCAAGATGTTATGCATTACGTGATAGACTGGTGCGGCAAGATGGGAAAACTATGAGAGAAAAACCCAGTAGATACATCAATCAACACAGAACGGAAGTTGTTAGTCTAAACACATTGAAATACAAGCTTGGGAGGTGATAGGAACAATTATGGACATGTCTGATGTGAGATGATCCTCAAATTAACAATGAACTACATACAAAACTATATGACACCAGAGATGAGCTCCAGACAACAGTCGACTTCATCTGACGTTGTCATCATCAAAATAGCAATCGCAAAGAAGAAGAGGAGATTGGGATCCGGATCGCGTCGTTCAGTTCATACATGGATTTTGTTCCAGAGATCTCT
Source organism: Arion vulgaris (assembly GCA_020796225.1). Taxonomy (NCBI): domain Eukaryota; kingdom Metazoa; phylum Mollusca; class Gastropoda; order Stylommatophora; family Arionidae; genus Arion; species Arion vulgaris. The sequence goes on along the minus strand of CM036778.1, from coordinate 17,351,367 downwards.
TTAGGGTTGTTGGTGAAGCTACAGAGTTCGAGCTCCGTAAGTAGGGACGGAAACATATGAGATTGATTGATTGATTGATTGATTGATTGATTGATTGATTGATTGATTGATTGATTGATTGATTGATTGATTGATTGATTGATTGATTGATTGATTGATTGATTGATTGATTGATTGATTGATTGATTGATTGATTGATTGATTGATTGATTGATTATTGATTGATTGATTGATTGATTGATTGATTGATTGATTGATTGATTGATTGATTGATTGATTGATTGATTGATTGATTGATTGATTGATTGATTGATTGATTGATTGATTGATTGATTGATTGATTGATTGATTGATTGATTGATTGATTGATTGATTGATTGATTGATTGATTGATTGATTGATTGATTGATTGATTGATTGATTGATTGATTGATTGATTGATTGATTGATTGATAGGACCATCATCATTGCACTTCAGTGAGTAGTCAAGTGCGCCCCGATATCTTTCTTACACAGGAAGATATCAGCTGCAGTGTACGAGCTCCGTAGCACCGGCGAGAGTCCTAGATGGTTTTTAAGATGGTGAAAATATTTTGTAAGAATTTTATTTTTTAAATCTTTTCTAATTAATTGTATCTGGGCAGCGGCTTTCCAGCCTGCTCTTCTCAATTTTGAACTGCCAAAAGTTCTATTACGTTCTCAAATTGAAGTCATGACTTACGTTTAATCGTTTGTCTCCTATACGACTAGGAACTCGATATCACCTACACTGAGACCAGGGATCTCTGGTAAAATAAACCGATGGCTCCACAAAGGAGCGAACCGGTTACTTTCGGCACAAGAGACAAGCACCTAACCACTACGCCACAGAGACCCTCGAATTCTTCTTCTTCACCTTTCAACTCCCAACGGAGCACAGATCTTCAACAAACTTCTTCCATCTCTTCCTCTCTCATGTCTTCAACAAACATCTTCCAGCTCTCCCTCTCTCATGTCTTCAACAAACTTCTTCCAGCTCTTCCTCTCTCATGTCTTTAACAAACTTCTTCCATCTCTTCCTCTCTCTCATGTCTTCAACAAACTTCTTCCAGCTCTTCCTCTCTCATGTCTTCAACAAACTTCTTCCATCTCTTCCTCTCTCATGTCTTCAACAAACTTCTTCCAGCTCTTCCAGCTCTTCCTCTCTGATGTCTTCAACAAACTTCTTCCATCTCTTCCTCTCTCTCATGTCTTCAACAAACTTCTTCCAGCTCTTCCTCTCTCTCATGTCTTCAACAAACTTCTTCCAGCTCTTCCTCTCTCATGTCTTTAACAAACTTCTTCCATCTCTTCCTCTCACATGTCTTCAACAAACTTCTTCCATCTCTTCCTCTCTCTCATGTCTTCAACAAACTTCTTCCAGCTCTTCTCTCTCTCATGTCTTCAACAAACTTCTTCCAGCTCTTCCTCTCTCATGTCTTTAACAAACTTCTTCCATCTCTTCCTCTCACATGTCTTCAACAAACTTCTTCCATCTCTTCCTCTCTCTCATGTCTTCAACAAACTTCTTCCATCTCTTCCTCTCTCTCATGTCTTCAACAAACTTCTTCCATCTCTTCCTCTCTCTCATGTCTTCAACAAACTTCTTCCAGTTCTTCCTCTCTCACATGTCTTCAACAAACTTCTTCCATCTCTTCCTCTCACATGTCTTCAACAAACTTCTTCCATCTCTTCCTCTCTCTCATGTCTTCAACAAACTTCTTCCATCTCTTCCTCTCTCTCATGTCTTCAACAAACTTCTTCCATCTCTTCCTCTCTCTCATGTCTTCAACAAACTTCTTCCAGTTCTTCCTCTCTCACATGTCTTCAACAAACTTCTTCCATCTCTTCCTCTCACATGTCTTTAACAAACTTCTTCCATCTCTTCCTCTCACATGTCTTCAACAAACTTCTTCCATCTCTTCCTCTCTCTCATGTCTTCAACAAACTTCTTCCATCTCTTCCTCTCTCTCATGTCTTCAACAAACTTCTTCCATCTCTTCCTCTCTCTCATGTCTTCAACAAACTTCTTCCAGTTCTTCCTCTCTCACATGTCTTCAACAAACTTCTTCCATCTCTTCCTCTCACATGTCTTTAACAAACTTCTTCCATCTCTTCCTCTCACATGTCTTCAACAAACTTCTTCCATCTCTTCCTCTCTCTCATGTCTTCAACAAACTTCTTCCAGTTCTTCCTCTCTCTCATGTCTTCAACAAACTTCTTCCAGCTCTTCCTCTCTCTCAGGTCTTCAACAAACTTCTTCCAGCTCTTCCTCTCTCATGTCTTTAACAAACTTCTTCCATCTCTTCCTCTCTCTCATGTCTTCAACAAACTTCTTCCAGCTCTTCCTCTCTCATGTCTTCAACAAACTTCTTCCATCTCTTCCTCTCTCATGTCTTCAACAAACTTCTTCCATCTCTTCCTCTCTCTCATGTCTTCAACAAACTTCTTCCAGCTCTTCCTCTCTCATGTCTTCAACAAACTTCTTCCATCTCTTCCTCTCTCATGTCTTCAACAAACTTCTTCCAGCTCTTCCAGCTCTTCCTCTCTGATGTCTTCAACAAACTTCTTCCATCTCTTCCTCTCTCTCATGTCTTCAACAAACTTCTTCCAGCTCTTCCTCTCTCTCATGTCTTCAACAAACTTCTTCCATCTCTTCCTCTCTCTCATGTCTTCAACAAACTTCTTCCATCTCTTCCTCTCTCTCATGTCTTCAACAAACTTCTTCCAGCTCTTCCTCTCTCTCATGTCTTCAACAAACTTCTTCCATCTCTTCCTCTCTCTCATGTCTTCAACAAACTTCTTCCAGCTCTTCCTCTCTCTCATGTCTTCAACAAACTTCTTCCAGCTCTTCCTCTCTCTCAGGTCTTCAACAAACTTCTTCCATCTCTTCCTCTCTCTCTCAGGTCTTCAACAAACTTCTTCCATCTCTTCCTCTCTCTCATGTCTTCAACAAACTTCTTCCATCTCTTCCTCTCTCTCATGTCTTCAACAAATTTCTTCCAGCTCTTCCTCTCTCACATGTCTTCAACAAACTTCTTCCAGCTCTTCCTCTCTCACATGTCTTCAACAAACTTCTTCCAGCTCTTCCTCTCTCTCAGGTCTTCAACAAACTTCTTCCAGCTCTTCCTCTCTCTCAGGTCTTCAACAAACTTCTTCCAGCTCTTCCTCTCTCTCAGGTCTTCAACAAACTTCTTCCAGCTCTTCCTCTCTCTCAGGTCTTCAACAAACTTCTTCCAGCTCTTCCTCTCTCACATGTCTTCAACAAACTTCTTCCAGCTCTTCCTCTCTCAGGTCTTCAACAAACTTCTTCCAGCTCTTCCTCTCTCTAGGTCTTCAACAAACTTCTTCCAGCTCTTCCTCTCTCTCATGTCTTCAACAAACTTCTTCCAGCTCTCCCTCTCTCCAGGTCTTCAACAAACTTCTTCCAGCTCTTCCTCTCTCTCTCAGGTCTTCAACAAACTTCTTCCAGCTCTTCCTCTCTCTCATGTCTTCAACAAACTTCTTCCATCTCTTCCTCTCTCTTGTCTTCAACAAACTTCTTCCAGCTCTTCCTCTCTCTCATGTCTTCAACAAACTTCTTCCAGCTCTTCCTCTCTCTCATGTCTTCAACATACTTCTTCCAGCTCTTCCTCTCTCTCATGTCTTCAACAAACTTCTTCCAGCTCTTCCTCTCTCTCAGGTCTTCAACAAACTTCTTCCAGCTCTTCCTCTCTCTCAGGTCTTCAACATACTTCTTCCAGCTCTTCCTCTCTCTCATGTCTTCAACAAACTTCTTCCATCTCTTCCTCTCTCTCATGTCTTCAACAAACTTCTTCCAGCTCTTCTCTCTCTCATGTCTTCAACAAACTTCTTCCAGCTCTTCCTCTCTCTCAGGTCTTCAACAAACTTCTTCCAGCTCTTCCTCTCTCTCAGGTCTTCAACAAACTTCTTCCAGCTCTTCCTCTCTCTCAGGTCTTCAACAAACTTCTTCCAGCTCTTCCTCTCTCTCATGTCTTCAACAAACTTCTTCCATCTCTTCCTCTCTCTCAGGTCTTCAACAAACTTCTTCCAGCTCTTCCTCTCTCTCAGGTCTTCAACATACTTCTTCCAGCTCTTCCTCTCTCATGTCTTTAACAAACTTCTTCCAGCTCTTCCTCTCTCTCATGTCTTCAACAAACTTCTTCCAGCTTTTCCTCTCTCTCATGTCTTCAACAAACTTCTTCCAGCTCTTCCTCTCTCTCATGTCTTCAACAAACTTCTTCCAGCTCTTCCTCTCTCATGTCTTCAACAAACTTCTTCCAGCTCTTCCTCTCTCTCATGTCTTCAACAAACTTCTTCCAGCTCTTCCTCTCTCTCAGGTCTTCAACAAACTTCTTCCAGCTCTTCCTCTCTCAGGTCTTCAACAAACTTCTTCCATCTCTTCCTCTCTCATGTCTTCAACAAACTTCTTCCAGCTCTTCCTCTCTCTCAGGTCTTCAACAAACTTCTTCCAGCTCTTCCTCTCTCTTGTCTTCAACAAACTTCTTTCAGCTCTTCCTCTCTCATGTCTTCAACAAACTTCTTCCAGCTCTTCCTCTCTCAGGTCTTCAACAAACTTCTTTCAGCTCTTCCTCTCTCATGTCTTCAACAAACTTCTTCCAGCTCTTCCTCTCTCTCAGGTCTTCAACAAACTTCTTCCAGCTCTTCCTCTCTCTCAGGTCTTCAACAAACTTCTTCCAGCTCTTCCTCTCTCTCAGGTCTTCAACAAACTTCTTCCAGCTCTTCCTCTCTCAGGTCTTCAACAAACTTCTTCCAGCTCTTCCTCTCTCATGTCTTCAACAAACTTCTTCCAGCTCTTCCTCTCTCATGTCTTCAACAAACTTCTTCCAGCTCTTCCTCTCTCTCATGTCTTCAACAAACTTCTTCCAGCTCTTTCTCTCTCATGTCTTCAACAAACTTCTTCCAGCTCTTCCTCTCTCATGTCTTCAACAAACTTCTTCCAGCTCTTCCTCTCTCTCAGGTCTTCAACAAACTTCTTCCAGCTCTTCCTCTCTCATGTCTTCAACAAACTTCTTCCAGCTCTTCCTCTCTCATGTCTTCAACAAACTTCTTCCAGCTCTTCCTCTCTCATGTCTTCAAAAACTTCTTCCAGCTCTTCCTCTCTCTCAGGTCTTCAACAAACTTCTTCCAGCTCTTCCTCTCTCTCATGTCTTCAACAAACTTCTTCCAGCTCTTCCTCTCTCATGTCTTTAACAAACTTATTCCAGCTCTTCCTCTCTCATGTCTTCAACAAACTTCTTCCAGCTCTTCCTCTCTCTCAGGTCTTCAACAAACTTCTTCCAGCTCTTCCTCTCTCTCATGTCTTCAACAAACTTCTTCCAGCTCTTCCTCTCTCATGTCTTTAACAAACTTCTTCCAGCTCTTCCTCTCTCTTACCATCTCTTCCAATTCTTTCAATGTTTTACCTATCCGAAATACGTACATACAAATTATTGAAACGAACGGCAATGCAGTAATATAGACAGGATATGCCTGTTCCCAGTGACAACGTATGGTTGTGAAGCATGGACATTTAATAAGACAGTGGCAAAACATAAATGTGCTTTTGAATATAAGTGTTACGGAAGAGTCCTGTGTATATCTTGGACAGAGAAGAGAACAAATAGATCTATCCAGAAAGAACTCAAAATCAAAGAAAACTGGCTGATGCTACAAATAAGAAAGAGAAAATTGAGATATTTTGGACATATAAAAAGACACGAAGGGCTGGAAAAGACCATCATGGAAGGAGGCATACCGACAAAGAGAAGAAGAGGAAGACCACCGAGAAGATGGATTCGGGATGTAACTGATGGTTTGAACATGACGGCTGAAGAGGCAGGACAAACATCTGGCATATGAGAGAGAGAAATTCCGGAGGACTGTTGGGGTGGTAAAGTTCTGCTCAGGACAAGCTATTTGATGATGATGATGATGCTTATATAGACTTACTGATAACCATGTGGGTGACTGGTGATCAATTCTCGATAAGGCAAGAAAGAGGTCTATGTGGCTAAGTGGTTAACCCTTGCCTTATGAGTCCAAGGTCGTGGGTTCGAATCCGGACGTCTCCTTTCTGTTCACGTGAGCATTTTTTAAGACACCTAGGATTGTTGCCGGAGCTACGGAGTTCGTGGTTTGTGCAATACTCTCGGCAGGTGGCTTGCCATTTCTGTGGTGAGGGCCGAGCTATATGGGGTAAAACCCGGTGCAATGAAGTCAGTTAATTGAATACCAGGAAAAGCTCTAGAAAGTAAAGGCGGCCAGCGTGATGTTGACCACATCACTCATCGTGTGCCGACGGTCAATGTTGACCACATCACTCATCGTGTGCCGACGGTCAATGTTGACCACATCACTCATCGTGTGCCGACGGTCAATATTGACCACATCACTCATCGTGTGCCGACGGTCAATGTTGACCACATCACTCATCGTGTGCCGACGGTCAATTTTGACCACATCACTCATCGTGTGCCGACGGTCAATTTTGACCACATCACTCATCGTGTGCCGACGGTCAATGTTGACTACATCACTCATCGTGTGCCGACGGTCAATGTTGACCACATCACTCATCGTGTGCCGACGGTCAATGTTGACCACATCACTCATCGTGTGCCTACGGTCAATGTTGACCACATCACTCATCGTGTGCCGACGGTCAATTTTGACCACATCACTCATCGTGTGCCGACGGTCAATTTTGACCACATCACTCATCGTGTGCCGACGGTCAATGTTGACTACATCACTCATCGTGTGCCGACGGTCAATGTTGACCACATCACTCATCGTGTGCCGACGGTCAATGTTGACCACATCACTCATCGTGTGCCGACGGTCAATATTGACCACATCACTCATCGTGTGCCGACGGTCAATGAAAACTACAACCTAACGCCGTATTAACCTATATACCACATGGTATTTTTTCCGATCCAGAAGCACTTGAGCTTTCAGCTCTTCGGCTCGGTGCCATGGACATCGTAACCCTTCGGTTCGGTGCCACGAACACGGTAAATCTGGAGAACCTGTGACTTTTCTGCCAGCCCGCAGAATTGAACCGCACTCACAGGGAGCTTGTCATTAGTCGCCCAACGCGCTACGAACAAGCTGGGCAGGTGGGTATCTTTTGGCTTTTAGGGGGAAAAAAGTTAATTGCATATCCTCTACAGGACTTTGCGAATCAACCTCAGCTTCTTTAACGATGTTTGTGATTTTTCTAGACATTATTACGTTCAGTAGTTTGCCATTAGGTGGCGTCTGTGGCCTAGGGGTTAGTGACTCGGTCTATTAACCCCGACGTTTGAGTTCGAATCACGCTGCGGACAGTTTGGTTGCAAATTGTTTGCGTGGATTTAACAAAAGGACGATGGCACCACCCGTTCAGAAAGCAATGGCAAACTACTGAACGTAATAATGCCTAGAAAAATCACAAACAGCGTTAAAAGCTGGGGTTGATTCGCAAAGTCCTGTAAATGATATACAATTAACTTTAGTTTGCCATTGCTTTCTGAACGGGTGGTGTCGTCGCCCTTTTGTAAAAATCCACGTGATACAATTTGCAACGAAACTGTCCGCAGCGTGATTCGAACTCAGAACGTCGGAGTTAATAGACTGAGCTACTAACCTCTAAGCCACAGACACCACTTCGGTTTTTAGAAAGAAGATTGAAATAGCAAAAATATAATTACAGATTGTATAACAAATTCTCGTAAACAAATCCTACCAACAATATGTAGGATCTTTTGTTAGATAATTGAATATGAAGAATTTCAACAAGACAGTTCTAGAAAGATCTAATTCGATGCTGATCAGGGGAGCGTGACATCTCAAGAACTTTAGAATAATCTAGAGAAATGTGAGAGGTATGTGGGGCAGCCTTCGTGAATATAGGAAATAAAAACTTATTTGAATAGCTAATAGATTGGATATAGTGTGTCGTCTGTGTATTTGATAAACAGAGTCTAGAATATCATACGTAGGATAATGGGGTTATAATCACCATGCGCCGAGGACGCAAGCGCAAAAATGTAGGATATAAAGTAGTGCCAGGGTCAGTGAGCTGGCACTGACCAAGACTCTACCTCGCCTCCACGGGGTGGCTATGGTAACAGACTCCACTTCTTCTTCTTCGCGTTCGTTCTTTACGTCCAATTTTAATCAGTCTTTGTGATATGTTTGATCTTTGCCAAGAACGTGTATACGTTGCACATTGGTTTGGTAGGTCCCTAAACACATAGACTTCTACATGTTAAGGACACGTGCATCAGATTTCAGCCAAACCTCCTTAATCGCCTCTTACGACATGCATGGCAGGTAACAGTGGTTCTATTCTTTACACCCAAATTTGGGCCCCGGTAACCACTCGGGCGGGTAACAGACTAATGTCTGGCTAAGAGGGTAGGGATCGAAGGAGAAATACTCTGGTAAAAGTAAAAGTGTAGGTGGATACATGTCTTACATCAACAGTATCGATTGTTGGGGAGTTGAAGATGGATAAGGGGGATGTTCTTTGATCTCTTCGCGACTGCCTGTTAGTTGAAGACACTAAAATCGATGTCGAATCGATTCAGCGAATTAGGCAGTTTGGAGTTATCCGGTGTACAAGTAGAACTGGATGCCTGAGGGGCAGAGATAGGAGTGTGTTTAATCAGCGAGCCACGGGAACCATCAGTATGCATACTCTTCGATATTAGTGGGGGGAGACTGAATACCTATGGGTTTGCTCGGAGTGCAATGACGTCAGTTTAGTGACCAATAACCAATGTCTGATTCGAGATCTGATCGCAATGCAGAAGATGAGAATCTCAGAAAATGCGCCTACACGTCTCTCCTGTCCGATAGTCAAAGAAGGCAGACTATTCTCTCTCTCTCGATCCCGCCTAGACTGATGAACCAGATTTTATCATGAATGCTACCGTGGTTCTTCGTACAGCTTCTCACAAAGCTCTGTGTTTTCGGGCCAGGTTTCTTTTCTTAGGCCTGCTATCAATTGACAATCTTGCAGTATGTGCTCTGCCGTCATGTCCAGACTTTTCAAAGTAACGCCCGTGTGGTTGTCAGGGCCCGAATTCGGGGTAAAAAATAGAACCACTACTATCTACCACATGCTGTTTACAGCGAAAGTGGAGATTTGACGTGGGATTATATACCCCACCCTATAAAACATTTTGAGAGCCGCGGTAGCGTAGGTGTTAGTGAACTCGCTTCTCAAGGCTGGTGGTCTGGGCTCAACTCCCGCAATGGGCGTGGAATTTTTCCCGACCGCGTCGGCTCTCAGGTCGACCCAGCCTCAAGTGGGTACCAGACAGGCTATGTAAAGTAAAGTAAAGTAAAGGAAAGTAAAGGCGACCGGCGTGATGCTGACCACATTACCCATCGAGTGCCGAAGGTCAATGAAAATACAGGCCTAACACTGTATTGCCCTATATACCACAAGGTATGAAAGGTTTCTTTACTTTTATAAAACATTTAACTTTAATAAACACGACCAAGCACTTGAGAGTTTGCAAGGCCTTGGTTGAGGACCTATGTCTCCTTGTGTAGCCGTCAAGGCTTGAGTTACTGCTTCTCCTGGTCTGACCTATTATCTTTTATCTTTCGTCACTGCAACATAAACACTACTAACTCGACAACTATCACACTCTAACATAGAATATAATCCAATTTAAAACGACCGTCAAAGATATTATACTCTATGTGAGAATCAATCTGATTCTCAACTTTTATTTATTCATTTGCTTATTTCAATACCAAAATATACATTCATATATATAAACATGCAAATCAGTTGATTATTTATGGTTCTGTTTAGCATTTGTCAATTTTCTCCATATCTAAATTTAAAACAACCAATCTTCCTGAAAAAGATATATATATAAAGTATATTACCTCATCATATTAAGACACCTCTATATAAAAATACAACCGTAAATATAATCGTATTAAATATTATGGTCTACTTATCTCTTCTGCCAAAAAATATGAACATGAATGTTTCTGTTCAGAAGTCCTTGAGTATGTCCCTTTTATTTGGAATGTCTCCTTTTCGATCGAACCGCCTTGAATATTTCTTGTTTATGTCTTTTTTTCTATTTAGTTGCAACTGTCTCTCTATTTAGGTCAAAGTCAACCCCGTCAGGGCTGTCTTGTTGATAATACTAAGTTCTGGCGTGGTCACCAACTGTAGACTACCAAGCACTGGTTAGCTTGAATGATATCACCAACTGTAGACTACCAAGCACTGGTTAGCTTGAATGCTGTCACCAACTGTAGACTACCAAGCACTGGTTAGCTTGAATGATGTCACCAACTGTAGACTACCAAGCACTGGTTAGCTTGCATGATGTCACTATCTGTAGACTACCAAGCACTGGTTAATCTTTCCTCTTATCAATTAACTGTCTGTTACTGTCTCGGGACTACCTACACTGCCTGTTTCTGGGTACCTCTCTGTTCTTCTGTCTCTATCCGAATGCCTATCTAAAGTTTCTGCCAACTGTCCCTCTGCCAAGTGTGTGTGCGAAGTCTCTTGACCAACTGTCCCTCTACCAAGTCTGTGCGAAGATGATCCCCTAATCTACAAAAAGCCTTCTATTTAACCACTGGCAATTTTCTTTGTATCCAAATCAGTCATTGTCCTAGAATATAATTCTCGCGGTCAAATCTAGTTGCTGGTTGGGAAAATCCCAGCTAATTTGATATTTGTGACCTCTGGAATTTCTAGAAACCAAGAATACAATTAACCTCGCGTTGACTGCAGGAGAAAATAAAGGCAGGGCATAAGTTCAAACCTGGTGTCATATTCCCTGCTACACTTGGAGATAAAGGGATAAAGAAGAAGGAGAATGTGCCGCGCCGATATTGTAAGACTATCATTTGTTTCTACAAACATCTCGAGAAACATTCAGAGAAATTTTGTCATGCCATGTAGCTAAATTCATGACCCTTCAGACCGCTGGAAATCTGCCCAATACAGCATCAGAACCAAGAGTAGTATCTATAACAGCTGTGTGCTGTCAACATTGCTGTACGGATCGGAATGCTGGAGAATGACAGAACAGGATATGTCCAGACTCTCCGCCTTTCATACAACTTGTCTGCGAAAAATCTTACGCGTGTACTGGCCGACTACTATCTCGAATCAAGAATTGCTTGCACGATGCCAACAAGAGAATATGGGCACTATCATCCGAAGACGACGCTGGAGATGGATTGACATGTGATGCGCATGGAGACTGGCTCCGACACGAAAACTGCACTGAGATGGACTCCAGAGGGTAGGCGAAAGCGTGGAAGACCCAAGACGACCTGGAGGAGAACGATAGAGCAAGAGCTGAAGGAAATGAATCATAGCTGGAACACAATACAGAGGAAGGCCATGAACAGGGAAGAATGGTGTACGTTTGTTGCTGCCCTAAACGCCAAGGGCGTAACAGGCTAAAGAGAGAGAGATGTAGCTAAATAATTCTGAATATTTTTTCTCTCAAAGTAGAAGTTCATCATCATCAGGTACCGTGCCGGCTGACGTTCGCAATCATGGATCTCCACAAATCTCTGTCTATGGTGTTTGCTATCATCTCAGATGTTGAGGCGGACCTGCTGTTTGCAGGTCGGCTGGGGACAGTCAAAGGCTGACGGAGAGCGAACCCAGAAAACGCTGGTTGAAATCGGACACGTCGCCGAAGGACAAGCACTAGAGCTCCAAATGGTACTGAAGATGTGACGTAAATCAAACGCTCTTGGCAAAGGCTGTTTATATATCACAATAAGAATGATAAAATGGCCGAAAAGATCGATCGCGAGAGAGAGAGAGTGAGAGAGAGAGAGAGAGGGGGGAATGTTGACGCTTTTCCGTGCCATGAAGTCAGGCTATCCAAAATTTTCTCTCTCTGTCTCGTCTATCCTCGATTTTACCAGTTGTCACAATGTGTTCTAAACCACCCTTCCCATCATATGTCCGAAAAATAATGACTGCCTCTTTCTTATATTGATAATAAGTTTTCTCTGTGTCTTGACCTCATTCAACACCTCAACATTAGTCATTTTAGCAGTCCATGGGATTCTCATCATTCTTCTGTAAAACCACATCTCTGTGTTCTCCAGAGATTTTTCGATCTGTTTGTTTATTGTCCATGACTCGCATCCGTATGTCAGTATTGGTTCTATGTAGCATTGAAAAACTCTCATTCTGATCTCAACTGACAAGGACTTGTTGTATATAATGCTTTTCATTTTCTCAAGTAGAAAGTAGTTCTAAGAATTATTATTATTACAGATGTTGAGTAGGTTGAATCCATTTCAAAATAGATGTCTGCGAAATGTATATAAAATGGAACGAATTCATGAGAAGTGATGAAATCAGAGAAATGTCTGGTCAATCACTTGTGACAACTGTTATAAGAAAGAGAAGATGGAGATATGTTGCACACATCTTGAGAAGAAATGTCTGGTCAATCACTAGTAACAACTGTTATAAAAAGGAGAAGATAGAGATATGTTGGACACACCTTGAGAAGAAATGTCTGGTCAACCACTAGTGACAACTGTTATAAGAAGGAGAAGATGGAGATATGTTAGGCATACCTTGAGAAGAAATGTCTGGTCAACCACTAGTGACAACTGTTATAAGAAGGAGAAGATGGAGATATGTTGGACACACCTTGAGAAGAAATAGAAGAAATGTCTGGTCAACCACTAGTAACAACTGTTATAAAAAGGAGAAGACGGAGATATGTTGGACACACCTTGAGAAAAAATGTCTGGTTAACTACTAGTAACAACTGTTATAAGAAAGAGAAGATGGAGACATGTTGGACACACCTTGAGAAGAAATGTCTGGTTAACCACTAGTAACAACTGTTATAAGAAGGAGAAGATGGAGATATGTTGGACATACCTCGAGAAGAAATGTCCGGTGAACCACTAGTAATAACTGTTATAAGAAGGAGAAGATGGAGATATGTTGGACATACCTTGAGAAGAAATGATCAACGAATATCAAAGCAGGCATTGAAGTGGGAGGTAAAGGGTTCAAAAAAGAGAGGACGACCTAAGTAAACCCTGAAACGAACTTTGCTGAGAGAGACGAGATATATCGGGCTCATTTCCATGGACAAGATTGAACGAGTTGCCCTGGATAGAGCGGTATGGAGAAATTACTTGCAAACACTAAGGAACGTATATCGGTGCGAGAGGAATATATAAACATGTGGAGGGATTGGTCTAATTCATGGGTTCCTAAAGTGGACGTTACTGCCCCTAGTGGGCTTTGAAGCCGTCCAGGGGCTATAGTGGTGTCAGAAGGATTTGGGGAAATTTTTCGTGATTTTGCGATTGAATAATCATAAAAATTTGAATTCTGCATTTTAATTTATCTTATGCCCGTCTTACACGATCCACTTTTTCATCAATTTTCTATTTCATGCATATAATCATTTGAAAATTGACCATGTATGACAGACATATATATCAATTTTCTACGTCAAAGTGAAAATAGAGCACGTATATATGTGGGAGGGGGATTGGGGGCGTTGGCAAACTGTTATAATAGGGAGGGGGGCGTTACAAAGTTTATGTCGTGCATAGTGGGCGGTGGTCAGAAGAAGTTTAGGAATATATGGTTTCATCGAATCATAGCAAAGAAATTCCAAGTCTTATACTTCCATTTGTTGACAGCCGTGATAGTGTAGTAGTTAGAGCACTCGCTTCTAGACCAGATGTGTGGCCCGTCTTCAATTCCACAGTGGAAGTGGATTTTTTGTTTTCCATATTTTTTTTTTCCCTCTGGTCCACCCAGCTTCAATTGTGTACAAGAAAAGAACTGGGAAGTAAATACGTTGACCGCATAAGTCTAAGTACCGTAACTCTGCATCTTCTTCTTCTTGCATTCACCCGCTATCAACTCAGGTGTAGTCAGGTCGCCTGGTATAGCGTTTCTGACTGATTTTTGCGTGAACGCCTGCTTTCTTTTTTATCAGTGTCCCCCGCTATTCATGCGTGTCTTCTCTGACTTTAGAGGTAGTACGGTAACTATATATATATATATATATATATATATATATATATCTTTCTCTCGCGATCAACGCCCAGACCGATGTACCAGACCTCCCCATAAATTCTATTCATGCGTAAATCTGATTCATGCAGCCTTAGCATTGTTGTGTTTTACGTCACATCTTCAGCATCATTTGGAACGCTGGTGCTTATCCTTCGGTGATGTGTTCGGTTTCAGCCAGCGTTTACTCGGTTCGCTCTCCGTTCTATAACTCTCTAGTGTTTTAACGGTGTGGAGTAGCTAGCTCCACTCCCTACCTTCTTAGTCGACTCTTACGACATGCGTGGCAGGTAACAGTAGCTCTATTATTTACACCAAATTGGGCCCGGAACAACTCGGCGGTAACTATATTTGAACTGTCTGAACTGAAACAATTAGTCTAAACCTCTTGATTTCATAACTGATCAGTGCTCGTCTAATCTGGGAGAAGATAACGAAAACCGCCAGAGACCGGGGAAAGTGGGGAACTACAATTGAAGCCCTATACTCCACGAGGAACCGAGAGGAATAAGTGAATTCAGTCAAGTCATACAACAAATATTATGAAGTTATTGCATGTATACAACCAGTGGCGGCTCGTGACCATTTTTATTTGTGGGGCCAGACAAACATTTTCGAAAACATTTCGGAAAAGTCATGGTTTTGGGTAACATTGTATTTTAGTATTTACTATTATTTGTATATTACTGGAAGATATTCAACTTTCAAAGCTAATCAGTATCTCACATTCAAAGCTAATCAGTATCTCATTCAAAGCTAATCAGTATCTCAATTCAGCTAATCAGTATCTCACATTCAAAGCTAATCAGTATCTCACATTCAAAGCTAATCAGTATCTACTTAAAGTTAATTCAACAAGCTAATAATCTATAATGAAATAATAAATACACGTTACACATAATTTTTGGTGGATCCGGCCCCATTGGCCCTTAATGACGAGCCGCCACTGTATACAACACATATTATGAAGTTATTGCCTTGGCTGAAATCGGATGCACGTGTTCTAAACGTGTAGAAGTCTATACGGTTTTTTTGGTTTTTTCCGATCCAGAAGCACTTGAGCTTTCAGCTCTTCGGCTCGGTGCCATGGACATCGTAACCCTTCGGTTCGGTGCCACGAACACCGTAAATCTGGGGAATCTGCGGCTTTTTCTGCCATCCCGCGGAATTGAACCCGCACACACAGAGGGATAGTCACCGTAGTCCAACGCGCAGAACACGTGGAGCGTCATTTGCCACAACATGCACATAATTCAAAGATACATATCAAAGGATTAATTGGTAGAACGAAAAATTTGACAATTGTTAAGCAGATGATGAGATCACGACAACAAACTGAGACTACTGAGGAGAGTTGGAGCAACGGACTAATTGTCTGATGCAGTGATGATGATCTGACGACTAAACCAAACTGAGAGACATACTGAGGAGAGATCGAGCACTATGGACAATTGTTGATGAGTGATGAAATCTGACGACTAACTAAACGAAGCATATGAAGAATGAGACTTATGGACTAATTGGTTCGATGTGCAGTTATGATGATGATCTGACGACTAAACTAAACTGAGAGACATACTGAGGAGGAGATCGAAGCACTTATGAACTAATTGGTTTGATGTGCAGTGATGATGATCTGACGACTAAACTAAACTGCATTAGTGGCTAAAGTTATTGCATATATACAACACATATTTTACACTTTTTAAAAAAATAAATACACACACATTATGTAGTCTATGAATGAATACACCCACAAATATTAAGTAGTTTTTTAAATAAATTCCCACACTTACTGCGTATTCGCACAGAAAACATTCAATACATATGTCGATAACAAGATGTATCCCTTAACAACTAGAACTCAGTCTCGTCGGATAGACAGACTATATCTACCAAAACTCTAGCAATCTCGACGTACGTACGTATCTCACACGTCGGTCTCACAAAGTACATCCACCCAGTTCGCTGATTTCTTCAAGAAGGTAAAGTGGAGTGGAGTAGACTTAAGCAGAACATATGAAGTGAGAGAAACATGATCGATATTCGGAGGAATATTGGGAGACAAGAGAATAAGAGAGGAGGTGAGAGGACAAGGAATAAGGAGAGTGAGGAGGACAAGAGAATAAGAGAGGAGGGAGAGAAGAGAATAAGAGAGAGGAGGAGAGAATAAGGAGGAGGTGAGGAGGACAAGAGAAAAGAGGAGGAAGGACAGAGAATAAGGAGAGGGAGGTGGAGGACAGAGATAAGAAGAGAGGTGTCTTCTTCTTCTTCTAACGCTCCATATCGAACACTTATTTTAAAAAACTCTTTGTATTTGTATGTGATCTGAGCCTAAGAGCGATGTTTAAAGGGT
This sequence comes from Arion vulgaris, assembly GCA_020796225.1. Lineage (NCBI taxonomy): Eukaryota > Metazoa > Mollusca > Gastropoda > Stylommatophora > Arionidae > Arion > Arion vulgaris. Next base: position 17,334,931 of record CM036778.1, on the reverse strand, counting down.
TTTAAAGCCGAAGGATTGACTTCATTGAACCAGGTTTTATCCCATATGGCTCGGTCCATCTCTGCAGAAATGGTACGCCACCTGCCAAGAGTATTGCACAAAGCACGAACTCCGTAGCTTCAGCAACAATCCTAGGGTCTCTGGAAAAAACTACACTCGTGAACAGAACGGCGCGGTCCGGATTCGAACCCACGACGTTCGACTCCAAGAGCAAAGCCTTAACCACTTAGCCACTGTACTTTGTGAGTTATGTGCCTACAAGTAGGCCAGCACATCTGATTTCTGCGACACTTGTTATTTACTAGTGTAATTTCCCTAGACCTCTACCCCAGTCGCCTCTTACGACATGCCTTGTAGATCGCAGTGTTACTTCATTTGCTCCCCTTACGAGCCCTGGCAACACACGGGCGAAATGTGAGAAGTCTAAAACCTTGACTTGACTTATTCCGCTCCTCGCGAAGCATAGGGCTTCAATAGTTGTTCGCCACTTTTCCCGGTCTCTGGTTGTTTTCTTTATAATCTTCCAGGATAGTCTGGAACCCTACTCCTTCTGAGACTCGAGTTAGTTTTAAACAAGTTCCTTTCACAAGTTAAATAGTTCGGCCACTTAAGCAGATTAACCAAAAACAGGGCGCCTCAAAGAGCAATGTTACTCTGAAACAGTGGAAACGAAGCAAAAGGTCGAACACGCAAAAGGTGGATCTCAGAGAAAACAGAGGCGACGAAAGAGATTGTTTATAAATCGCACACAGAAGCCCATTCTCTCTCTCTCTCTCTCTCTCTCTCTCTCACGACCGTTCTTAAGCTGTTTTTTATCATTCTATTGTGATATATTATTATTTTTCCGATCCAGAAGCACTTGAGCTGAAAGCTCTTCGGCTCGGTGTCATGGACATCGTAAACCTTCAGCTCGGTGCCACGAACACCGTAAATCTGGGGAACCTGTAGCTTTTCTGCCAGTTCGCGGAGTGGAACCCGCACTTACAGAGGACTAGTCACCGTAGTCCAACGCGCTACGAACACGCTTGCATTATGATATATAAACAGCCAAACATCAAGAACGGGATGTACATGCACAGCCTTCAGCACCTATTGGAGCTCACGTGCTTATCCTTCGGTGGTGTGTTTGATTTCAACCAGCGTACGCCCATTCTATAAATCTCGTTTATCCTGACTCTGTGAAGCAAAACAGGATTAGAGACAGGAAAGAAAGAAAGAAAGAAAGAAAGAAATAAAGAAAGAAAGAAAGAAAGAAAAAGAAAGTGTTCGGTTTTGTAACTACGCACTTTTTTAATGGATGGTAGTCGGACAACCCCAACCTGGAGGACCAGGAGGTCACATTTAGTTCGACTCTCTCTTTGACCTGTCCGGCACGGGTAACTCTGCCAGCATAGCTCTCGAGTAGTCTAAAAGTTAAAGTTAAAAGTTAATTGCATATCCTTTACAGGACTTTGCGAATCAACCCCAGCTTTTTAACGCTGTTTGTGATTTTTCTAGGCATTATTACGTTCAGTAGTTTGTCATTGCTTTCTGAACGGGGGTGCCCTTTATAAAAATTCACGCGAAACAGTTTGCAACCAAACTGTCCGCAGCGTGATTCGAACTCAGAACGTCGGGGTTAATAGACCGAGTCACTATCCCCTATGCAACAGACGCCACGTAGTCTAAAAATACGAAATATAATTCAGATTGGAAAATAAATCGGATAACAGTTTAATAAATGGAAGTAGATATTAAGATGCTAAGGAAGAGACGCTGGCGATGGATAGGACACACATTCAGAAGACCGACTGGCAGCATTGCAAGACAGGTAATGCTTTAGAACCCGCAGGGAAAGAGGGAAAGAAGGAAAAGCCTAGACATACCTGGAGAAGAGAGTTGGAGACTGATATGAAAAGGATAGGTAAAACATGGAAAGAATTGGAAGGGATGACAAGAGAGAGGAAGAAGTTTGTTGAAGACCTGTGCTCCGTTGGGAGTTGAAAGGTGAAGAAGAGGAAGAAGAAGAAGAAGAATATATTAAGATGACGGACTGAGGTAAAGGCGCAAGGAAGCGGCGCGCCAGGATAAGGCAGATGGCTCTAATCCCCTGCTCCCACCTCCAAGTGGTGACCTTGGTAACAGACGGTAGTTCCGGTCTGGCTAAGAGGGCAGGTGCCGTGGGAGAGCTACTCTGGGGCAAGTAGAGATGCAAAGATAGTCATACTTGATGGGATCCGCTAGCAACATAGACAAGCGAACTCCCAGAGTGGCTATTAATGCTCGCCTCTCCCGGTCAAAGGGAAAAGCTTGAACGACACATGTGGAACATCGCGGGGCGGAACTCGGAGCCCGCGCATTCTCTTTCTTGAGTCACTACTCTTTAGCCGATGAGGATGCTGGGTGATGAGTTGGACCGGACGTTGGTCCACATGGGTCAAAAGTCAAAAACATTGAGAGGACGTTGATCCGCGTGTGGCGAAATTCCAGCATGCTCTCTCTTGATCCACCTCTCTAGAGCCGATGAGCATGCTGGGTGCCGAGTTGAGTTGCATGTGGGCATCATGGGGCGAAACTCGGATTTTGCCCCTTCGAAGTCGGACAGTCCAGTGGGAATTGACGGAAATGGTGAGGTAGGCACCAGGGCAGGGCGAGTCCGCATACGGAAGTTACAAGGGTGGCACCACATGGGGCGAAACCCGTGACCCCATGACGTGGGCGGGGGACCGGGTTGAGTTACAGACGGTGACAGCCCAGGCACATGTGCGCACAACATGGAAGGCACGAAAAATGTGAACACGGAAGAAGTCGATGGTGACAGGGCATCAGGGAAGAACTAGCACGTACGCTGGCAAAGCCATCATAGTGGGCCTCATCGAGGGGCAGGCCGGCAAGGCAAGCGTTGAAAGCGAGGTAAGCACTGCAGCAGCGAGCATGACAGGAAAGAGGGTGTGCGTCCCACTCACATGAACAGAACTGGAAAGTCCAGCAGAGGCAAAATCAGTGCGCGTTTCCGCTCGCAAGGAACTACTGCTGCCATGTAGTTTTGATTGGGAACAATCAAAAGCTAGCGGAGCAAACCGCAAACAAACCTGAACGGGCGGCATACCAAGGTGTTCATTAAAACGACTGGTTTTGCTGGGCAGATGGCGTTCATAATCCCGGGAGGGCAGGCCGTCTAAGGGTCGCTGGTCTGAAGAAAATAGTAACCACTGCCTTGTGGGTTACGGCTGAGGACAGTCAAAGGCTAGCGGAGAGCGAACCGCACACAATAGCTGGCTGAAATCGAATACCCCACCGAAGGATAAGCAACTGTGCTCAAATATTTGTTGAAGGTTGGTGCACGTACATTACGTTCTGATGTTTAGCTGTTTATATATAACAATAAGAATGATAAAAACTAGCCTAGAACGATCGCAAGAGAGAGAGAGAGAGATGACGGGCTGAGATGATATGATAACGTCACAAATGAGGAGCTTATGGGAAGTAGAAGACAGATTCCAGGGAACCAAGATGGAGAAAAAATACTGTGACGTTGGATAGGACACACCTTGAGAAAATACCAGGGAAATATAACAAGAAAGTCATTTTCTGGATCTCACAGGAAAATGGAAAGAGAGGATGACTAGAGATAAATGGAAAAGAGATTTGGAGGCAGGGATTAACAATATTCAGATAGACCCTACCTGCGTCGAAGTCTCCACAACATTAAGCATAGCACTACACGCCTAGAGTCGTTGGAGATCTGCAAGAAAGCCAGGTACTCTCTCCTCCCACGCTCTATAGGAAACAGAATGAAAACTCATACTTCCTGGGGGCTCGTCAACAACAACAATATACAGAAAAACTGGAGGGAGCTGTAGGTGATATTAAAAGATAGGAAGACTTGGCATGAGTTGTTTGAGGGTCTATGCCCCAATGGGTTTTTTTTAATGCATGAGAAGCCCGTCTGCCCAGCGTGTTCGTAGCGCGTTGGACTACGGTGACTATCCTCTGTGTGTGCGGGTTCAATTCCGTGGGATGGCAGAAAAGCCGCAGATTCCCCAGATTTACGGTGTTCGTGGCACCGAACCGAAGGGTTACGATGTCCATGGCCCTGAGCCGAAGAGCTGAAAAGCTCAAGTGCTTCTGGATCGAAAAAAAATGCATGAGAAAGAGAGAAAGAAAGAGAGAGAGAGAGAGAGAGAGAGAGAGAGATGGGATCTAAAAGACTGGACAATATGGACGAGAACAAGTATATGAGAGTATTAAGAAAAACTCTTCTTCTTCATCTTCGCATGCTCCATATTGACCACATGTTAAACCACTCTTTGTGATGTATATGTGATCTGAGCCAGAGCCAACTATAAACTTATGGGCCTTGGGACTCAGGTAAGAATTATGGGAAAACAGACCACAACTACACCACGGGACCTCGCATTCCAGTATTGTTGTATATAGACGAATTCATTTTAAAATCAACACAAAATGCTAAATTAAAGTTATATTATGCAACAAGTTAAGTTTAACAATAAGGAATATCAATATTATGAATATTTTTCACCAATAAATAACCATAGACTCACAGAATTGAGTTAAATTGCAAAAAGCTTGCAGTGTTCTATCAAACATATATACATTCCAGCCCCCTCTCTAATCTAGGTCAGGGATTTCCCGGTCAGTTGTAGGGCCTAGTTATCTAGAGTTGGCTGTGTCTGAGCCTAAAGGCAATTGTGTGGTGTGTCAGTTATACGCTTCAAGTAGGCCAGCACATCCGATTTCTACATCGCTATTTTATTTACTAGGGCACTCGCCTGTCCAGCGTGTTCGTAGCGCATTGGACAACGGGTGACAAGCTCCCTGTGAGTGCGGGTTCAATTCCACGGGCTGACAGAAAAGCCACAATTACGATGTCCATGGCACCGAGCCGAAGGGTTATGATGTCCATGGCACCGAGCCGAAGGGTTATGATGTCCATGGCACCGAGCCGAAGGGTTATGATGTCCATGGCACCGAGCCGAAGGGTTATGATGTCCATGGCACCGAGCCGAAGGGTTATGATGTCCATGGCACCGAGCCGAAGGGTTATGATGTCCATGGCACCGAGCCGAAGGGTTATGATGTCCATGGCACCGAGCCGAAGGGTTATGATGTCCATGGCACCGAGCCGAAGGGTTATGATGTCCATGGCACCGAGCCGAAGGGTTATGATGTCCATGGCACCGAGCCGAAGGGTTATGATGTCCATGGCACCGAGCCGAAGGGTACGATGTCCATGGCACCGAGCCGAAGGGTTATGATGTCCATGGCACCGAGCCGAAGGGTTATGATGTCCATGGCACCGAGCCGAAGGGTTATGATGTCCATGGCACCGAGCCGAAGGGTTATGATGTCCATGGCACCGAGCCGAAGGGTTATGATGTCCATGGCACCGAGCCGAAGGGTTATGATGTCCATGGCACCGAGCCGAAGGGTTATGATGTCCATGGCACCGAGCCGAAGGGTTATGATGTCCATGGCACCGAGCCGAAGGGTTATGATGTCCATGGCACCGAGCCGAAGGGTTATGATGTCCATGGCACCGAGCCGAAGGGTTATGATGTCCATGGCACCGAGCCGAAGGGTTATGATGTCCATGGCACCGAGCCGAAGGGTTATGATGTCCATGGCACCGAGCCGAAGGGTTATGATGTCCATGGCACCGAGCCGAAGGGTTATGATGTCCATGGCACCGAGCCGAAGGATTACGATGTCCATGGCACCGAGCCGAAGGGTTATGATGTCCATGGCACCGAGCCGAAGGGTTATGATGTCCATGGCACCGAGCCGAAGGGTTATGATGTCCATGGCACCGAGCCGAAGGGTTATGATGTCCATGGCACCGTGAGCCGAAGGGGTTATGATGTCCATGGCACCGAGCCGAAGGGTTACGATGTCCATGGCACCGAGCCGAAGGGTTAAGATGTCCATGGCACCGAGCCGAAGGGTTACGATGTCCATGGCACCGAGCCGAAGGGTTACGATGTCCATGGCACCGAGCCGAAGGGTTACGATGTCCATGGCACCAAACCGAAGGGTTACGATGTCCATGGCACCATTTACTAGGGCAGCTTCCATAGGCCCCTACTTGAAGTTCACAGTGTTACTATTCTTTGCTCACCTTGTGGGCCCTGGTAACACACGATTCTGACCTTTCTGGTTCAACTCTGGTCTTTCATTTAACGAAGGAAGCAAAACATAAACTTTAGAAATTCCTTGCTTATAGATCACACGAGAAACGTTGATATGGAAATGGGGCGGACAGTCGATTAATGTCTCCATTCACATTTCTTCAAACAGCGTCCAAATCAAAGAATGTTTTTCTCTTCTCAAAGACACCTAATTAAATTACCTCGCCGGGTCTATCAGTTCAACGCAGAACGTCTCTTTCTCTCGGTGCCTATCTGCCAGGAATTGATTTTCGGAAGGGTTGATTCTGTCATCAACTTTGCACAGCATGTGATGAAATAGGAGAAATACGCTATCCTGTGTTGGGGAGTGTTTATTATAAACAGCAGGAGATAGCTCTGGTTAGAGTCACGACTTGCCTGGTAAATATTGCTACATGTTTATTTCCTTGATAGAAATGCTCGTCCCACATGGGCGTCCCTAGATAGTTTTTCCATGAGGGGGCAATCAGAAATTTAATCATTTTAGTTGGTAGGTAGTTTGTTACGTATATTCCCAGTGGCGAATATGCGTGTATTATTTTTCTTAGAACGCTCCGTATCGACCTTTTGTTAACCTCTCTGTGTGATTTGTATGTGATCTCAGCCTAAGAGCGACTGTACGTTGTGCCAGTTATGCGCCTACAAGTAGGCCAGCACATCCGATTTCTGGGACACCTTTTTATTTACTAGGGTAGCTTGCCTAGTCCACTACCTCAGTTACCTCTTACTTGCCTTGTAGGTCGTAGTGGTACTATTCTTTGCTTCCCCGTGAACCCGGCAACACACGGTCCGAGATAATAGCAAATACCAGGAACAGAGATTTGTGGAGATTCATGAGCGCGTACGCCAGCCGGCACGGCACCTTATGATAATGATGATGAGCATATATATTCCTACCGAAATGACATTCTTCACGCATTGAGAGAATCTTTCCGAACAGAGGAGTTTCAGGGATGTGAATCACTCGCTGACCAGATTGAAAGAGATGGGTGTCAATATTGGTGCAGCCCGAAAAGAACGACATACTAAATATGCAAATAGATTGATTAATCAACATCGAACTGGCGTGTTAGGTCGCTAGACGCTGCTGAATTTTCTGAGGCGGAGATCGGAGCACCTATGGACATGTCCGAGTGCTATGATGATAGTCCTCATATAACTGATAACTGATATATGTTCCTGTACAGAGGAAGTAGGACTTAAGTATGGGAAGAATGAAGAACGAGACTGGAATACGAAGAAAAAGAAAATGAATCACATTACCAAATACATGCATACGAAATTTGTTATGATTTTTTAATTTTATTTGACAATTTCTCAACAAATGGAAGAATAACTAACGACATACAACATAGATGCAATAAAGCAAATCAAATCATATGACAAATTCGACCGAGTGGTTACAGGGCCCAAATTGAGGTGTAAAGAATAGAACCACTGTTACCTGCCACGCATGTTGTAAGAGACGATTAATGAGGTTGGAGGTGGGGCTAGCAACCCTACGCCGTAAAAAATACTAGATGGCTACAGAACGGAGAGCGAACCGAGTAAACGCTGACTGAAACCGGACACATCGCCGAAGGATAAGCACCAGAGCTCCAAATGGTGCTGAAGATGTGACGTAAAATACACCAATGCTAAAGCTGCATGAATCAGTTTTCACATGAATGAAATTTATGGGGAATCTGGTACATCGGTCTGGGCGGTGATCGCAAGACAGAGATATGACAAATTGCGGTAATTTTAAAATTCAAACTTGTCATCATGAACACAAAAAGAGAATTGTACAACACAATCTTTCTCCCAACATTATGTTATCAGTGTCAAACATGGATGCTGACATCAAATGATAAAGAAAACTAGTCACGACAGAGATGAAGTGTCTACGCAAAAAGCTGGGCGTAACAAGAAGAGACTGGTTTAGAAATAAAGACATCGGGAAAAAAGTTTTTAAAATTGTTTAAAAGCCGAAGGATTGACTTCATTGCACCGGGTTTTACCCATACGGCTCGGTCCTCTCCGCAGAAATGGCACGCCACCTGCCGAGAGTATTGCACAAAGCACGAACTCCGTAGCTCCAGCAACAATCCTAGGGTCTCTGGAAAAACTGCACTCGTGAACAGAAGAGCGCGGTCGGACTCGAACCCACGACCTTCGACTCACAAGGCAAAGGGCTTAAGCACTTAGCCACAGAGACCCGGGAAAAAGTGTGTACAACATCAGTACTAAACTTCATCAAGAAACAAATTAAATGGCTTGGCCATATAAGCAGATTACCAACAGACACAGTGATACAGTAGATACAAAGTAAAAGGCCGCCCATGCAAAGGGTGGACTACAGAAATAACATAGAAAAACTATATTTATGAAGTGCACACAAAAGACCGTTCTAGAAATCTCTTCCTATCCTGACGCTCTGAGGCAAACATTATTGTGTTACTATTGTCCATGCATACTTTTTGGTCTCTCTCTCTCGTGATCACTGCCCAGACCGATGTACCAGATTCCCCGTAAATTATATTTACTGGGAAATCTGATTCATGCAGTATTAGCAATGGTGTATTTTACGTCACATCTTCAGCACCATTTGGAGCTCTGGTGTTTATCCTTCGGCGATGTGTCCGGTTTCAGCCAGCGTTTACTCTGTTCGCTCTCCGTTCTGTAGCCATCTAGTTTTTTTTACGGTGTGGGGTAGCCAGCCCCACAACCAACTTCCTTAATCACCTCTTACGACATGCGTGACAGGTAACATTGGTTCTATTCTTTACACCCCAATTTGGCCCCGGTAACCACTCTGGCGACTTATTGGTCTGTATATTTATCGTCACTGTATAATTATTGTCTCTGTACATTTAATTTCTTCTTCTTCTTCTTCTTCTTTATCCTTCGCCCCCAAGGAGGCAGAGGTCCTCAACCAAAGCCTTGCAAGCTCTCTTGTGCATGGTTATAGTTTTTATAGCTGAGTTTTTTAGTTTTAGTCGTCGGATCACCATCATTGCACGTCGAACAAATTAGTCCATAAGTGCTCCGATCTCTCCTCAGTATGTCCATCAGCGTGTGGCGACTAACGACACCGGTTCTTTGTTGGTTTACAATTCTTCTTTGTCTGCCAGCATAGCGTTCTTGTCGAGCTACACCACACTTAACTTTGAGTTCTTGCAGTCTGGTTAGTGTTGTGGATTCGCCGCTATTACGTGAATCATGTACACGCCCTCTCTCCTTAAGGAATTTATAATATCAGCCTGGTCCATTGCTCGCCCGCTTTGGACAGCAGCCATACCTGCAAGTTTATCCGCACGTTCATTCCCCTTACACCTGCATGCCCTGGCACAAAAATAAAACTGATCTTTGTCACAGAGTGGGGTAGCTAATCACACGAGAAAACCTCCGCTTTTGCTGTATACAGCATATGGTAGGTAATAGTGATTCTATTCTTTACCCTGAATTCGGGCCCCGGTAACCACACGGGCGTCATTTTTGTATTTGACGTTATCGGACATGAAGTTAATTTCTATGTACACTTAATTTCTATGCACTTAATTTCTTTGTACACTTAATTTCTTTGTACACTTAATTTCTATGCACTTAATTTCTATGTACACTTAATTTATATGTACACACGTCATCTCTGTACACGTACCGCCTCTGTACACGTACCGCCTCTGTACACGTACCGCCTCTGTACACGTACCGCCTCTGTACACGTACCGCCTCTGTACACGTACCGCCTCTGTACACGTACCGCCTCTGTACACGTACCGCCTCTGTACACGTACCGCCTCTGTACACGTACCGCCTCTGTACACGTACCGCCTCTGTACACTTATCGTCCACGATTCACACCTACACAACACATTAGCTAGAATCCTCCAGACACATTCTAAACAAGACATTGGCAATAAGGTTAACAAAATATGGCCTCCACAATGTGATCGGCTTCATTAGCATTGACCGTTATCTGTAAACTGAGACTTTAGAACACATTCTCATTCCCAAACGGAATCAGGAAACAGATCAGTTCAAATCAAGTCCTGGGGCTGGCAGTCAGCGATCTCATTATTTCCTGTTCCCTCGCTATCTGCTTGATGGCTACCTTCAATAGATTGCTTCCCTTGACCAGGTCTAACGTTTCCTTCCCGTTTAATTTCTCTGTTGTTCTCTATCCCATCATTTCTTCCGTCTGTCATTCAACAGTTTCTTGTCATGTAACCTCCACTTAATTAACTGATTATTGTTATCTTTCAGCTGCTTTTTTGTTACAAGCTTTTTTTTTATTGTCAGCCTCTTCTTCTTCTTCTTCGAACGTAAAATATCGATTTATTGATTGATAGATAGAACCATAATCATTGCACTTTGTTGATTAACCATGTGTGTTCCAATCTCTTTCTTACACAGGAAGATCTCAGCTGCAGTGCACGAACTATGTAGCACCGGCAAGGGTCGATAATGTAATTTTGAAAATGGTGAAGATATTTTTGAAGGAATTTTTATTTTTAATCCTTTCTAATGAATTTTGCCAGGACAGCAGCTTTCCAGCCTGGTCTTCTCGATCATGGATCTCCACAAATTTCTGTCTTTGGTGTTTGTTGTCAACTCAGATGTTGACGCTCTACTGTGCCATGAATTCATGCCATCCAAAATTTTCTCTCTCTCTCTGTCTTCCTCTGTCTCCTCTACCCCCTTGATTTTCAACTTCATATCGACCACTTGTTAACCACTCTTTTTGATTTGTATGTGATCAGCCATCTTCGAACTCTCCATATCGACCACTTGTTAACCTCTTTTTTTCGATCGAGCCATCTTTCGACTCTCATATCGGCCCCTTGTTAACCAGTCTTTGTAATTTGTATGTGATCCGTACCTAAGAGCAATTGTACGTTGTGCCAGTTATGTGCCTACAATTATGCCAGCACATCCGATTTCTGCGACGCTTTTTATTTACTAGGTAGCTTCCTCGGCCCCTACTTTAGTCGTCTCTTACGACATACCTTGTAGGTTGTAGTGTTACTATTCTTTGCTCCCCTTGCAAGCCTCGGCACCACACAAGCGAATAAATCAATTGAATTGCCCTATCCATTAACCAATCAAATTGTCCTATCCATTAACCAATCAAATTGTCCTATCCATTAACCAATCAAATTGTCCTATCCATTAACCAATCAAATTGTCCTATCCATTAACCAATCAAATTGTCCTATCCATTAACCAATCAAATTGTCCCTATGATTCAATAAATCAATCAATCAGTCAAGCTCTAGTCATATTTTCAAACACTCCCAAGACCAGTGGTTCTCCACCAGGCAGACGTGAGGTAGTATCAGAAAGACGTGAAACGCTATGAAAGTTTAGTGGTTTGAATAACAATACCTATTTATCAAACGCATCAAATCCTAACATATGTCAGCGAGGTTGTATCAATAACATATGTCATGAAGTTGTATCAATCTTAACTATGTCAGTGAAGTTATCAATCTTAACATATGTCAGGAGAGTTGTATCAATCTTAACATATGTCAGGAGAGTTGTATTAATCTAACATATGTCAGTGAGAGTTGTATCAATCCTAACATATGTCAGAGAGTTGATCAATCTTAACGTATGTCAGCGAGAGTTGTATCAATCCTAACATATGTCAGGAGAGTTGTATCAATCTGAACGTATGTCAGAAGAGTTGATCAATCTAACATATGTCAGAGAGAGTTATATCAATCTTAACATATGTCAGCGAGAGTTGTATCAATCTTAACGTATGTCAGAGAGAGTTGTATCAATCTTAACATATGTCAGCGATAGTTGTATCAATCTTAACGAATGCCAGTAAGAGTTGTATCAATCCTAACATATGTCAGCAGAGTTGTATCAATTCTAACATATGTAGCGAGAGTTGTATCAATCTAACATATGGACAGCGAGAGTTGTATCAATCCTAACATATGCCAGCGAGTGTTGAAAATGACTAAAGATATAGAAAGCAAGTTGAATGCATTTGAAAATATGAAAAATAATGAATATAAAATGGAACGAATTCAGAAGTGATGAAATGAGAGAAATGTCTGATCAACCACTAGTGACAACTGTTATAAGAAAGAGAAGATGGGATATGTTGGGCACACCTTGAGGATAAATGATCAACGAATATCAAAGCAGGCATTGAAGTGGGTGCAAAGGGTTCAAGAAGAGAGGACGACATAAGGAGACCTTGAAACGAACTTTGCTGAGAGAGGCAAGAAATATCGGTCTCAGTTCCATGGAAAAGATTGCGCCAGTTGTCCAGGATAGAGCGGTGTGTAGAAATTGATTGCAGGCCTTATGTAACGTATAACGTTACGAGAGTAATTATTATTATACTAATTTGCTTTTCCAGCTCAAATCATCATCATCAGGTGCCGTGTCGGCTGGCGTAGACGATCATGGATCTCCACAAATCTCTGTCGTTGGTGTTTGCTATCAACTCAGATGTTGACGCTCTACCGTGCCATAAAGTCAGGCTATCCAAATTTTCTCTCTCTGTTTTCCTCTGTCTCGTCTACCCTCGATTTTACCAGTTGTCACAATGTGTTCTAAACCTCCTCTCCTCATCACATGCCCGAAAAATGATGACTGCCTCTTTCTTATATTGATGATAAGCTTTCTCTGTGTCTTGATCTCATTGAATGCATTAGTCATTTTAGCAGTCCATGGGATTCTCATCATTCTTCTATAAAATCACATTTATGTGGCCCTCAGAGATTTTTCGATCTGTGTGTTCATTGTCCATGACTCGCATCCATATGTCAGTATTGGTTCTATGTAGCACTGCCAGCTCAAATACATTTTTAAATTAAAACTGTCAGTTCCAAATTCCTTTTGTTTTAAATAACAGAGAGCATTATTGATTTTAAATCATGGTGTCATTTCTCTCAAATTGTTACGTCAAATGTTAGAAGAAAACTAGTCACGACAGAGATGAAGTGTCTACGCTGAATGTTGGAAGTAACAAGAAGAGACCGGTTAGAAATGAAGACATCAGGAAAAAAGTGGGTACAACATCAATACTGAACTTCATCAAGAAACAACAAATTAAGTTGCTCGGTGACATAAGCAGATTACCAACAGACAGTGCACTCAAAAGCAATGTTGCTCCGATACAGTGGATACAAAGCAAAAGGCCGGCGACGCAAAAGGTGAACTTCAGAGATAACAGAGACGACGAAAGACACTATTTATGAAGCGCACACAAAAGCCAGTTCTAGAAATCTCATCTTATCCTGACGCTGTGAGACAAAACAAGATTAGAGAAGTCACACAAAGACCCGTTCTAGAAATCTCTTCTTATCCTGACACTGTGAGACAAAACAAGATTAGAGAAGTGCACACAAAGACCCGTTCTAGAAATCTCTCTTATCCTGACACTGTGAGACAAAACAAGATTGGAAGTACACAAAAACCGTTCTAGAAATCTCTTCTTATCCTGACGCTGTGAGACAAAACATGATTGAAGGCACACAAAGACCCGTTCTAGAAATCCTCTACCCTGACGCTCTGAGACAAAACAAGATTGGAGCTCACACAAAGCCGTTCTATAAATCTCATCTTATCCTGACACTGTGAGACAAAACAAGATTAGAGAAAAGAAACAGAAAGACTAGCGTTTCCCAAACTGGGACCCACGAGGTACTCACAGGTGGTCCTCAAGCGTTTGAAGAAATATTATGATCTTTGATATTTCAAACAGAAAAATAAACTTTAAAACATATATAAAACAGTGGTAAACTAGTTCCGCTGCGAAATCAAAGGATCCGGACCAGACCGGAGTCTAAATGTCTGACAAGATAAAATGAAAGATCATTAGAAGTTTTCCGCAGTCTGAGAAATTGGAGTCATCTTGACTGTTGGTGTAGTGTAATAATAACTCCATCGCTAGAATATTTCCATATATAAAAACTATTTGGGGGTCCCCAACAGCAAAATGTTTTTAAAAGGGGTCTGTGGTAATGCATAGTTTGGGAACCACTGCTCTAGACTAACAATAATTGCGCACATATTTCAATCACTTATCCTACACACTGTACCGTTATCAAATCTATATCAAAACTCTCTTGAGCGGACACACTGTACCGTTAGCAAATCTATACTAAAACTCTCTTGATCGGAAACACTGTACTGTTAGCAAATCTATATCAAATCTCTCTTGAGCGGAAACACTGTACCGTTAGCAAATCTATACTAAAACTATCTTGAGTGGAAACACTGTACCGTTAGCAAATCTATACTAAAACTATCTTGAGTGGAAACACTGTACCGTTAGCAAATCTATACTAAAACTATCTTGAGTGGAAACACTGTACCGTTAGCAAATCTATACTAAAACTATCTTGAGTGGAAACACTGTACAGTTAGCAAATCTATACTAAAACTATCTTGAGTGGAAACACTGTACCGTTAGCAAATCTATACTAAAACTATCTTGAGTGGAAACACTGTACAGTTAGCAAATCTATATCAAAACTCTCTTGAGTGGAAACACTGTACAGTTACAATCTATATCAAAACTCTCTTGAACGGAAGCACTGTACCGTTAGCAAATCTATATCAAAACTCTCTTGAACGGAAGCACTGTACAGTTTTTTTTCTTCTTTTGTCGTCACTCTGCTACCGGGTTGCTGCCCAGTGTCGTCACACTACTACCGGGTTGCTGCCCCGTGTCGTCACACTACTACCGGGTTGCTGCCCAGTGTCGTCACACTACTACCGGGTTGCTGCCCAGTGTCGTCACTCTGCTACCGGGTTGCTGCCCAGTGTCGTGTTTTCTGTTTTTGTCTTGCGCTGCACTGTTTTTTGTTGGCGTGGATGATTGTTATTTTGCTCTTTGACAGGATTCTGCTATGTCATCTAACCATCCTTTTCGTGGTCTTTCTCTCGCCTTCTTTCCTGATAGTCTGTTGTAGAAGACTCTGCAAACTGAGGAGTTTGGATGCATTCTTTTCTCAATGTAATTAAGGGTCAAATCCTTCATTGTTTGTTTCTCAATGTAATTCAAGCAAGGTTCTGTGCCAGCTTTCTTTCTTATGCTGATGTTGGTGACTGTCTTTTCTGGTGTTGTTGGCAACGATTCGCAGAGCACCATATTTCACAAGTAGTTATTTTTGTGACTGTGCTTTGCTCATTGTCCATGTTTGGCTCTGGTAACAGAAAGTTGAGATATTTTGGACATATAAAAAGACATGAAGGGTTGAAGAAGACTATCATGGAAGGAGACATACCGGCACAGAGAAGAAGAGGAAGACAACGGAGAAGATGGATTCAGGATGTAACTGATGGTTTGAGCATGACAGCTGCAGAGGCAGAACATCTGGCCTATGAGAGAGAAAAATTCCGGAGGACTGTTGGGGTGGCGTAAAGTTCTGCTCAGGACAAGATATTTGATGATGAACAAAAAGTAGATAAGAAAATGCTGTTGATCATCTGTCAGTGAGATTTTTGGGTGTCTTAACAATGGGGGTATCTGGTAGGTTACAGCTTTTGATTTTTGCACTATAGCCTCTATCTCTCTATCTAGTCTTCTGTGAACATAATAATAATAATTCCTCTCGTACCGTTATACGCTACATAGGGCCTGCAAGTAATTTCTCCATACCGCTCTATCCTGGACAACTCGCTCAATCTCCTCCATGGAACTGAGATCGATATTTCCTGTCTCTCTCAGCAAAGTTCGTTTCAGGGGCTCCTTAGGTCGACCTCTCTTTCATGAACCCTTTGCATCCCACTTCAATGCCTGCTTTGATATTCTTTGATATTCTGTGAATATGCTTCCTAAGTATTTGAATTATTTCACTTGGTTTATTGTAGTGCCATTGACATGGATGTCTAGTTTCTGATGTTTTCTTCCCATATTCATTATTTCTGTTTTAGTGTTGTTGATTTTCATGTCATGTTTTATACAATTTTTATTCAAGGTGTCAATATGTTGTTGTGGATCTTGTTCATTTTGGTGTATCAGGCACTGATCATCTTCTACAAAAAAAAGCAGTTATTTCATCATTATCTGAATTTAACATATCTTTATCAAATCTCGGGACCACCGGCGCAATAATGTAAGGATATACAGTAGCGCCAGGGTCAGTGAGCTGGCACTGATCAAGATTTTATCCCACCTCCAAGTGGTGGCCCTGGTAACAGACTAATGTCTGGCTAAGTGGTAGGGATCGAAGAGAGCTACTTGGTAGAAGGGTAGGTGCATACATGCCTGATGTAGATCTGATCGCAATACAGACGATGAGAATCTCAGCATATGCGCCTACACGTCTCTCCTGTCCAATAAGAGTCAAAGATGATTCATGATACAAATCTCAGCATATGCGCCTACACGTCTCTCCTGTCCAATAAGAGTCAAAGATGATTCATGATACAAATCTCAGCATATGCGCCTACACGTCTCTCCTGTCCAATAAGAGTCAAAGATGATTCATGATACAAATCTCAGCATATGCGCCTACACGTCTCTCCTGTCCAATAAGAGTCAAAGATGATTCATGATACAAATCTCAGCACATGCGCCTACACGTCTCTCCTGTCCAATAAGAGTCAAAGATGATTCATGATACAAATCTCAGCACATGCGCCTACACGTCTCTCCTGTCCAATAAGAGTCAAAGATGATTCATGATACAAATCTCAGCACATGCGCCTACACGTCTCTCCTGTCCAATAAGAGTCAAAGATGATTCATGATACAAATCTCAGCACATGCGCCTACACGTCTCTCCTGTCCAATAAGAGTCAAAGATGATTCATGATACAAATCTCAGCACATGCGCCTACACGTCTCTCCTGTCCAATAAGAGTCAAAGATGATTCATGATACAAATCTCAGCATATGCGCCTACACGTCTCTCCTGTCCAATAAGAGTCAAAGATGATTCATGATACAAATCTCAGCATATGCGCCTACACGTCTCTCCTGTCCAATAAGAGTCAAAGATGATTCATGATACAAATCTCAGCACATGCGCCTACACGTCTCTCCTGTCCAATAAGAGTCAAAGATGATTCATGATACAAATCTCAGCATATGCGCCTACACGTCTCTCCTGTCCAATAAGAGTCAAAGATGATTCATGATACAAATCTCAGCATATGCGCCTACACGTCTCTCCTGTCCAATAAGAGTCAAAGATGATTCATGATACAAATCTCAGCACATGCGCCTACACGTCTCTCCTGTCCAATAAGAGTCAAAGATGATTCATGATACAAATCTCAGCACATGCGCCTACACGTCTCTCCTGTCCAATAAGAGTCAAAGATGATTCATGATACAAATCTCAGCACATGCGCCTACACGTCTCTCCTGTCCAATAAGAGTCAAAGATGATTCATGATACAAATCTCAGCACATGCGCCTACACGTCTCTCCTGTCCAATAAGAGTCAAAGATGATTCATATATCAAATCTCAGCACATGCGCCTACACGTCTCTCCTGTCCAATAAGAGTCAAAGATGATTCATGATACAAATCTCAGCATATGCGCCTACACGTCTCTCCTGTCCAATAAGAGTCAAAGATGATTCATGATACAAATCTCAGCATATGCGCCTACACGTCTCTCCTGTCCAATAAGAGTCAAAGATGATTCATGATACAAATCTCAGCACATGCGCCTACACGTCTCTCCTGTCCAATAAGAGTCAAAGATGATTCATGATACAAATCTCAGCACATGCGCCTACACGTCTCTCCTGTCCAATAAGAGTCAAAGATGATTCATGATACAAATCTCAGCACATGCGCCTACACGTCTCTCCTGTCCAATAAGAGTCAAAGATGATTCATGATACAAATCTCAGCACATGCGCCTACACGTCTCTCCTGTCCAATAAGAGTCAAAGATGATTCATGATACAAATCTCAGCATATGCGCCTACACGTCTCTCCTGTCCAATAAGAGTCAAAGATGATTCATGATACAAATCTCAGCACATGCGCCTACACGTCTCTCCTTTCCAATAAGAGTCAAAGATGATTCATGATACAAATCAAACGCCCGTGTTGTCACCGGGCCCAAATTCGAGTAAATAATAGAACCACTTATACCTACCACAAGCCATATTTGGTCTTCTCTCTTTCTTTCGTCCGCTTTCAACTCAGACGAAGTTTCATCTCTGAAACTGATTTTTGCGTGAAAATCCGTTTTTCCAATTTCTTACAATGGCATCAGCGTGCACATTGTAAATTACTTTACACTGGCAGCCGTGTGCTCAGTGTACTCGTAATTAGTATTCCCTCGCCATACAGGCAGATTTTCTCCGACTTCAGAGGTACTCATGTTATCGTCCTGGGTAAGACCAAGGGACTCGAACAAATGCCGGACAGTAGATTCGAACCCGAGCTATGAGGCGTCTCACAGCTAGCAGGCCGAGCTACTATCAACTACTCTAGGCAGTCCCCCGTCATATTTGGTGAAAGTGGAGGTTTGGCGTGGGACTACCTCCCCATCCAGTAAAAACACTCAGGTATAAAACCGCAACCAAGTGCACGAGAGCTTGCAAGGTCTTGTTTGGGGACATATGCCTCCTTTGGGACGAAATGTAGAAGAAGAATATCAAAACTCTCTTGAACGGAAACATTGTACTGTTAGAAAATCTATTTTAAAACTCTCTTGAACGGAAACACTGTACTTTTCGCAAATCTATATGTAAACTCTCTTGAACGGAAACACTGTACTTTTCGCAAATCTATATGTGAACTCTCTTGAACGGAAACGAAAAATCGTTTCTACGTACATCCATCTACCCCTATTGCAAATTCAATAATCGTATATTTCTGATATCGCATTCAAAGATTCTCATGAACAATTTCATACATTTTACCAAATTAGCCAACAACATACGTGTATTATTTACAATATAATTTATGATGGGTGGGTAGATATAGGAAGAGATTGTGGGGTGGATGGATGGAGGTAGTAGGGATGCTAGCAGGAATCTTCCTTCCAGACATAGAGATGTGGTGTAGGAGGAAGGTAATGATTGGCTGAATAATTACATCGTAGATGAGGCCAGATCGATACCCGCAACGTGATCTTTATTACTCTAACGTCTTGTTATTTTTTCTCTCAATAATGCAATGAAACAAATTTCGATTTCTTAAGGAATCGATTATAACGTTAAAATTTCAGACACGAATCTGAAATATTTCACGCGCAATTTGCTGCACGCGATATAATATTGAGGAAAAAAAGATGCAAATTAGTGGATGGAAGTTGATAACGAGGCATAAGAACGAGATGCTATGCACGGTGATGGTATTTTGTTATTTGAGCATTTATCTGAGAATCTGTTTACTGATGTAACAGAGAGAGAGAGAGAGAGAGAGAGAGAGAGAGAGAGAAAGAGAGGGGGTCAATTATACAGGGATCAAACTAAGGCCCTCCTACGTGTAAAATAAAATATGGTAATATCTCGCATGTTTATCTCGCACCGGGTGGCATCTGTGGCTTAGGGAATAGTGACTCGGTCTATTAACTCCGACGTTCTGAGTTTGAATCACGCTGCGGATAATTTGATTGCAAATTTTTTCGCGTGGATATTTAAAAAAAATACGATGGCACCACCCGTTCAGAAAGCAATGGCAAACTACTGAACGTAATAATGTCTAGAAAAATCACAAACAGCTTTAAAAAGCTGGGGTTGATTCGCTAAGTCATGTAAAGGATATGCAATTAACTTTTTTTTTTATCAAGCATCACCATGGACTTAGTTAGTTTGTTCCTTTCGTGCCAAAGGCGGCACATAGGGCAGAGGTTTTAGATCTCCATGTGATACGGTTCTTTGCTAGCAGTTGGAGATCTTGTATGGTTTTACATCCCAATAGTTTACTTTCTTGTTGGATGGTTCTTCGAAGAATGGTCTTTGGTCTTTCACGTTCTCACCATGGACTATTCTCCCTTCATTCCATATTATAGTTTAGTTTTTCTTTGCTATAGATACTTATGCTGTTAATATTGCAGAGAATTGTATGTCTTAAAGTGGTTTGTGTGTTACTCTGTACTACAATAAGATTGCATGCGTCAGCTGAAACTCTTCTCCAACTTCTTCTTTGTGTTCGTTCTTTACGACCAATTTAAATCACTCTTTGTGATATGTTTGATCTTTGCCAAGAACGTGTATACGTTGCACATTGGTTTGGTAGGCCCCTAAACACATAGACTTCTACACGTTTAGGACATGTGCATCCGATTTCAGCCAAACCTCCTTAGTCGCCTCTTACGACATGCATGGCAGGTAACAGTGGTTCTATTCTTTACACCCCAAAATTTGGGCCCCGGTAACCACTCGTGCTAGACTCCGGTCTGATCCGGGCCCTTTAATTTCGCAGCGGAACTAGTTTACCACACTACATAAACACTGATATAACACAACAAAGCCGACGCACCCTAGAACGCAAAGTAAAGCTCCCACCCCTACGCTTAACGGCAAGAGTAGATAACCAATTCCATCTTCCATCTGGGGATTTTATTATTTTTTTCCCGATCCATAAGCACTTGAGCTTTTCAGCTCTTCGGCTCGGTGCCATGGACATCGTAACCCTTCGGTTCGGTGCCACGAACACCGTAAATCTGGGGAATCTGTGGCTTTTTCTGCCATCCGCGGAATTGAACCCGCACACACAGAGGGATAGTCACCCGTAGTCCAACGCGCTACGAACATGCTGGGCAGACGGGCAACCCCACCTGGGGATAAACAATAGACTAGTTTACCACTGAGATAGATAGAGATAGGAAGACTTGGCATGAGTTGGTTGAGGGCATATGCCACAATCCGGGGTAAAAGGCAAAGAGAGTTTACCTCTGTTTTTATACATGTCTTTTAACATTTATTTTTCTGTTTGAAATGTCAAAGATCATAATATTTCCTCAAGCGCTTTTTCCGATCCAGAAGCACTTGAGCTTTTCAGCTCTTCGGCTCGGTGCCATGGACATCGTAAATCTGGGGAATCTGTGGCTTTTTCTGCCATCCCGCTGAATTGAACCCACACACAGAGGGATAGTCACCCGTAGTCCAACGCACTACGAACACGCTGGGCAGACGGGCTCCTCAAGCGCTTGAGGACCCTGTGAGTACCACGTGGACCTAAGTTTGAGAAACGCTGAACTACACGACATAACATCAAGCGCTCGAGGACCCTGTGAGTACCACGCGGACCGAAGTTTGAGAAACACTGAACTACACGACATAACATCAAGCGCTTGAGGACCCTGTGAGTACCACGCGGACCGAAGTTTGAGAAACGCTGAACTACACGACATAACATCAAGCGCTTGAGGACCCTGTGAGTACCACGCGGACCGAAGTTTGAGAAACGCTGAACTACACGACATAACATCAAGCGCTCGAGGACCCTGTGAGTACCACGCGGACCGAAGTTTGAGAAACACTGAACTACACGACATAACATCAAGCGCTTGAGGACCCTGTGAGTACCACGCGGACCTAAGTTTGAGAAACACTGAACTACACGACATAACACACAAAAGAAAGTTACCGTCTTTAAAATCGACAACTCTTGTTAATTGTTCGCCTATTTGCTCGTGCTCGAATTATCAGTAATCGTTTAGCACGTTCTGCGTGGGTGGAAAATGTAGGTTCACTTTTTTCCCAACATTAACCACCTCCAGTAACGTTTAAATACAGTCATTGTTCCATTTCTAGCCACAGGTCCTTGGCCGCCCGCTGTTTATTTGAATTGGAGCCGCAGGTCTTCTGCAAGCCGTTGTTTATTTAGTGTCACTTTGGTCTATATTCAATATTTTCTCCCAATATTGACTTCTTCTTCTTCTTCTTTGCGTTCGTTCTTTATGGCCAATTTTAATCACTCTTTGTGATATGTTTGATCTTTTCCAAGAACGTGTATACGTTGCACATGGCGATTGTACGTTGTGCCAGTTATGCGACTACAAGTAGGTCAGCATATCCGATTTCTGCGACGCTTTTTATTTGTTAGTGTAGCTTTCCTAGGTCCCTACCTCAGTCGCCTCAAACGACATGCCTTGTAGGTCGCAGTCTTACTATTCGTTGCCCCCTTGAGGACCCCAGCAACACATGGATGATTTACTCCAATTAGGTACATCGGCTCAGATCAAATAAGGGATTGGGTTCGAATTTTCTTCTTGTCTTCAAACTGGCATTTTTTGTTCATCTGCTTTTGCTATTAAATCATTTTGAGGCCAGACAAAAATTTTGGAAACATCTTGGTTTTTAGAGTATTTACTATTAGTTGTTTATTCCGGGAAGTTATTCCCCCTTTCGAGACAAGAACAAAATGCTTCTGTTCTGCAACAGCTTGATATTAACGAGAGTTGGATATTAAGAGAGTTGGATATTAAAGAGAGTTGGATATTAAAGAGAGTTGGATATTAACGAGAGTTGGATATTAAAGAATATAAAATCAAGGACAATTAAATATTTTGGACACATCAAACGATATGAGTGCATACAGAAGATTTTCTTTTAATTTTTAGCCTCCTAGTGCTAAAATTCTTGGTCTAATACATAGATTCCTAAACTTTTTCGGCCTACCGCCCACTTTGCACAACGTAAACCTGTAACGCCTTCCCCACACAGTATAGTAGTTTGCCAATGCCGTCCCCCTCATATATATATACATGCTCTATTTTCTCTTTGACATAGAAAATTGATATACATTTCTGAAATACATGGTCAATTTTAAAATGATTATATGCATGAAATAGGAATTTGTTTTTAAAAATGGATCGTGTAAGACGGGCATAAGAAGAATTTAAATGCAGAATTCCAATTTTCAATGATTATTCACTCGCAAACTCACGGAAAATAATTTATTTTAAAATATTTTTTATTAATTTCTTTTTTAAGGAGCCACCAACCCCTAATCGCCTGAGCACCCCACAAATTCTTCTGAACCCACTAGTGCCCCCGTGCCCTCCCAGAACGCTTCAGCGCTCACTAGGAGGCGGTACCACTCACTTTGGAAAACGTTGATTTAAAATAATAAGTACATGTTACTCAATATTTTTGGTTGGGCCGGGCCCACTGTCCATATCAGACGTTCCGCCTGATTAAATGTCTTGTCAATTAGTTTGATATTTTCTTTGAAAATAATTGACATTCCGCTGATATAAATGTCTTGTCGTTTGTATATATATATGAAAATCGTAGCATATCCCAAAGGACGTAGCCATCAACTACAGTAAACAAGTCGTTGATATATATATATATGAAAATCGTGGCATATCCCAAAGGACGTAGCCATCAACTACAGTAAACAAGTCGTTGATATATAAAATATATGAAAATCGTGGCATATCCCAAAGGACGTAGCCATCAACTACAGTAAACAAGTCGTTGATATATATATATATGAAAATCGTGGCATATCCCAAAGGACGTAGCCATCAACTACAGTAAACAAGTCGTTGATATATATATATATATGAAAATCGTGGCATATCCCAAAGGACGTAGCCATCAACTACAGTAAACAAGTCGTTGATATATATATATATGAAAATCGTGGCATATCCCAAAGGACGTAGCCATCAACTACAGTAAACAAGTCGTTGATATATATATATGAAAATCGTGGCATATCCCAAAGGACGTAGCCATCAACTACAGTAAACAAGTCGTTGATATATATATATGAAAATCGTGGCATATCCCAAAGGACGTAGCCATCAACTACAGTAAACAAGTCGTTGATATATATATGAAATGCATATCCAGGACGAATCATACAGTAAACAAGCGTTGATATAATATGAAAATCTCTATCCAAAGGACGTAGCCATCAACTACAGTAAACAAGTCGTTGATATATATATATGTTTGCAAATTTCGCAGTAAAGTATAGACCTTCATAAATGAATGCTCACCTTTAATAGAGACTGAGATGGTATGATAAGATTACGAACGAGGAACTCATAGAAAGAACTAAGCAGATACCAGGGGGGAAAGAGCTAAGAAAGAGACGCTGGAGATGGATAGGACTCACATTGAGAAGATCTATTGGAAACATTACAAGACAGGCACTGTTTTGAATCCCGCATGGAAAGAGGAGTAGGGAGAAAGGGCCTAAAAATATATGGAGAAGAGAGTTCCCCTGATGTAATTTTGAAGATGGTGAAGATCTTCTTCTTCTTCTTTGCGTTCGTTCTTACGACCAATTTTAATCACTCTTTGTTATATGTTTGATCTTTGTCAAGAACGTGTATACGTTGCACATTGGTTTGGTAGGCACCTAAACGCATAGACTTCTACAAGTTTGGGATACATGCATCCGATTTCAGCCAAACCTCTTCAGTCGCCTCTTACGACATGCGTGGCAGGTAACAGTGACTCTATTCTTTACACCCCAATGTGGGCCCCGGTAACCACTCGGGCGGATGGTGAAGATATTTTTGCAGGAATTTAATGTTTATCTTTTCTAGTAAATTTTTGACCGGGCAGTGGCTTTCCAGCCTGCTGTTCTCGATTTTGAACTGCCAAGAGTCTTTTACGTGCTCAAATTGAACACGGGACCTACTTTTATCGTCCGTCTCCGATAGGACTAGGAGCTCGATCTAAGCTACAATAAGATCAGAGTTCTCTGGAAAACTATCCTGATGGCTACACAAGGGAGCGAACCAAATACTTTTGGCACGAAAGACAAGCACATAACCTGTATGCCACAAAGACGCCTCTCGGAGTCCTGATAACATCGGATGGCAGTTGCAGAAGAATAAGGCAGGTCAAAGTAGCAATCTAGAAAATAAGAACCATTATGTGCAACAAGTCACCGTCAAATGAGATCAGAATGACAGTTATACATTGCTACATAGAACCAATACTGACATACGGATGCGAGTTATGGACAAACAGATCGAAAAATATCTGAGTACTACAAAGATGTGGTTTTATAAAGAATGATGAGAATCCATGGACTGCTAAAATGATTCTTCTTCTTCTTTGAGTCGTTCTTTACGACCAATTTAATCACTTGATATGTTTGATTTTGCCAAGAACTGTATATGTTGCACATTGTTTGGGAGCCCTAAACATAGACTTCTACAGTTTAAAATGTGCATCGATTTCATCCAAACCCGCTAATCGCCTCTTGACATGCGAGCAGGTAACATTTGGTTCTATTCTTTACACCCAAATGTGGTCAGAACCACTGGAGGCTAAAATGACTATTAATAAGGTGTTGAATGAAGGTCAAGACACAGGGGGAAAGCTTTAATCATCGATTTATTAAGCAAAAGGCAGTCATCATTTATCGGACAGCTGAAAGAGGAGAGAGGAGGCTTAGAACACATTGTGACAACCGGTAAAAATCGAGGGTAGACGAGACAGAGGAAGACGGAGAATGAAAATTGTGGACAGTCTGACAACATGGCACGAAAGATCGTCCACATCTGTGATCATAGCAAACACCAGGGACAGAGATTTGTGGAGATCCATGATCGCCAACGCCAGCCAGCATGGCACCAGATGATGAAGAGTTTAGAAAGAAAATGAAAATCGTGGCATATCCTAAAGGACATAGCCATCAACCACAGTAAACGAGTCGTTTATTTTCTAGGCACCACTTATACGTTCAGTAGATTGGCATTACTTTCTGAACGGTGAGGTCTATTTTACCTTTTGTAAAAAATCCCACGGAAACGAATTTGCTTCCAAACTTGCCAACCGTGGGGTTTGAACCAGGTACGCTTTGGTTCGTGCTGGAGCTACAGACGCTCAGATACAAGATACAATTCTCAAATAACGGAATTTAAACGCAAAAAATAATGATCAACATTTCTTCATCGAACGCTCCATATCAACTACTTGTTAACCACTCTTCTTGATTTGTATCTAATCCGAGCCTAAGTACAATTGTACGTTGTGTTAGTCATTCCGCCTACAAGTAGACAGCACATCTAATTTCTGATAATTCTTTTTATTTACTAGGGTAGCTTCCCTTGGCCAATAGCTTAGTCATCTCTTACGACATGCCTTGTAGGTAGCAGTGTTACTATTCTTTGCTCCTTGATAGCACCGACAAACACGGACGAGTCTAGATACAGTTTTCAAAGAAAGAAAATTAAACGTAATAAAGCCGATCGTCCTTTTCTAGCAAGATGACGTCCAAGTGGCAGACCCATCCGTCCCACAGTTCTAGGGAAAGCTACACTAGTAAATAAAATGCTGGCACTAAGTCGGATGTGCTGGCCTAGTCACCATAGGCGCATAACTGGCACAACGTAAACTCTCTCTTAGCTCAGATCACATTTTTTTCCCGATCCAGAAGCGCTTGACTGAAATCTTCGGCTCGGTGTCATGGACATCGTAACCCTTCGGCTCGATGCCACGAACACCGTAAATCTGGGGAACCTGTAGCTTTTCTGCCAGTCCGGAGTTGAACCCGCACTTACAGAGGACTAGTCACCCGTAGTCCAACGCGCTACGAATACGCTGGGCACACGGGCAAAGTGCTCAGATCACATATTCAGTATATATATATGGAACTGCAGGAAAACTATTTGATTGGTATATGTTGCATGTATTCATGTTATATTCCATTCTTATGCTTCTTAGTACTTTCTCTTCCCTGCTTTGTAATCTATATGGGTATATGTTGCATGTATTCAAGTTATATATTTACTAGATGTTTCATTGTTTCTTTTCCTTTCTATTTCTAGTTTTATGTGTGTTTTTGTGTTACATTTATTTCGTTATTCGTTTTATTCCAGATTTTCCTTAGATACGTTTGTATTTGGTCGTCCATTTGTGTTTCATTTTAATTTGTCACTCCTGTTTGTTCGTTTGCTTGATAAAGGCCTTGTTGGTCGAAACGTTGCTGTATTTTGTCATTGTTTTTGTAATTTGTAAAACAACAGTACTTTGTGATCACGTGTTTTGTCAGATCACATACAAACCACAAAGAGTGGTTCCATAAGTGGTCGCATGGAGCGTTCGTGGAAGAAGAAGAAGAAGAGAGAAGAAGAAGAAGAAGAAGAAGAAGAAGAAGAAGAAGTAGTAGAAGAAGAAGAAGTAGTAGAAGAAGAAGAAGAAGAAGAAGAAGAAGAAGAAGAAGAAGAAGAAGAAGAAGAAGAAGAAGAAGAAGAAGAAGAGAAGAAGAAGAAGAAGAAGAAGAAGAAGTAGATAGAAGAAGAAGAAGTAGTGAAGAAAGAAGTGAAGAGAGAAAAAGAGTAAGAAGAAGAAGAAGAAGAAGAAGAAGAAGAAGAAGAAGAAAAAGAAGAAGAAGCACAATAAAAATGATGAAAAATGTCAATAGAACATCTATACTACTACAGCAAACAAGTTTTAAAAAAAAAAAAAGTAAGGAACCCTTTCATACCTCGGGTATATAGGCAATACAGTGTTAGGCCTGTATTTTCATTGACCGTCGGCACACAATGGGTGATGTGGTCAGCATCACGCCTGCCGCCTTTACTTTCCCAGAGCACCTTTACTTTCCCAGAGCATATTTGGTACCCAGTTGAGGCTGGTCGACCTGAGAGCCGTCGCAGTTGAGAAAATTCCACGCCCAATGCAGGAGTTGAACCCGGACCCCAAGCTTGAGAAGCGAGTTCCCTAACAACTACTCTACCGCGGCTCTCACAGCAAACAAGTACCACTTGTTTAACTCTCTTCTGTTTATTCTCTCTCTCTCTCTCTCTCTCTCTACTCTCTCGTCTGTTCTATTCTATTTCTAATCTCTTTCTTCTTCTCTCTCTTCTCTCTCTTCCTCCCTTTCTCTCTCTCTTCTCTCTCTCCTCTCTTCTCCTTTCCTTCTCTCTTCCTCTTTCTTCTCTCCTCTCTCCTCCTTCCCCTTCCTCTCTCTCTTCTCTCTCTCTTTCTCTCTCTCTTCTCTCTCTTTCTCTCTCTCTCTCTCTCTCTTCTCTCTCTCTCCTTCTCTCTCTCTTCTTCTTTCTGTTCAGTTGGCTTGTAGTGTACTACGTAGTAACGGTGTCTTATATATATGTTGTATTCCTAGATCATATTGATTTCATTCTTAACATTTAGATTATACGAGGTACGAAAAGTGGACTGGTATCGTGGAGATGGGAACAAAAGTAGGGATGGTTATCTGGAGATGGGGAAAAAGTGGGACGGTATCGAGATGGGACAGGATGGGTATCGTAGATGGAAAAAAATTGGGACGGGTCATGATATGGGAACAAATATTAAAAGTGGAGATCAGGAGACGGAAAATTAAAAGTGGGACGGTATCTAAAGGAGAAATGGGAGTTTAAAGCAACATTAAAATGTGGGACGTGTATCATGCAGATGGGAGAACATTTAAATTGAGGATCGAGGAAAAGTGGATAATTATGGGAACAAACATTTAAAAGGTGGAATGGAGACAAACATTTAAAAGGTGGGACGGGTATCATTCAGATGGGAGCAAACATTTAAAAGGTGGGACGGGTATCATTCAGATGGGAGCAAACATTTAAAAGGTGGGACGGGTATCATTTAGATGGGAGCAAACATTTAAAAGGTGGGACGGGTATCATTTAGATGGGAGCAAACATTTAAAAAGTGGGACGGGTATCATTCAGATGGGAGCAAACATTTAAAAGGGGATTGATGGGAGCAAACATTAAAAAGTGGGACGGGAGCAAACATTTAAAAAGTGGGATGGGTATAATTCAGATGGGAGCAAACATTAAAAAGTGGGACGGGTATCATTCAGATGGGAAAAACATTAAAAGGGGGGACGAGGAGCAAACATTTAAAAAGTGGGACGTGTATCATTCAGACTTGAACAAACATTAAAAAGTGGGACGGGAGCTACATGATGGAACAAATATAAAATGTCATTATCATCATCAAGAGCTTGCACTTCCAGAACTTAGTTCCAATGACAGCAGTCCTGAAAACTCTCTGTTCTGTGCAAGTTGACCGGCGTCAGCAGCAGTCATTCTCAGACCGTCAATGACATCTTACACTCATCATCTTCTAGGTCTATCTCTTATTCTTCTTCCAGACACCATTCTCTCCAAAATTGTCTTCTCTGGTTGTTGGTTACTGGTTACTAAACTGACGTCACTGCACTCCGGCAGACCCATAGGGCTCAGTCTCCCCAACAGATATCGAAGAGTATGCATACTGATAGTTCCCTTGGCTTGCTGATTAACACATTCCTCACTCTGCCTCTCAGGCATCCAGTTCTTCTTGCTCAACGGGTAACTCCAAACTGCTTAAATCGCTGGACCAATTTAACATCTATTTTAGTGTCTTCATCCAACAGACAGTCGCGAAGAGACCGAAGAACATCCCCTTTATCCATCTTCAACTCCCCAACAATCGATGTTGTTGATGCAAGCCTGTCCGTCTCTCATTACCGTAAACACCCTCATGCCCAGGACAGTAGATCCACGTAAGCCTCTGGAGGTTAGAAACTTCTATAGACGACATCCACTCATACCGAAATCTACCCTTTTGGATCTTGTACCTCTGAAGTCGAAGAAGGCCCACCAATATGGCAGGGGGCACTATTAATAAGGAAAGCAGGCCTTCCTGCAAAATCAACGAGAAGCGCAATACCAGGAGCCCTGACTACACCTGAATTCAAAGCGAGTGAATGCAGAAGAAGAAGAAGAAGGATTCATCACATGCCCGCCGAGTTCAATAAATGATGCTTCTTAGAGCTTCAACCACACTAGAAATGAGAGAATACTGTAGTGATGACCAATGAACCCTACCTGAGTAGGAGTCTCTGCAGTACTAAGTATAGCACTACACGCCTGAAACTGTTGGGGGTTTCTGGGTTTTCAAGAAAGACCAATTGCACTATGGGAAACACCTGAGTGGTTACCGGGGCCCAAATTTGGGGTGTAAAGAATAGAACCACTGTTACCTGCCACTCATGTCGTAAGAGGCGACTCAGGAGGTTTGGCTGAAATCGGATGCATGTGTCCTAAACGTGTAGAAGTTCTATGCGTTTAGGGGCCTACCAAACCAATGTGCAACGTATACACGTTCTTGGCAAAGATCAAACATATCACAAAGAGTGATTAAAATTGGTCGTAAAGAACGAACGCAAAGAAGAAGAAGAAGAAGAAGACTATGGGAAAATTTATAATTCCTGGGGTTCGAAGAAGCAGAAGAAGAATAAGAGCGTCAGATACAACAACAGCACAGTAAATGGAGTCCCATATATAAGAGCGTCAGATACAACAACAGCACAGTAAATGGAGTCCCATATATAAGAGCGTCAGATACAACAACAGCGCAGTAATGGAGTCAATATAAGGCGTCGATACAACAGCACAGTTGAGTCCCATATATAAGGCGTCAGATACAACAACAGCCAGTAATGGATCCATATAAAGCGTCAGATACACAACAGCACAGTAAATGGAGTCCCATATATAAGAGAGTCAGATACAACAACAGCACAGTAAATGGAGTCCATATATAAGAGCGTCAGATACAACAACAGCACAGTAAATGGAGTCCCATATATAAGAGAGTCAGATACAACAACAGCACAGTAAATGGAGTCCATATATAAGAGCGTCAGATACAACAACAGCACAGTAAATGGAGTCCCATATATAAGAGCGTCAGATACAACAACAGCACAGTAAATGGAGTCCATATAAATCAGATCAACAACAGCACGTAATGGTCTAAGACGTCAGATACAATAACAGCACAGTAATGGTCCATATTCAACCCTTCTGACAATCATATGCATTGCTTTTTTCTTTTACAGACAGTCACTTGGCAAGTGTTTCACTGTGACAACTTCTAAGTTGTTGCTTGTCTCTCTTGTCTTTCAGCTCATCCCTAAGTCTCTCTTCAAAAGATTCTGCACCTTTGTGCAATGTTGTTTTCCATATATCTCGATCATCAGCCAGTTTTTCCCATCTGCTGGGACCTATAGAAAAGTTATTCATTGAGGCCTTGCAGACATCTTTATATCTGAGTAGGGGTCTGCCCTGGTGCCTCTTCCCCTCAGAAAGATCACAGAACAACATTGGTTTTGGAATGCGGCCATTGTCCATTCTTCGCACATGTCCTAGTCATCTAAGTCTTCTACTGCTGAGCATGCCCATGGGGTCTCTGTGGCTAAGTGGTTAAGCCCTTTGCGTTGTGAGCTGAAGGTCGTGGGTTCGAGTCCGGACCACGCCATTCTGTTCACGAGTGCAGTTTTTTCCAGAGACCCCTAGGATTGTTGCTGGAGCTACGGAGTTCGTACTTTGTGCAATACTCTCGGTAGGTGGCGTATGTCTTCTGCGGAGAGGGACCGAGCCGTATGGGGTAAAACCCGGTGCAATGAAGTCAATCCTTCGGCTTTTAAACCCTTTTATGCCCATGTTAGAAGGCAAGTTTGAACGTTGCAGGTGGTTATCTTGTACTACTTGCTGTTCAAAATCTTGCAGAGACATCGAAGGTGAAGATCCTCTCGTGTCTTGAGTAGGATGTCCATGTCATATACATTCATATAATATACATATATATGTTATCATCATCAAGGTGCGTATCCTTTATAGGGCGTTGCTCTCTTTACAGCACATCTGAAATTCACTCTGTCTCTGCCAGTTCACCCACTTCGTCGATGGTCATATTCATGGTTTCTTTAATTTGTAGCCATCTTCTTCTTGGTCTGCCTCTGCGTCCTGGACCATGCCTTCTAATATTATTCTCCAAGCCATCGTGACGCTTGATGTGACCAAAGTATCGAATTTTTCTGTATAGTATATTGTTTATCAGCCAATTCTCTTTAACATTTAGTTCTTTCAGGACATCAGTGTTCATTCTCATTTCTGTCCATGGTATTCGTAGGATCTTTCTGTAGCATTTAGTTTCGAAGAACTGGATTTTCGTTCTCGTTTTTCTGTATAATGGTGCATGATTTACAACCATAAGTAGCCACTGGAAAAACGCATGCTCTCAATACTTTTAATTTTAATATTTTGCTGTTACTTTGCCACATGTTCGTCATAGTGTTTATATATATATATGTTATAGAGTATTAAACAGCCAGGTAAGGTGTGGTTATTAATCGATACTTAAAAAACAAGAACACAAAACTGTCAGATATTCAGCAGACACTTGAAACAGATGGCATCAACCATCACATATATATGTTATGTGTGTCAGTAGAGTTATGTGAATACGTGTATTATCTATATAAGTAGGAACGACCGGAAATAATTATATGTTGAGCTTTCAATTTCTGCGCATACGGTATATAAGTGGTGCAGAACTTCCGGTTTGTTATTCACCAGTTAGATCAGTGGTTCTCAAAGGGTGTCCGCCCCGCGTGTGTTGCTGTGTTTTTAAGGGAGCAAAGAATAGTAACACTACGACCTACAATACAAGATTGAGGTAGGGGACTAGGGATGATACTCTAGTAAATAAAAACTGTCGCATAAATCAGATATGCTAGCCTACTTGTAGGCGCATTACTGGCGCAACGTAAAATCGCTCTTAGATTCGGATCACATAAAAATTACAAAGAGTGGGAAACAAGTGGTCGATATTGAGCGTTTGAAAGAGATGAAAGTGTGTGCCCAGGCGCACCAAGTATCAGTTGACATGTCTATCTGCGCTCTAGGAAATCCCAGATCATGAGTCAACAATGCGGTGCTAGCGGGCACCTGGGTAAAAAATCACCAAGACACATCATACCTATCAGTGGCGGCTCGTCATTAAGGGCTAATGGGGCCGGGCCCCACCAAAAATAATGTGTAATGGGTATTTATTATTTAATAAATTAAAATATAACATAACCAAAAACCATGATTATTCCAAAAATGTGTGCCTGGCCCCACCAACAAAAGGGCACAAGAGACGCCACTGATACATATGATTCTCATAGACAGAAATTAAATGATGAATAACGGAACGTAGCATTTTCTAATTATTTCTCTATTTCTTTGCTTTTTGCATCTTATTGATGAAGTTTTTGTGTATAGTGAGCCTACAATTTGTGTATGCCACTTCAAGTGTGCCATAACTTTAAAACAGTTTGAGAACTACTTCTTTTCCTTCTAACGCTCCATATCAACCACTTGTTAACCCCTCTTTGTGATTTGTATGTGATCTGAGCATGAGATCGACTGTACATTGTGCAAGTTATGGCCCATAGGTATGCCAGCACATCCGATTTCTACGATTCTTCTCTCTCTCTCTCACTCACTCTCTTGCTCTCTCTCCTCACTCGATCGTTCTTTTCGGCCATTTTTATCATTCTTATTGTGATATATAAACAGTCTTTGCCAAGAACGTTTGTTTTATATCCCATCTTCAGTACCATTTGCAGCTCTGGTGCTTGTCCTTCAGCGACGTGTCCGATTTCAACTAGCGTTTACTGGGTTCGCTCTCCGTTAGCCTTTAACTGTCCCCAGCCGACCTGCAAGGCAGCAGGTTGCTACTTTCTTCTATGGTAGCGACCCTTACACGACCTACCCTCCCGGGTTGTTGAGCGTCATCTGCCCAGGTTACCAGTCTTTATTTGAACTACTTGGTTTGCCTGCCGTCCATATTTGTGTACGGTTTACTCCGCTTGTCTTTGGTTATCCCAATCAAACTACAAGGCAGTAGTAGTTCCATGTGAGCGAAAACGCGCACTGGATTCAAGTCTCTGCTGGGCTTTCCAGTTTTTCTGCACATTTTCGTGGCCCGCTCACCCCTACCCTGCCACGCCCTTGTTGCTCCACCATCGGCGCCGTGCAAGTCTGCCCTACCGTTGGGTCCCACGTGCATCGTCCGCGTGCGTGTTGCATACTTTTATTTACTAGGCAGCTTCCCTAGGTTCTACATCAGTCACCTCTTACGACATCCCTTGTAGATCGCAGTTGTACTATTGCTTCCCTTACTGGCCCCGGCACCACACGAGCTTGAGAACCACTGAGTTAGATCGTAGAGAGCTGTTATTTGCAAGCGTTGATTAACGAGTAGTTTAAACCTTTACAATATCAGATTGCGATGTAGGTTGTATTCAGTCGATATATATATTTCACGTCGTACCATGCCAGCATTATGCTGGCATTAAATCTTTCTTTCAGATATTGAATTTCACACAACAGATATATATCCTATGATTAATAGTATTTTTGAATGTTTTAATAAGGGGGTTAATATATTGTTGTTGAATTTATTAATTATGGATGTTTGAATAAGTTGGAGTAATATTTTTTTACTGATTTCGATTCTAGAGATATAAAACTAACAGAATAAAACATATTTGGAAAATCGATATTTTAAAGAAAATATGTCATATCGTGAGTTCTGAGACCCCTTAAGTAGTCCAATCAAAGACGGACAACCTGGGCAGATGACGCTCAACAACCAGGGAGAGCAGGTTGTCTAATGGTCGCTACCCTCAAAGAAAATAGCAACCTGCTGCCTTGCAGGTAGGTTGAGGACAGCAAACGGCTGACGGAGAGCGATCCCAGTAAACGCTGGTTGAAACCGGACACGTCGCCGAAGAATAAGCACCAGAGCTCCAAATGGCGCTAAATGATGTGACGTAAAAATACGTTCTTGGCAAAGACTGCTTATACATCACAATAAGAATGATCAAAATGGCCGAAAAAGAACGATCGAGTGAGAGAGAATAAGTTGTTTAATGTATTGTCGTTGAATTTTCATGCCATCTATTTATGGAAATGGAGGGGTGTCGAGATTGAATGTAATATTTATATCACAATATATACTCCAGAGCACATCCTGCAGTCATGTCCATCATACATACACCAATGAAACATGGTCTCATGAACGAAGCTTATAGAACACATCCTGCAGTCATGTCCATCATACATACACCAATGAAACATGGCCTCATGAACGAAGCTTATAGAACACATCCTGCAGTCATGTCCATCATACATTCACCAATGAAACATGGTCCCATGAACTAAGCTTATAGAACACATCCTGCAGTCATGTCCATCATGCATACACCAACGAAACATGGCCTCATGAACGAAGCTTATAGAACACATCCTGCAGTCATGTACATCATACATACACCAATGAAATGAAACATTGCCTCATAAACAGAGCAAGCTATGGGGAACTCTCGAAGAACTCCAACTGACATGCAGCTTCATAGAGGCAACCCATCTCATGATTTAGACGAGCATACGAAACCGAACGCAAAGATGAAGAATAAGAAGATATTGCAATATTTTTCAGCCAGAACGAGCCGGGCATCATCATCATAATCAAATAACTTGTTCTGAACAAAACTTTGCCACCCTAACAGTCCACCTGAATTTGTATCTCTCATAGGCAAAATGTCC
Organism: Arion vulgaris; assembly: GCA_020796225.1. Taxonomy (NCBI): domain Eukaryota; kingdom Metazoa; phylum Mollusca; class Gastropoda; order Stylommatophora; family Arionidae; genus Arion; species Arion vulgaris. The sequence continues at coordinate 17,299,514 of CM036778.1, read as the reverse complement.
TGCCTCTGCAGTCGTTATGCTGAAATCATTAATTACATCCCGAATCTATGTTCTTAGTGGTATTTCTCTTCTCCTATTTGCCGGGATGCTTCCTTCTATGATGATCGCGTTTTTCTAATATGTCTAAAACACTTCAATTTTCTCATTCTTATTTGTAGAATCAGTTAGTTTGTTTGTTTTTTTCAGTTATTTCTATATATATCTATTTATTCTCATCTCCATCATCATCAAGGTGCGTATACTTTATAGGAGGTGCGTACTCTTTTTGCAGCGCATCTGAAATTCACTCTGTCTCTAGCTAGTTCACCCACTTCGTCGATGATCATATTCATGGTTTCTTTAATATCTTGTAGCCATCTTCTTCTTGGTATGCCTCTGGGACCCTGCTCTCTAATATTGTTCTCTCCAGGCCATCGTGACGATTAATGTGATCAAAGTATCTAATTTTTCTGTATAGTATGTTGTTTCAATACCAGCTTACCCCAATTTTGAAACACCCAGCTATTCCAGTAGTGACTAAAAGACAGATTATAAATTCAATCTTTATACCAACACTGTGCTACCAGAGCCAAACATGGCACTGACAAAAGAACAAGAAAGGAAAATTACCACATGCGAAATGAGATGCCTGAGGAAAGCAGTAAATAAAACAAGAAGAGACCATATAAGAAATGAGGAAATTAGAAGAACAGTCGGAACAACACCTGCTATTAGATTCATTGAAAACAGAGATTCAAATGGTTTGGCCACTTGGTCAGAATGAACCCGAATACACCAGTTGCAAGAGCGTACAACCTGAAAATGGAATCATCAAGAGGAAAGGGCAGACCAAGAAAAGATGGGTTGATGGAGTTACAGACATTTTAAAACTCCACAATACCACACCATATCAAGCGACCGAGCGTGCATTATCTCGGAAACCGATCATCAGTTAAACCTGCTACGCCTAGCGCAAAAAAGCAGAGAAGAACAAAAGAAAGAGAAGAAAAAAAGAAGTATGTTGTTTATCAGAAAAAGGGGGAGACTGCAGTAAAACTTGTTAAAATAGCGAAACACTTAAGAACAAAGTACTTTAGTTTTACAAAATACAGAAACAGTGACGATACACAGCAACGTTTCGACCAAAAGGCCTTTATCAAGCAAACGATACAATAGTTTTTTATCAGCCAATTATCTTTAACATTTAGTTCTGTCAGGACATCAGTGTTCTTCCTTTTTTCTGTCCATGATATTCGTAGGATCTTTCTGTAGCATTTAGTTTCGAAGGACTGGATTTTCGTTCTTGTTTTCCCATCTCCATCGTACTTAAATTCGTAAGAAAAATATATGACTATTTGTGACCTTGTAACGTGACTGGAATAAATGGAAAAACTGCTGATCACGTCTGACGGTAACGTGACTTGAATAAATGGGGAAAAACTGCTGATCACGTCTGACGGTAACGTGACTTGAATAAATGGGGAAAAACTGCTGATCACGTCTGACGGTAACGTGACTGGAATAAATGGGAAAAACTGCTGATCACGTCTGACGGTAACGTGACTGGAATAAATGGGAAAAACTGCTGATCACGTCTGACGGTAACGTGACTGGAATAAATGGAAAAACTGCTGATCACGTCTGACGGTAACGTGACTGGAATTAAATAGAAAAACTGCTGATCACGTCTGACGGTAACGTGACTGGAATTAAATAGAAAAACTGCTGATCACGTCTGATGAAATATGGTTCAGAAAACTTGATAATGAGCAACTTTCTGAATTTAGAAAATTAACCTCGAATTTGACAATCTAACTGAAATTATATTGAAATGTGACCCGTCTACGGGCTCGAAGTTTAATGTGATCACGTCTGACGGCAACGTGACTGGAATTTAAATAGAAAACTGCTGATCACGTCTGACGGCAACGTGACTGGAATTAAATAGAAAACTGCTGATCACGTCTGACGGCAAGGTTCCAGACTGGAATTAAATAGAAAACTGCTGATCACGTCTGACGGCAACGTGACTGAATAAATGGAAAACTGCTGATCACGTCTGACGGCAACGTGACTTGATCACAAACCCAAGCGTACCTGGTTCAAACCCCACGGTGGGCAAGTTTGGAAGCAAATTCGTTTCTGTGGGATATTTACATAACGGTAAAAATAGACCTTATCGTTCAGAAAGCAATGGCAAACTACTGAACGTATAAGTGGTGGCTAGAGAATCGACTCGTTTACTGTTGTTGATGGCTACGTCCTGTAAAGGATATACCACGATTGTCATTTTCAGTGCATAGCACCCAAATAGCGTATTTCCGTCACTGACGCACTGTAATGTGTGCCATCAATCTCTTGAATGACAGTCAAAGGTCACCATAAAGTCGTTCCATGTTAACCTTTTCTTTGTTGCATTTCTTGTATATGTTTTCATTGTTTACATATGAAGATGGCATCAGTGCTCGATACAATTAATATATAAACTACCCTGTGTTGCCGAGGTCTTCAAGTGGGAGCAAAGAATAGTAACACTGCGACCTACAAGGCTCGAGGAACCTGCAGGAAAACGAGAAGAGGACGCCCTAAGCAGACTTGGAGACGAGGTCTTACTGAGGAGCTGAAGAGTGCTCAATTGACCTGGGAGAACATAAAAGAACAGCCAGAGACCGAGAAGAGTGGCGAACAACTGTTGAGGCCCTATGCTCCACGAGGAGCGGAGAGGATTAATGATGATGATGATGACCTACAAGGCATGTCGTAAGATGCGACTGAGGTAGAGGTCTCTCTCGTGATACCGGCCTAGACTGATGAAGCAACTTTTATCATGAATTTTACCGTGTTTTTAAGGGACTCCGTTCCTTCGTACAGCTTCTCGGTAGAGGTCTAGGAAAGCTATCCTAGTAAATGTTATGTTATGTTATGTTATGTTGTTATGTTATGTTATGTTATGCGATCTACGTCATGGCACATTGGGCATTCCCATTCGTGTTCTGTTCTCCGTTGCAGCAGCCCTCCCAAAGTCCATTTGCTCAACGTACCCATGAGAAGTTGATTACTATATCTTCTCTCTCTACCACGAAAACGAAACTGTCTGGCATGTCCAAACTTCACTCCTAATTCTTGAACTCGTTCCAGTGTCTGCGGCCCGCCCATGCCACACAATTGAGAGTGTGCCGTATTGATGGTATCGGCTCTGTTCTTACTTCTACCCGCTTGAGTCGGGACATTGTTTGCAAGAACGTCTCGTTACTCTAGAACATAGATTCCCAAACTTTTTCGGCTCACCGCCCACTTAGCACAACATAAACTTTGTAACGCCCCCCTCAACATTATAACAGTTTGTCAACGCCCCCCTCCCACATACATACATGCTCTATTTTCTCTTTAACATAGACAATTGATATATATTTCTATCATACATGGCCAATTTTCAAATTATTATATACATGAAATAGAAAATTGATGAAAAAATGGATCGTGTAAGACGGGCATGAGATGAATTAAAATGCAGAATTCAAATTTTAAATGATTATTCAATCGCAAAATCACGAAAATAATTTATTTTAAAATATTTATTATGAATTTCTTCTTTAAGGAGCCACTGACCCTTAATCGCCTGAACACCCTGACCTCTCACCCCCCACATTCTACAGAACCCGCTATCGCCCCCTAAAACGCTTTAGCGCCCACTGGTGCGGTACCGCCCACTTTGGAGAAAACTGACCTAGTATATAAAAAGCGTCGCAGAAATCGGATGTGCTGGTCTACTTGTAGGCGCATAACTGGCACAATAACGAAACACTTTTGATGCTGTCCATCATTCAGCAGAACAATAGTTCACTCGATAAGTAATGGAAAGAAATTCATTATCGCCGCAGAAGCTACATACAACGTGCTCTGACGTTGATACTTTCTGTAAAATCAATTACCTTCGTCTTCTTCGAACGCTCCATGTCGACCACTTGTTAAACCCCTCTTTGTGATTTGTATGTGAGCTGAGCCTAAGACCGATTGTACGCTGTGCCAGTTGAGCGCCTACAATGAAACCAGCAGACCAATTTCTGCTACGGGTTTGTTTTGTTTTTTGTTTTTGTTTTTCCGATCCAGAAGCAATTGAGCTTTTCAGCTCTTCGGCTCGGTTCCATGGACATCGTAACCCTTCGGTTCGGTGCCACGAACACTGTAAATCTGGGGAATCTGTGGCTTTTTCTGCCATCCCTCGGAATTGAACCCGCACACACAGAGGGATAGTCATACGTAGTTAAACACGCTACGAACACGCTGGGCAAACGAGCACGGGTTTTGTTTACTAGGGTAGTCTCCTGGCTGTGAACGATGTATCTAATGCCAGAGCTGTAAATTAACTTGTACTTCTACTGTGTAGTCAAGGTGGTGGACAAGTCGATATTCATCCCAAAAATTCATGCATGAAACTGATAGAATATCATGGACAGAGAAAAGAACAATTGCTTCTGTTCTACAGCATATTTTAAAGAGAGTTGGTTATTAAAGAACATAACAAACAGAAAAATTAACATTAAACGATATCTTCTCTTCTTTTATTGATCGTTCTTTTGCGGCCGTTTTTATCAGACTAATGTGATATATAAACAGCCAAACACCAAGAACGGGGGTACGTTCCCAACCTTCAGTACCATTTGGAGCTCTGGTGCTTATCCTTCGGGGGGTGTTCGATTTCAACCAGCGTTTCTTGGGTTCGCTCTCCGTTAGTCTTTGACTGTACACTGTCAAACCTGCTAGGCAGTAGGTTATTAAGCGATATGAGTGTCTAGAGAAGATAATTTTGGAGGGGATAGTGCCTGGATGAAGAATGAGAGGAAGGCTTAGTGATGATGATGCAAGATGTCATTGACGATCTAAGAATGACTGCTGCTGACGCTGGTCAATTTGCACAGAACAGAGAGTTTTTCAGGACTGCTGTCATGGGAGCCAAGTTTCGGAAGGGACAAGCCACTTGATGATGATGATGATGATGATGATAGCGTAGTGGTTAGTACAATTGCTTCGATGGTGCATGGTCCCAGAATGAAATTACCCCACAGTGGTAGTGGGAATTTGTTCGACCAAATTGCTCTCTGGTGACCCCAGCCTCAATGAATATCAGAGAAACAGTTGAAAATAAAGCGGTCTGCACGGCGTGTGAGCACGTCGTTAATCGCGTGCCGTTGGTCAATTACAAATAAGGCCTTCGCACATTATTCTAGAACAGACCTCATAGTATCTTGACTCTCCTCTCTCTCTTTCCTCTCTCTTTCCTCTCTCCTCTCTCTCTTCACTTCTCTCTCACTCTCTCTACAGAAGATCAAACATGGCTTTACAAAAAATTAAACAACTCAAAACAGTATGGAACAGAACTTATAAGAAAACAAAGATCAGAATACTAAGAGCATGCATATTCCCAGTGACAACGTATGGGTGTGAAGCTTGGACATTTAATAAAGCAGTGGAAAAACATATATGTGCTTTTGAATATAAGTGTTACAGAAGAGTTCTTGTATATCTTGGACAGAGAAGAGAACAAATAGATCTATCCAGAAAGAACTCAAAATCAAAGAAAACTGGCTGATGCTACAAATAAGAAAGAGAAAAAAATTGAGATATTTTGGACATATAAAAAGACATGAAGGGCTGGAGAAGACCATCATGGAAGGAGGCATACCGGCAAAGAGAAGAAGAGGAAGACCACGGAGAAGATGGATTCAGGATGTAACTGTTGGTTTGAAGGTGACGGCTGCAGAGGCGGAACATCTGGCCTATGAGAGAGAGAAATTCCGGAGGACTGTTGGGGTGGCAAAGTTCTGCTCAGGACAAACTATTTGATGATGATGACTCTCTCTACACTCCTCTCACTCCCTCTCTCCCTCCCTCTACAGAATCTACAAGGGCACATTTCTAGATATATCCTCTATCTACAAACCCCAAAGGCATCATTCTACTTATTTCCATCTCACGTTCTTCTTTCTTACTTCCTCTCCGTTTCTCTCTCTCTCTTCTCTCTCTCCCTTCTCTCTCTCTCTCTCTCTCCCTCTCTCTCTCTAAAATTACAAGGGCACATTTTTATTTCTGTCCTTTGCCCGCCTGCCCAGCGTGTTCGTAGCGCGTTCGACAACGGGTGACTAGTCCTCTGTGAGTGCGGTTCAATTCCGCGGGCTGGCAGAAAAGCCACAGGTTCCCAGATTCACGGTGCTCGTGGCACCGAACCGAAGGGTTACGATGTCCATGGCACAGAGCCGAAGAGCTGAAAGCTCAAGTGCTTCTGGATCGGGGGAAAAAAAATGTATGTCCTTTATATACAAACCCCAGGGACATAAATTCTACTGTATTTCCATCGTACTCCTCTGTCTCTCTCTCTCTCTCTCTCTCTCTTTCTCTCTCTCACTGTCTCTCTGTCTCTCCCAATATGTTTCTCTCTCTCTCTCTCTCTAGAGAAACTACAATGACACACATATTTTGTCAATTCCTCCTCTCTCCTTCTTCCTTTCTCTCTCTCTCTCTCTCTCTCTCTCTCTCTAGAAGGACACTAGAATGACACACACTTACACACACACATATATATATATTATCAGTACAGTGTACAAAAAACAGATTCACACGCTCAAATAGTGTGAAAAACACATTAAACAACGCCAAAGTAGTCGCGATGAATGCTGGGAACGTTCCGTGACTGAGTACCAAAAGATGGGTAACTCTATTAACTTAATTGAAAACCGCCAACCGTCAATACATTCAGAAATGGGGTGGAGTGGAGGAGGACGGGGCGTACATGCCAGAAGTAGCGGGGTTTTTTTTTTTTACAACTGTGGGTATTCTACGCATTAGTGATGTGCGTTTCAGTGAATTTTTCCCTTGTTTCTTCTTCTTCTTCTTTGTGTTCGGTTTCGTATGCTCGTCTCTTTCTTCTTCAAACGCACCATATCGACCACTTGTTATCTGAGCCTAAGAGAGATTTACGTTATGCTAGTTATATGCCTACAAGTAGTCCCGCACATCCGAATTCTGCGACGCTTTTTATTTACTAGGGTAGCTTCTCTAGGCCCCCACATTAGCCGCCACTTACGAGATACCTTGTAGATTGCAGTGGTACTATTCTTTGCTTCCCTTGCGGGTTCCGCCACAACATGGGCGGTATGCTCGTCTAAATCATGAGATGGGTTGCCTCTATGAAGCTGCATATCTGTTGGAGTTCTTCGAGAGTTCCCCATAGCTTGCTCTGTAAGCTTTGCTCATGAGGCCATGTTTCGTTTCGTTGGTGGAATATGACTGCAGGATGTGTTCTATAAGCTTTGTTCATGAGACCATGTTTCGTTGGTGCATGAATGATGGACATGACTGCAGGATGTGCTCTGGAGTCTGTGTTTCTGTCTGACATGCAGTCTGAGCAGGTTTTATTATGTGCATGTGATGGTTGAGCCTGCAGCGACATGTTCGTATGTGAAATATTGTTGTGTGATGTTTTCTGTTTAGTCTGCTGTTGTTTTGTTGTCTCCATAACTCTTTGTATTTTCGCTTGATATTCGTCTTGATTTCTGGTAGTTCTTTTTCTTTGCGTTCGTTCTTTACGACCAATTTTAATCTTCTTCTTTGCGTTTGTTCTTTACGACCAATTTCTAATCACTCTTTGTGATATGTTTGATCTTTACCAGAACGTGATATATTGCACATTGGTTTGGTAGGCCCCTAAACGCATAGACTTCTACACGTTTTGGACACGTTCATCCGATTTCAGCCAAACCTCCTTAATCGCCTCTTACGACATGCATGGCAGGTAACAGTGGTTCTATTCTTCACACCCCAAATTTTGGCCCCGGTAACCACTCAGGCGGTCTCTGATAGTGACACTGGGTCTTTCATTGTTCATTTGAGGATCATCTTCTTTGGACATGTCCATCATTGTTCCGATCTCCTCCCAAGCAAGTACTTCAGTGTGTTTAGGCTAATAACTATCCAACGATGACAACCAGACACTCAACAGACAATGGCAGACTATCATCTTCTGACTCAGGATAGTACATAACAGACTGAACAAACACCTAGACAAGCTACGATTGTCCCACAGAACAAACCACAGAACATGTCATGCAAGAATGTCCCCTGTATGTCCTCCGAAAGAAAGATGGCTCTACAACACAACACTACAATCAAAACTACATGGCACCAGAGATGAGTTCCAGACAACAGTCGACTTCATCATAAGAACGCGTCGAACGGTATAATCATCAAAACTACATGGCACCAGAGATGAGCTCCAGACAACAGTCGACTTCCTCATAAGAACGCGTCTAACGGTATAATCATCAAAATACAGGCCCCAAAAAGAAGAATTCTATATGGAGGGGAACGGTTGAGAACAACTAAGGGACACCAAAAGTTGCACACTTTCATCAGTGAATACTCTATCTGCAACGGTATGACAGGACTACAAGCAGGGAATTGGAGGATAGAACAGAACAACGACAGGTGGAACAAGAGATAAAGAGCAGAAGGTAACGATGGGTAGGGCACACACTGAGGAAACCACCTGAAAGCTTCACGAGACAAGCTCTCTGGCGGAATCCCCAGGGCAATAGAGGTAGGGGAAGACCCAGGAACACCTGGAGACGGGAGTTGAAGACGGAATACAAGAATATGGGGAGAGAGAGAGAGTGGAGAGATCTGGAAAGGATGGTCTTGGATAGTCGAGCTTGGAAGACCTTGGTTGCTGACCTATGCTTTCCTAGGGGTGAAGAAGAAGGTACCAGAGAAACATTGGAAAGTGAAGGTTATCTATAGGACGCTGACCACATCTTCCAGCGTGTGCCTTTGGTTCCAAAATAACACTCTGAACTAACACTGTATTCCCCAATATTAAATATTTCGCGGTATGGACTCCAGTTTCTTTTAAATACAACATTTTATGATTCTATATTTAGTTTCTAATTAACGGAACTAATAAACTAGTGGCGCCTGTGCTAGGGTTAGTGACTGTCTATTAACCCCGACGTTCTGAGTTCGAATCACGCTGCGGACAGTTTGGTTTGCAAATTGTTTCCGTTGATTTTAACAAAAGGACGATGGCGCCACCCGTTCAGAAAGCAATGGCAAACTACTGAACGTATAAGTGGTGCCTAGAAAATCAACGACTTGCTTACTGTGGTTGATGGCTACGTCCTTTGGGATATGCCACGATTTTCATTTTTCAATAAACTAGTCACGACAGAGATTAAATGTTTAAGCAGAATGTTGGGAGTATCAAGAAGAGACAGGTTTAGAAATGAAGACATCAGTAAAAAAAAGTGGGTACAACATCAGTACTGAACTTCATCAAGAAACAAATTAAATGGTTCGGCCGCATACGCCGATTACTAACAGACAATGCGCCAAAAAGAGTAATGTACCTGCTGCCTTTCAGGTCGGCTGGGGACAGCCAAAGGCTGACGGAGAGCGAACCCAGTAAACGCTGGCTAAAACCGGACACATCGCCGAAGGATAAGCACCAGAGCTCCAAATAGCTCTGAAGATGGGACGAGTCACACCAATGCTAAGGCTGCATGAAACAGATTTCCACATGAATTAGATTTATGGTGAAATCTGGTACACCAGTCTAAGCGGTGATCGCGAGGGAGAGAGAGAAAGAGCAATGTTATTCTGATACGTGAATACAAAGCAAAAGGCCCCCTCCCATCCTCCCCAAAGGTGGTCTTCAGAAATAACAGAAACAATGAAAAACGCTGTTTATAAAGTGCACATAAAAGCCCGTTCTATAAATATCTTCTTATCCTGACGTTGTTCGACCAAACTGGATTATAGAAAGAAAACAAAGAATAAACAGCATTATATATTCATAAAAATCAGAAATAATTCAAACTCAAATTGCTTATTGAACAGTAAGTAAAAGTTGTACGGGAGAGATATGTAAAAGAGACCTACCTTAAAACAAACACATCCAACTTCAGAAGCCGAACACGTTCTGCAGACGAAGTAACACACCGAATACTTGTGGAAATATCGAATTAGCTTATTTTCCCGTATTCCAGTACTATTTTCCCTGATGTAAAATTACAATTCCTTCTCTTACGAGACAATTCACATTTAATATAAAGATTGAAATTAGTCTGAATATATATCCAAGAGATGTCAATTTATATATTTAATAAGGTTGATTTCTTGAGCGGGCAGGATTAGATTTAGCAGGTATAGTATCTGAAGATTAAACTTTCAACGAATCTGTACTCGAATACGCAGGCTAGTTAGTAGCTCTTCTGGTTTGAAATATCAATAAAATGTATCGAATAAAATGTCTACGATATCATCAGTCTCCAATTGTGAAATTAATTTTGTATTAATCACAAAACAATGAACGTTCATTTATCATAATTTGCCATAATTAAATTCACTTATAATATCAATTTATATTAACTTCTTTGTTGTCCGTTTTCCTAAATGATACTATCGTGTATATTTGTATTGTATTTCTAATCACACAAAAAACTGTACCTTGACAAATATTCTTGAAATGTATTCAATTTATATAAAATAATTTTTACAATAAGCCAATAATTTTCTTTACGCTTCTGTAGAATCCCATTGCGAGAAGAAGACAAGCAGTTTGAGTAATTCTCACAGTGCCATGATCTCGCTGCTCATACAGTCTGGTATGCAGGACTCGCGCCAGGAGACAAATCGGGAGACCGCCACTTTCTTTGCTTCCTTCTCGGTGGTGATCTGTCACTGGTCGCGCAGGGTGATTTCAGTGTCTGGAACTTGACATAAAGATTGAGCGTACAGAATAACCGCTAATCGTGTAACGGTTAAATCAGTGATGTATTTGTGAAATAAATAAATACCGGGACGCTGTGCAAAATACATCATAATGATTGATTCTTCTTCTTCTTCTTCAACCCTTCGTCCCAAAGGAAGCATAAGTCCCCCAACCAAGGTCTTGCCAGCTCTCTTGCACTTGGTTGCGGTTTTATAGCTGAGTATTTTTACTGGATGGGGTAGCTAATCCCACGCCAAGCCTCCACTTTCGCCGTATATGGCATGTGGTAGGTATTAGGGTTCTATTATTTACCCTGAATTTGGGCTCCGGTACCGCACTGGCGTCCGATTTGTATCATGAATCATTTTTGACTCATTATTGGACAGGAGAGATGTGTAGGCGCATGTGCTGAGATTCTCATCGTCTATATTGTGATCAAATCTCATATCAAACATGTATGTATGCCCCTACCCTTCTATTAATTTCAAGTAGCTCTCCTTCAATCCCTACCCCCTTAGCCAGACTCTGTTACCAGGGCCACCACTTGCAGATGGGGTGCGATCTTGATCAGTGCCAGCTCACTGACCCTGGCGCCACTGTATATCCTTACATTATTGCGCTTGCGGACCTAATGACTGATTCTTCTTCTTTTGTCGTCACACTGCTACCGGGTTGTTGCCCAGTGTCGTGGTTTTCTGTTTTGTCTTGCGCTGTTCTGGTGGCTTGTGTGATTGTTATCTTTGCTCTTTCACAGGATTCTGCTACGCCATCTAACCATCTTTTCCGTGGTTTTCCTCTTGCCTTGATTGACTTGACTAATATCATTGCACTTCGGTGAGTAACCATGTCTGCTCCGATCTATTTCTTACACAAGAAGATCTCAACGAACTTAGTAGCACCGGCGAGCGTCCACTAGGTAATTTCAAAGATGGTGAAAACATTTTGGAAAAATATATTATTTAAATCTCTGTAATGAACTTATCCTGGGCAGCGATTTTTCCATCTGACTTTTCTCCATTTTCAACTGCCAAGGGATCTTTTAAATTGTTCAAATTGAACAGCGAAACACGTAATAACAAAGTACTGTAGTTTTACCAAATACAAAAACAATGACAATACACAGCAACGTTTCGACCAAAAAGGTTTTTATCAAGCAAAACGATACAACAAACCTGACGGATAACTCAGAACACTACATATAGACTTTAACAAAGATATGAAATGAAAATCGTGGCATATCCTAAAGGACGTAGCCATCAACTACAGTAAACGAGTCGTTGATTTTTCTAGGCACCACTTATTCGTTCAATAGTTTTGCCATTGCTTTCTGAACGGGTGGCGCCATCGTCCTTTTGCTAAAATCAACGGAAACAATTTGCAAGCAAACTGTCCGTAGCGTGATTCGAACTCAGAACGTCGGGGTTAATAGACCGAGTCACTAACCCCTAGGCCATAGACGCCACCAAGCACTGTAGTTTTACAAAATACAAAAACAATGACATTGTAGTTTTAAACTGTAGTTTTACACTGTAGTTTGACATTGTAGTTTTACACTGTAGTTATTGTTTTTGTATTTTGTAAAACTACAGTACTTTATTATTACGTGTTTTGCCATTCTACATAGTTTTATTGCAGTCTACATCTATATTGTGATCAAATTGAACACGGGACCAACGTTTTATCGTCCATCTCCGATAAGACTAGGCGACTGATCTTTGAAATGAAAGGCAAGAACCTCACCTCTACGTCACAGAGATCCGTTGTTTTGTTTTTTTCCCGATCCAGAAGCAATTAAGTTTTCAGCTCTTCGGCTCGGTGCCATGGACATCGTAACCCTGCGATTCGGTGCCACGAAAACACCGTAAATCTGGAGAACTTGTGATTTTCCTGCCAGGCCACGGAATTGAACCCGCACTCACAGAGGGCTAGTCAGCCGCAGTCCAACACGCTGGGCAGGCGGGCAGAGATCCGATGTGTGCGCAGGGTAACCAATAATTAACTGTTAAATCGGTAATGTATTTGTACAACAAATAACACCGGGACGCTTCACAAAATACATCACACCATGACATGTAATAATTATTCAATAGCGTGTCGTGAACAGAACTTTGTCACACTATCTTTCAGAATTTTCCTCTCATAATCCAAATTTCCCGCATCCCCTGCTCTATCTCTCTCTCTCCTCGCTCTTTCTCCCTGCCTTTTAACCCGGATTGGGGCATAGGCCCTCAACCAGCTCATACCAAGTCTTCCTATCTCTAGCTATCTCCTGCAGTTCCCTCCAGCTCTTCTTTATATTTATTTTTTTTATCTCTGCCTTCAAATCTCGTCTTCATGTATTTCTGTCTCCCTTTCTTTCTCTGTCCCTGTGAGTTCCATGGAAGGACATTTCTTGTTATATTACAATCTGATTTTCTCAAAGTGTGTCCTATCCAGCGCCAGCGTCTTTTTTAACCTTTTGGTTCATGGAATCTGTCTGTTCTCCATAAGTTCTCTTGACCCTATCTACCATCTATCTCTATTCTGTCTTGTTCTCCATAGTTCTTCATTTGTAACCCTATCATACCATCTTAGTTCCTCTATTCTGTCTTGTTCTCTCCATAAGTTCTTCATTTGTAACCCTATCATACCATCTTATTCCCTCTATTCTGTCTTGTTCTCTCCATAAGTTCTTCATTTGTGACCCTATCATACCATCTTATTCCCTCTATTCTGTCTTGTTCTCTCCATAAGTTTCTCATTTGTAACCCTATCATACCATCTTAGTTCCTCTATTCTGTCTTGTTCTCTCCATAAGTTTCTCATTTGTGACCCTATCATACCATCTTAGTTCCTCTATTCTGTCTTGTTCTCTCCATAAGTTCTTCATTTGTGACCCTATCATACCATCTTAGTTCCTCTATTCTGTCTTGTTCTCTCCATAAGTTTCTCATTTGTGACCCTATCATACCATCTTATTCCCTCTATTCTGTCTTGTTCTCTCCATAAGTTCTTCATTTGTGACCCTATCATACCATCTTAGTTCCTCTATTCTGTCTTGTTCTCTCCATAAGTTCTTCATTTGTGACCCTATCATACCATCTTATTCCCTCTATTCTGTCTTGTTCTCTCCATAAGTTCTTCATTTGTGACCCTATCATACCATCTTATTCCCTCTATTCTGTCTTGTTCTCTCCATAAGTTCTTCATTTGTTACCCTATCATACCATCTTATTCCCTCTATTCTGTCTTGTTCTCTCCATAAGTTTCTCATTTGTTACCCTATCATACCATCTTATTCCCTCTATTCTGTCTTGTTCTCTCCATAAGTTTCTCATTTGTGACCCTATCATACCATCTTATTCCCTCTATTCTGTCTTGTTCTCTCCATAAGTTCTTCATTTGTGACCCTATCATACCATCTTATTCCCTCTATTCTGTCTTGTTCTCTCCATAAGTTCTTCATTTGTGACCCTATCATACCATCTTATTCCCTCTATTCTGTCTTGTTCTCTCCATAAGTTCTTCATTTGTAACCCTATCATACCATCTTATTCCCTCTATTCTGTCTTGTTCTCTCCATAAGTTCTTCATTTGTGACCCTATCATACCATCTTATTCCTCTATTCTGTCTTGTTCTCTCCATAAGTTCTCATTTGTGACCCTATCATACCCTATCTCTATCTCCTCTATTCTGTCAAACCATTGTCTCTACTTAATTCTCTCATTTTTGTAACCCTATCATGCCATCTATTCCCTCTATTCTGTCTTGTTCTCTCCATAAGTTCTTCATTTGGACCCTATCATACCATCTTATTCCTCTATTCTGTCTTGTTCTCTCCATAAGTTCTCATTTGTAACCCTATCATACCATCTTATTCTCTATTCTGTCTTGTTCTCTCCATAGTTTTCATTGTACCTATCATCCATCTTATCCCTCTATTCTGTCTTTCTCTCCATAAGTTCTTCATTTGTGACCCTATCATACCATCTTATTCTATTCTGTCTTGTTCTCCATAAGTTTCTCATTTGTGACCCTATCATCCATCTCAGTCCTCTATTCTGCGCAGACACCAGTTGATGAATGTGAGTTAAATATCCTCATTTTTGTTCTAGATTTCATTTCTTTAGACTTCCATATGTTTCCCAGTGCAATGAAAATACTCAAATCATCACTCATATCTTCTTCTTCTTCTTCTTCTTCTTTGTTCGCCGGATGTAAATACGGACGTTAGCCTTGACGCCTAGTACGGCGGTTCTAAATGATTTTTGCGTGAAACTTGCTTTACCATTTGACTAGTGTCCCTCGCCATGTAGGTGGCCTTCACTGACTTCAGAGGTATTCCTCATATCTCTCTCGCGATCACCGCTTAGATTGGTGTACCAGATTTCCCTATAAATCTAATTCATGTGGAAATCTGATTCATACAGCCTTAGCATTGGTGTGTTTCGTCACATCTTCAGCGACATTTAGAGTTCTGGTGCTTATCCTTCAGCGATGTGTCTGGTTCTAACCAGCGTTTACTGGGCTCGCTCCCCGTCAGCCTTTGGTTGTCCCCAGCCGACCTGCAAGGCAGCACGTTTTAGCCAGCGTTTACTGGGTTCCTCCCCTTCAGCCTTTGGTTGTCCCCAGCCAACCTGCAAGGCATCAGGTTTTAGCCAGCGTTTACTGGGTTCCTCTCCATCAGCCTTTGGTTGTCCCCAGCCGACCTGCAAGGCAGCACGTTTTAGCCAGCGTTTACTGGGTTCCTCCCCGCCAGCCTTTGGCTGTCCCCAGCCAACCTGCAAGGCAGCAGGTTTTAGCCAGCGTTTACTGGGTCCCTCCCCGCCAGCCTTTGGTTGTCCACAGCTGACCTGCAAGGCAGCAGGTTCCTCCTATCTAAAATACATCTTCCCCGTTGTCTTTCTCTTCCTCTTTGCCAATCTCCATGATTGCCTTCTGGTCTTCATATTATGTTGTAGAGAATCCTAGTAAAGAATATGTAACAGAGAGAGAGATGTTGATTGACTGATTAATAGGACCATCATCAGTACACTTTGTGTGAGTAACCATGTGCACTCCAATCTTTTATTTACATAGGAAGAACTCTGCAGCAGTGCACGAACTCTGTAGCACCGACCAGGGTCCACGATGTAATTTTGAAAATATTTTGTAAAAATTTATTTTTTAATGTTCTAAGGAATTTTGCAAGGACAGCAATTTACTAGCGTTGATTTTCTCACTTTTGAACTGCCAATGGTTTTTTGCGTGCTAAAATTGAACAAGGGACCTACGTTATATCGACCATCTCCGATAGAACTAGGAACTCGATATCATCTAGACCAGCGTTTCCCAAAGTGGGTGGTACCGCCCCAAGTGGGCGCTAAAGCGTTCTAGGGGGGGGTGGTAGTGGGTTCAGAAGAATTTGGGGCGTTGTTCGGACGATTAGGGGTCGGTGGCTTCTTAAAGAAGAAATTAATCATAAATATTTTAAAATAAATTATTTTCGTGATTTTGCGATTGAATAATCATTTAAAATTTAAATTCTGCATTTTAATTCATCTCGTCTTACACGATCCATTTTTTCATCAATTTTCTATTTCATTAATATAATCATTTGAAAATTGACCATGTATTTACAGAAATATATATCAATTTTCTATGTCAAAGAAAAATAGAGCATGCAAATATGGAGGGTTGGGGCGTTGGCAAACTGTTATAATATGGATGGGGCGTTACAAAGTTTATGTTGGCTAAGTGGGCGGTGGGACGAAACGTTTGGGAATCTATAATCTAGACCATAGATTCCCAAACTTTTCGGCCCACCGCCCACTTGCACAATATAAACTTGTAACGCCCCTCCACATTATAACAGTTTGCCAACGCCCCCCTTCCACATATACACATGCTCTATTTTTTCTTTGACATGGAAAATTGATATATATTTCTGTAATACATGGTCAATTTTGAAATGATTATATTAATGAAATAGAATATTGATGAAAAAATATATCGTGTAAGACGGGCATAAGATGAATAAAAATGCAGAATTCAATTTTCTAATGATTATTCAATCGCAAAATCTCGAAAAAATGCCCCTAAATGCTTCTGAACCCACCATCGCCCTCTCCTGGGAGGTTTCAGTGCCCCTGGGAGGTACCGCCCACTTTGGGAAACGCTGATCTAGACTGAGATCAGGGATCTCTTCTTCTTTCTTCTTCTTCCCTTGGCCCCAAAGGAGGCATAGATCTCGAACTAAAGCCTTGCAAGTTCTCATGTGCTTGGTTACGGAGATCAGGATCTCTGAAAAATATCCCAATGGCTCCACGAGGGAGCGACAGAGAACCTTTGAAACGAGAATCGAGCGTCTAGCCTCTACGCCACAGAGATCCCGAATCAGACAAGTAGAACTCCTAGTTGTTGAAGTACTGGTCTATTAGTTTCTCTTTTATCTCCATGACACTAGTCTATATCTGTGGCCCCCTGCAACATAAGACCGACTAGCTCAGATGGGAAATCGAAAATTATTGTTTAATGGGGGCTGGTTTTTATATATGTTTGAAAGAACATTGTACGCTTTTTTTGCAATTTTACTCAATTTTTTGAGCCCATGGTTATTTATTAATGAATAATGTTAATAATACTGATATTCCTTATTGTTAAACTTATTTGTAACATAAAAATAACCAGTGGCGGCTCGCGATGATTTTTGTTGGTGGGGCCAGACAAAATGTTCAGAAAAATCATGATTTTAGTTGTTATGTTTTAATTTATAAAATAATAAATACACGTTACACATTTTTTTGGTGGGGCCCGGTCCCAGTGGCCCTTAATGACGAGCCGCCACTGAAAATAACCTTGATTTAGCATGTTGTGTTGTTTTTCAAATGAATTAGTTTTTTTATACAACAATACTGGAATTCCGTGGATCAAGCGACAGTTGTGGTCTTATTGTCTAGAATTTTTTAACTGAGCCCGCTGGCATTATGTTATCGGAGGCTGTGTTATATCTAACTCTGAGGTCAACAATAGGATATCCAAAGCCAGTGCTGCGTTCGGAAGGTTACGTGTCACTGTGTGGGAACGGAAGGGGATAAGCATAGTCACAAAGCTGAAAGTTTACCAGGCCATAGTGCTAATCACGCTGCTGTACGCAAGCGAGACATGGACAGTGTATAGCAGACACGGAAGAAAATTAAACCATTTCCCACAAGCTGTCTACGCAGAATACTAAAAATAACTTGGCAGGACAAAATTCCAGATAGCGAAGTCCTCACAAGAGCAAAGATCCCAAGCGTCAACACCCTGTTGCAGAAGGCCCAATTGAGATGGGTCGGTCACGTTGCTCGAGTGCCTGATAAACGCAAACAGTTGATAAATCTCAAAACAGTTGATGTATGGCGAGCTTGAAGGGGGCAGACGTTTAGCTGGTGGACAGAAAAAACGCTTTAAAGACACTCCTAAAGTGTCTCTGAAATGCTTCGATATAGACATTACGTGCTGGGAATCCCTTGCGCAAGATCGCCAAATGTGGCGCTGTAACAACAAAAGAGGAACCGAATAGCTGAGAATCATCGTATTGTTGAGTCACAGAGAAAACGAGCAGCGCGAAAAGACAGAGCACACAACACGCACATGTCTAACCTTGATCATGTATGTCCCACCTGTGGTAGGGGATTCTGTTCTAGGATTGAACTCTACAGTCACCTCCGCACACACCAGAGAGGTGCAACAGCACACGTCTGAGATTGTTGTCATCATCGCTTGCGATGGACGGCTATTATATCTAACGTATCACATAGGGTAGTTTTGTTTGCTATGTCAGTGCTTTCATAGAGTTGCAAAACAAAATTGGAAGACGTCACAATTCTTTCTATCTTTCTTCCTTTCTCTAATATTGTTTTGCCTCATAGTGTCAGGATAAGAAGAGATTTCTAGAACAGGCTTTTGTGTGCGCTTAATAAATAGTGGCATTCACTGTCTCTGTTATTTCTGATGACCATCTTTTGCGCAGACGACATTTTGCTTTGCCTTCCTTTGCGTTCCCGGCCTAGACTGATGGACCAACTTTTATCATGAATTTTACTGTTGTTTTTAGGGACTCCGTTCCTCCGTACAGCTTTTCGCGAAACTCTGTGTGTTGTGGCCATGACTCTTTCCTTATTCCTGCTAACTGTTGACAGTCTTGCAAGACATGTTCTGCCGTCATGTCAGCCATTTTGCAGGGCACAGGCTAGTTGTGCCAATTTTAAATTTATGGAACATGTGGCTCTGAGCTTGTTGTGTCCAGTACGGAGGCGAAATATGGCAACTTGTTCACTTCGAGAGAGACCATAGTATCCTCTATTTTGCTTTGTATTCACTGTATCGATGTAGCATTGCTCTTTGATGAGCACTGGCTGTTGGTAATCTGCTTATGTGGCCGAACCATTTAATTTGTTTTTCTTGATGAAGTTCAACACTGATATTGTACCGACTTTTCTCCCGATGCCTTCATTTCTAACCGGTCTCTTCTTGTTACCTCAAGCATTCTGCGTAGACACTTCATCTCTGTCGTGACTAGTTTTCTTTCATAGTGTGATGTCAGCGTCCAGGTTTGGCACTGATAGCATAATGTAGGGAGAAAGACTGTGTTGTACAAAGCTCTTTTAATGTTCATGGTGACATTTTTGCCTTTCAAAACTGGTGCCATATTTGCCTTATGACTTGATTTATTCAATCAATCAAGTGCCATGCCTGTCGGCGTAGGCGATTATGTCTCTCCACAACTCTCTCTCTCCCTTCGTGCAGGTAATCAGTTCTGACGTCGATCTTTTGTCGAACCATGATGTCAGACCATCCAACATCTTCTTCCTCTGTCTTCCACGATCTCTCCTTCCCTAAAGTTTACCCGTTGTCACCAAATGTTCTAAACCTCCTCTTCGCTTTATATACCCGAGAAACCTTGATTGTCTGATTCTTATGATGAGGTTTCTTTGTGTGCAGGCCTGTTTTCTTAGCTGTCCATGGAATTTTCAGCATTCTTCTGTTAAACCTACACACGTGACTATGTCTCTAAACTTCAATTTACTTAGTATTACCTCTGCCTCCCAACAGTTTTCTTCAGATTAGGTCTGACCACCACAGATTTGTAGATTTCCGTACATAGCATAGTTCATAAGTACGGTTCCAACTTCACTGCAACGTGTCACCCCATAATTGCTCCGTTCCTGTGCCAATGAAAATCACACGAAATGCTAACAACTGTGAAATGTTTCCTGTGTGAACTAATTCCAGAATGAAACAGCCGCGTAACGCCACAATAAGAAACCTGCACCGCATAAAATGCATTTGGCCGTCGCTAATGTAGCAACACAAAACTGTTCATCACTTGAATTGCAGTTCTTGTCGAAGGGAGTACATAGCATAGTTTGTTTTGAAGGGTTGTTCCTGTTGACCAGATTTTCATTCTTACGATCATTAGTCTGGTCAGTCTTGCAAGATGCGATTTGGGGACTGCTTAGGTGCTCCACATGTGCAGGCAACCGTGAGATCCATTCTATGGAAGTGTGCTATCAGAACTTGGGGATCAAAATTACAAGTACCTCCTTCTTCTTCTTCGAACGCTCTATATCAACCACTACGTGTGATTTGTATGTGATGTGAGCCTAAGAATGATTGTATGTTGTGCCAGTTATGCACCTACAAGTGGGCCAGCACATCCAATTTCTGCTATGTTTTTATTTACTAGGGTAGCTTCCCTAGGTCCTACATCAGTCGCCTCTCACAACATGCCTTGTAGGCTGCAGTGTTACTATTTTTTGCTCCCCTGCGAGCCCCAGCAACATACGGTAACATAAAATATGGACAGGTAAGATAAAATAATGGACAGGTAAGATAAAATATGGACAAGGTAAGATAAAATATGGGAAAAGGGTAAGATAAAATATTGACAGGTAACATAAAATATGGACAGGTAACATAAAAAATGGACAGGTAACATAAAATACGAACAGGTAAAATAAAATAAATACGGACAGGTAACATAAAATATGGACTTCTTCTTTCTTCCCATTTACCAAATTTACTTTTTCTTTTATAGAAGTGTTGGGGGTGAAACGTAGTGATCTTGTGTGTGCTTGTTCTTCTCTTCCACCATTGACTTCTTTATAGAAGTGTTGGGGGTGAAACGTAGTGATCTTGTGTGTGCTTTTTTTAAGGCACTTTGTAAGCTGATATTCCTGTTAGTAAGACTGTTCTTGATGCCGTCGCTCCATCTTTTGCGTGGTCTTCTCTTGCCTTTTTACTCATTATACTTTTTCTGTGTGGCTCTCTGTGGTAGACGATACCAGGACATTCTGGTCAGGTGTCCAAACCATTTAATCTGTTGTTCTTTTATGAATTGCATGACTGGTTTCACATCCAGTCTACTTCTGATTTCTTCATTTCTAATTGTGTCTCTCATTGTCACACATGCAGCTCTTCTAAGACACCTCATCTCTGTCGTTATGATTTTCCGCTCATTAGCTGCTGTTATTGGCCATGTTTGACACTGGTAACATAGTATTGGCCAGAAAATTGTTCTTATGAGATTTGCTTTAATTGTTAGCGGTATCTATTTATGTGACAGCAGTGGTGTTAACTGTCCCAGTACTTGGTTAGCTTTTGTGCAAAGATTGCTGATTTCGCTATCGATACTTCCATCTGCTGTGAAAATTGCTCCTAAGTATTTGGCCTCAATTGTTTGTTTTATGTCTACGTTCTGGAGTTTTATTGTAAGGCTTTCTGGTTGTCTACTTATTGCCATTGTCTCTGTCTTTATTATATTTATTTTCATGTTGTACTCCTCACCCTTGATGTTGACTAAGCTCAAATGTTGTACTCCTTCCCTTGATGTTAGCTAAGCTCAAATGTTGTACTCCTTCCCTTGATGTTAGCTAAGCTCAAATGTTGTACTCCTCACCCTTGATGTTAGCTAAGCTCAAATGTTGTACTCCTTCCCTTGATGTTAGCTAAGCTCAAATGTTGTACTCCTTCCCTTGATGTTAGCTAAGCTCAAATGTTGTACTCCTTTCCTTGATGTTAGCTAAGCTCAAATGTTGTACTCCTTCCCTTGATGTTCTCTCTCTCTCTTTGCCTTTTACCCCGGGTTGGGGCATAGGCCCTCAACCAACTCATGCCAAGTCTTCCTATCTCTAGCTATCTCCTGCAGCTCCCTCCAGCTCTTCTTTATATTGTTGATCTCTGCCTCCAAATCTCGTCTCCATGTATTTCTCGGCCTCCCTTCTTTCGCTGTCCCTGCGGGTTCCAGGCAAGGACCCTTTTTGTTATATTCTCCTCGGTTTTCGCAAAGTGTGTCCTATCCAGCGCCAGCGTCTTTTTTAACCTGTTCGTTCACTGGAATCTGTCTTGTTCTCTCCATAAGTTCCTCATTTGTGACCCTATCATACCATCTTATTCCCTCTATTCTGCGCAGACACCAGTTGATGAATGTTTGCAATTTATGCGCTATTGTTTTAGTTGTTCTCCATGTTTCTGACCCATACAGTAGAACTGCTTTAACATTAGAGTTAAATATCCGAATTTTTGTTCTAGATTTGATTTCTTTGGACTTCCAAATGTTTCCCAGTGCAATGAAAGCTCCTTGCCTTCTGTATTCTTATTTTAACATCTCTATCTGTTCCACCCTCTTTGTCTACGTTGCTGCCCAAATATGTGTATGATTCTACCTCTTGAAGTGGATTTCCCAGGAGATCGAGTTGTCGTTTGCTTGGTTAATTCTCAATATCTTTGTCTTTCCCTTATGAATGTTCAGCCCTAGTTGCTGGGACCTTTGATTCAATGTGTTAAGCTTATCCTGCATCTGATTTTGTGTATGTGACAGAAGGGCTATATCATCAGCGAAGTCCAGATCATCTAGTTGCTCTGTCAGAGTCCATTGGATTCCATTTCTGGTGTTAGTTACTGTGGTCTTCATAATCCAGTCTATTGTCAGTAAGAACAACAAAGGTGATAGAAGACATCCCTGACGCACTCCTGTTTCTATTCCGAAAGTATCTGTTAGTTTACCTTCATGAAGAACTCTACATTTCATATCTGTATATGTTGCTTTTATTAGGTTAATAATTTTCTGTGGGATTCCATAATGCCTCATTAATTTCCAAAGGGTTTCCCTATCAATACTGTCAAAAGCCTTCTCATAATCAACAAATCCGATATAAAGTGGTGATTTCCATTCAATACTTTGCTCTATTATTATACGTAATGTGGCTATCTGGTCAGCACAGGATCTATTTGGTCGGAAGCCTGCCTGTTCATCTCTTAGCTTTATATCGATGGTATCTCTCAGTCTCTCCAGGATGACTCTGCTTAGTATTTTTCCAGGTACTGACAACAGCATTATTCCCCTATAGTTTTCACACTTCTGAAGGTCCCCTTTCTTTGGTAGCTTCACCAGGTATCCTTCTCTCCAGTTTGCTGGTATTTCTTCGGTCTCCCAGATTCTGCTAAATAATTTATACAGTATTTCTGTGGATGTGTTTATGTTGGCTTTAACCGCCTCTGCTGGAATACCATCTGGACCGGCCGCTTTTCCATCTTTTAAAAGTTTAATGGCTTTACTAATCTCCTCCTTGGATGGTTTCTCACAGTTGATGTCCAAGTCAATTTCTGCCGGTTGGATATCTGGGGGTTTGTAGGTGCTGGTCTGTTCAGGAGTTCCTTGAAGTATTCCATCCATCTTTCCATTTGGTCTCTAACATTAGTGATAGTTTTCCCACTACTATTTTTGATCAACCCATTTGATGGTCTGTATTTTCCTGCTAGCTTTCTAGTGATATTGTAAAGATCCCTAAGGTTTCCTTTTCCTGCAGCTACCTCTGCTTCTCTTGCTAGATCTTCTACGTATTGTCTTTTATCTAACTTTATTTGTTTCTTCACTTTCTTGCTAGCTTCTGTGTACTTTTCCTGGCTATGGCAGTTCTAGTTTTGCTATTATTTAAATCTGCTTTCCTCTTTTTCCTTTCTTCTATTTCCTTGAGAGTTTCTGGAGTTATCCATGCCTTATGATTCCGCTCCTTCTTTCCTAATACCTCTGTGCATGTTTCATTCCAAATATTTTGGCTTGCTGCCAGCATTCTTCCGCACTCACCTCATCTTCTAATTGCCGCAACACCTCATACTTATTAGAGACTGTGACCGTGAACTGTTCCTTTGTTTCTTGACTTCTGAGGTATCCTTCATTATATTGGTGTCTATGTTCATGGGATGTTATGTATCGCTTAAGCTTCAGTTTAATTTTACTTATCAGCAAATGGTGATCCGAATCTACATCTGCCCCCTTAGGACCCTTACATCTTGTAGATTTGACCTGAATTTCTTGTTTATGCATATGTGGTCAATTTGATTTTCTGTTCTGTGATCTGGTAATACCCAGGTTGCTTTATGTATTCTTTTATGTGGAAAGACACTTCCACCTATGACGTATTGATTCGCTGCACAGAAATTAGTGAATAGTTCTCCATTTTCGTTCATTATTCCTAGTCCGTGTTTCCCCATGATCTCCTCGTAGCCTATGTTGCCCGAACCTATTTTGGCATTGAGGTCACCCATCAGAATTTTGATGTTCCCATTTCTCTGATTACCTATAGTATTTTGAAGTTTTATGTAAAATTCCTCTTTTACTTTTTCCTCTTTATCATTGGTAGGTGCATAACACTGGGTCACATTCAAGAATACTTTCTTTTGGTGGTTCTGAATGTTGCTGTGATTATCCTAGGACTCACTGCTTCCCACTTTATTAGTGCAGTCTCCGCTTCTTTAGATAGCATTAAAGCCACTCCTTCACTATGGGGGCATTTTCTTCCATATGGCCTGAGAACAGCATTGTTTCTCCTGTGTTTAGACGTTGTTTGCCTGCACCATTCCACCTAGTTTCACATAATCCCAAGATGCCAATCCGTGAAATTTCATCTCATTTACAACCTGTGCTGTCTTTCCCATTTGATACATACTTCTAACATTCCAGGTGCCAATTCTGGAGCTTTTCCTAGGTGAAAGGAAGATAATCTGCGGTGTAGACTCCTTGCGGCTTTCTCTGCATCGCTTCATACCTCTTCTAGAAGAGCTTCCTTTCCTCTTGGCTGGCACAGTTTTTATTTTATTTTATGTGACTTGTTCATGGTTGGTTGGATTTGTGGCTAAAATTTTCTACTGGATAGGGTAGCCAGCCCTACGCCAAACCCCACCTTAGTCGCCTCTTACGACATGCCTTGTAGGTCGCAGTGCTGCTACTCTTTGCTCCCCTTGCGAGCCCCGGCAGCACACGGGCGTCCCTTGATGTTAACTAAGCTCAAATGTTGTACTCCTTTCCTTGATGTTAGCTAAGCTCAAATGTTGTACTCCTTCCCTTGATGTTAACTAAGCTCAAATGTTGTACTCCTTCCCTTGATGTTAGCTAAGCTCAAATGTTGTACTCCTTCCCTTGATGTTAACTAAGCTCAAATGTTGTACTCCTTCCCTTGATGTTAGCTAAGCTCAAATGGTTCTGGAGACCATTACCCACAGTTAAGTCAACTGGAAATGTTTTCTTCATTTCTAGTGTTACTACTGTGGTACATTATTACCTGGTACTTGACTCTGGTCTTCAGAATTGTTTTAATTGTGGAAATCAACAGTCGGAAACCTTGTGATTGCCTGAGAGAGTAGCTGTCTGCATACATTGTTTATGGCGTAGTATTTCAGGCACACATTACACACACACACACACACACACAAAATAGTTTTAAACGGGAACGCAAAGGAAGGTTCTGGAGAGATTCTTCATTTTCTGCAATCAGTACTTAGTCATCTTATATGGACAGGTAACATAAAATACGGACAGGTAACATAAAATACGGACAGGTAACATAAAATATGGACAGGTAACATAAAATAAATATGGACAGGTAACATAAAATAAATACGGACAGGTAACATAAAATAAATATGGACAGGTAACATAAAATAAATATGGACAGGTAACATAAAATAAATACGGACAGGTAACATAAAATAAATACGGACAGGTAACATAAAATAAATACGAACAGGTAACATAAAATAAATATGGACAGGTAACATAAAATAAATACGGACAGGTAACATAAAATAAATATGGACAGGTAACATAAAATATGGACAGGTAACATAAAATAAATATGGACAGGTAACATAAAATACGGACAGGTAACATAAAATAAATATGGACAGGTAACATAAAATAAATACGGACAGGTAACATAAAATAAATACGGACAGGTAACATAAAATAAATATGGACAGGTAACATAAAATACGGACAGGTAACATAAAATATGGACAGGTAACATAAAATATGGACAGGTAACATAAAATAAATACGGACAGGTAACATAAAATAAATATGGACAGGTAACATAAAATATGGACAGGTAACATAAAATAAATATGGACAGGTAACATAAAATACGGACAGGTAACATAAAATAAATACGGACAGGGGTCAAAAGGCTCATGAGGTCATGGTGGTAACATGAGCCAGGGTTAGCGAGAGGGCGCGCTAACCAAGACCCTGCCCCTAACCTCCACGCGGTGACCCTGGAAACATACTCTGGTTCTGGTCTGGCTAAGAGGGGCAGGGATCGGGGAGAGGAAATTACTGGTAGTGGTAGCAGTGCAATTACGGAAATACGATAAAGATACATACAAATAAAATGCACAATTCTCCTGACCGATGTCCAACAAGATATTGCCCAAGTCCCTGAACGCAAAGAAACAGCAACGAAACGTCTCAGACATGGATGAGAGGTGCATCCAGTGACCAAACGTATGCCCACGTAGGGCGAAGCTCGAAGCCCTGAGGAGGGGCAAACATTGCCAGCCCGCCGGCAAGAATAAATAAGACAGGACCGTAACGAATGAAAGTCTACCCTCGTGTTGGTGCGAGAGAAGATTGCAGCTGACCCCGCATTGGTAGCCTGGTGCAGATACATGTACTGGGCAAGGTTTGCCGAGCGCAAAAGAACAAGTTGCGTTTAGTGCATAACGAAACTACCCGCCCTGGGAAAACCGTGCAAGGTACTGTGCGATTAAAATTAACATCCCCGGAAGAACTGAGGTTGGTGATGCCTAACGGAACTGCCAGCCTTGGGGCAACTGGGCAAGGTTCGATTGCAGTCGTAACTAACATCCCCGGAATAACTGGGGCGGGTGATGGCGGCGAGCGCAAAATCCTCAGTTACGCTCATAGTGCCCACTGAAACGACCTCTACATTGTTTGTACTCGGCCCCATGCCAGTGCTTTCGAGGTTAATTGCAAATTGCCACGTACCGATACGCGGCTAGAAAAGGCTGAGAATGTTCCTTCCCCGGATCAAACTCAAAAATGTACGGTAAGCAAGGCCGACAATGTACGGATCAAACAGGAAGTGTAATAGTGTTATTGCTAGGCCAGTTCTCTCATCTCCTCCATCGGGAGTAATCGTAACTTATTTCGACAATGTTTCCCAGTAATGGCGGGCGTTGACAGCTGCGCAGAAATATTGTTGTAGTTTGGCAATTGTCACTTGATCTCAATTCAAAAACAGGAAGTTGTCAGTGTACATACACAGAGACTGTCAAATCGTGTTGTATTTTTGGCTTATGAGGGTATGAGTGAGTGTTGAAAATGTAACTGAAGTCCAGACTATTTGGCGACAATCTGGGTGACATCTGATAATTCATTGATGTCTTTGATTTCGTGAATCAAAGGAAACGGACCATATATATATATATATACCAGGGTCTAGCACATGCAGGGAGAGGTAAAACTGAGAAGACAGAGGGAGGTAAAACTGAGAAGACAGAGAGAGGAGAGGGAAAGACTGAGAAGACAGAGAGGATAGAAAGGGCCACAGACAGCAGAGTTAGATAGTGAGGCCAGAAAAGTAGAACAGATAGAGAGGAGGCCAGTAACCACACAGAGGTAGAGTCTGGTTGAGAGCCAGTAGCCAGTAAATTAGAAGTCACCACAAGATACTGTCTGGTCATACAGAAGACGGACAGAGAACAGTCAAGAGAACTCTGGCATAGACAGAAGCAGATAACTCTGGCACAGACACTAGCGCAGAATAAGAAAACCAGTAGAGAACTCCAGTAGGTATACGTTAGATACGGTCCAGACTTGAGACATACTGTCTCCTAATGACTATGACGTCATAATCAACAGTTCTAGAAGAATAGACCTTCGTGAGAACATCGCTGAGACATGTTGTCTCCCAAATGACTTTGAAGTCTTCATCTTCATCATCAGCAGTTCTAGAAGAATAGACCTTCGTGAGAACATCCGATGAGACATGCTGTCTCCCTTAATGACTTTGAGGTCATTATCATCTTCATCATCAGCAGTTCTAGAAGAATAGACCTTCGTGAGAACATCGCTGAGATCTTCGTGAGAACATCACCGAGACATACTGTCTCTTAATGACTTTGAGGTCATTATCATCATCTTCAGAGAACCCACAGTACTGGACACATAGACTTGTTTAGGAATATATCAAGTTGTGGTTATACTTCTTATGGATATAAGCCAGAGTGGAACGTTAGGTACGTTATATTAGAAACTACTTAAGTTAGAGATATTCTTTTAGGTGTTAAATATTTGTTTATATATACTAATTTTGTTGTTGGGTTTATGTTAGTTGTAATAATGTATTATACATGTTATTAAACAACCATGTATTTTTGTTGTTGTTGAAGAATAGTTAAATAAACATATAAATTTAAATATCGACTTGAGTAAGACAGAGACAGAGAGAGAGAGAGAGCATGTGGATACGAATGACTGAGATATACTAGTGACCAGGACACAGATCTCTCTTTCTTGCTTTACCGTGCTCGGTGTTGGCACGACTACCCACACTAGCACGGTACCTTTATGTCTTGCAGTGACTAGGATATTCTCCCATCCAAATCATTTCTTCACCCTAGTCCCCTTACTGTTACAGGTATTGAAAGATGGTTGCAGTGACCAGGATACTCTCCCCCAAATTGACTAGACTCGTTACTGTTACATAGGTATTGAAAGATGGTTCCGTGACCAGGATTCGAACCCCCTGGATTGACTATACTACCACTATACCACGACAAATAGAACACAATACTGACTCACAGATTGGACAAATAGGATAAGATTTTTTTCATATTTTGATACGGATAGGAGGTAATTAATTCTTTTTTTGGGGAAGATTTGTAGATTGGCAGTATGACAGAAGAAGGGACAACCTATGTTAGAAGGGGTAGCAGATTAAGAAATCCATTTTTTCTGGGGTTGGTATGTTACAATTGTGCTGGGATTGGGCACGTTAGCATAGAATGTACGTCTAGGAGGCTGGGGTTTGGAATAAGAAATAGACAGTATCATGTTGGACAGTTTAGAAATGATTGGATAAAGGCTGGGAGTGGCAGACATATAAGGAGAAGAGGGTCCTTTAGAGACCAAAGAATTTATGCTCTCAATTGTTTCAGGGAAATTAGAAACCAGAAAGGTCCAGACATTGAGATGAGACAAATTGAAGAACTTAAACAGCAGAACGCTGAACTCATAGATAGACTGCAGGCTAGTTCTGAAGAAATCAAATCTATGCGGGACACAATTGATGATTTACAGGAAAAGTTAGATAAGGTGGACCATTTAAGCAGAGGAAGGGAACTGAAGTATAGGGATGTTGCTGTCGGGGAAGATCAGAGTGAACAGGAGGAAATATATAGTTTAGAGATGGAGAGGAAAAAGGAGACTGCAGGATTAAAGAAGACGGTCAAAAATTTACAGATAGAAGTTAAAGAGAAACGAGATGAATTAGAGAAGTTACAGGAAGACAGGGACGATCAAGATGAATATATAGAGAGTCTACATGAGGAGATAAACGAGTTGAGGGATATACAATATGAAGAGATAAAAGAAGTCTGTAGTGTTGGAGTAGGCAGTGAGGAAGATATGTCAGTGTTAAAAGGAAGAAAAGTTGTTAATCGGGGAGAGAAAGGATTATCTAAGCGATACGAATAATCTACTTGATCGTATTCGGGAGCTAGACAGAGAACTAAAGAAGAGTAAGAAACAATCAAAAAGTTGATGTTAGCAGAGTATTGTGAAAAGTAGCACTGGGTGTGTGTGTGTGTGTGTATCAGTGTGATTATGAAGAGTTAGGATATATTATGGTGGATTTTGTGAGCACCGAACTATATTTTGAGAGAGAGTAGCACTAAATGTGTGTGCACTGAACTATGAGTGGTAAACATGAGGATTTACAGGGTGTCTGTAAAGAAATGAGGTGTAGATGAGAGTATGTTGAGGGTAATATTAGAATATGGTCCTTGTTGATGGGTATGATAGACAGACATACATAAATAGGACTGAGAGTGATTATATTGAATGCTATCATGAGAGAGGTAGTAAGTGAAGACTAACCTAAGCATGACATGTGCTTAGTGTAATGCTATTCATTTGAGACAGAGGGATAGTAAGAAATATTGTGGGTATTTAGAAAATACTGTGAGACATGCTTTGGGCATTAGAGATATGCATTATGCTAACTTAAGAAGTGCGCTTGAAAATATGTTGTGTGTACATTGGAGGTAGAGTTGTGTGTTAAGGTAGTGCAGTGGGCACTCATATGAGGTGTACATTATAGGCGATCATGATACATAACTACAGAGAGATGGTGAAGCGTATATTAGAGACAGTGCATTGTGTATGCATCTGTTTTGGGAGCTATTTGGGGGAATAGTGTGATGAGAACGTGATAGTGTGGAGAAACTATTAGAGATGGAGAGAGATTGAAAGACAGGAGGACCATTCCTTGCATTTTTGTGAAAGATGCTATACAATAGTGTAAAACTCGAGAGGTCCGTGTTTTGCTCTGACTATTGAATCACATTTTTGGAGGGGGAAATGGAGCACACAGTTAACTAGAATGTAACTAGTTGTCACCGCTTAACATTTGTTATGACATATGGTAATATGTAATGATCGGAACTTGGCTTTGATATGTTTTTTGTTAGTAATGAAACATGTTCATTTTGGTTTGTAAAATGATTAGTTATGTGAAATAATTTCAATGTTGACAAATATGTATTATGTTATGATGATGTTAGTTTAATTTTTTTGTAATATATGAAACAAAGAAAAATAATTGTAATGTGGAAGATGCTTGAGAAATGTCAATAACATGCGGTATATAACACGTTTTTGTGTGGAAATGTTGATGTACTTTTGTATTGCAGGAATATTTTTCCTCAGGAAGCTTATGTTGTCTGGTTGAAGTGAAATAAAATAGAGGAATAAATTAGGAAGGAATGGCATAATTAATACTCCGGAGAAGTAACCCTTTCCATTGTTTCGAGTGATAGCGACAAGTTTGATGACAGCGAAAATGTTTTGGCGGTCGAACATTTGTCAAAAACAGACTCACCTAAACTTTTGACGAAGTGACAATTAACGAGCGTCAACCTGAATTTCGTGTGCACTCATCGAGAAGTAGTGTTTGTTTGGACAAGATCAAAGAGAAAATTGGTGCGAAGTGTTACCATTTATTTTATTTGGAGTGAAGTACTTCAATTGTTCAATTTGATTTTTTGATGTCAACACATTTGTTATGTTTAATATATGTTAATGTGTAATGATGACCCGTCTTTGAGAATAAAGGCCTTAGATTTGAATTTATTGCAGGGATTCTAAAACTGTATGGAACATTTAATTTTGTTGTTTTTTTTTGGAAATCACATGCAAGGGTTCTAAAACTGTATGAAAATATGCTTTGTGGTTGCAAGGGATTCTAAAACTGTAATATTGTTGTTGCTATGTGACTTAGCATTTATATTTTGTTTATAATTGATTTATTTTTATTGGTTGTATGATTTAAATGTGTATATTATATTTGGGAGAGATCAAAGGGAGGTACAGCGATAAGCTTGGGTACTAACCAGGAGCAGTAATCACTATCTGTGGGAACCCAGAGTAAAGTTGAAGCACAAGAGGAGAAGCCTGAAAACACTTAGTTCCCATTTATGTGTGGACCTTACATAACCTGCGTTGCCAAGATGTTTGAGGAGAGCAAAGGTGTTCGATAACCTTTCTGATATTTTTTAAGAGGAAGACTTTGAATATTTTTTGGTTAAAATTTTTTTAATTGGTTTGAATTATATGAATGTTTATTGATGTGGTTGTTTGATATATTGTTATTGTTTATGATGTATATTGATTTGAGATGCACTGTATGTTATCTAGATGATACTTGAAAAACATATTGGATTAGTAACCCAATATCTTTTTTTATAGGTGGGTAAGGAATGTAATAGTGTTATTGCTAGGCCAGTTCTCTCATCTCCTCCATCGGGAGTAATCGTAACTTATTTCGACAATGTTTCCCAGTAATGGCGGGCGTTGACAGCTGCGCAGAAATATTGTTGTAGTTTGGCAATTGTCACTTGATCTCAATTCAAAAACAGGAAGTTGTCAGTGTACATACACAGAGACTGTCAAATCGTGTTGTATTTTTTGGCTTATGAGGGTATGAGTGAGTGTTGAAAATGTAACTGAAGTCCAGACTATTTGGCGACAATCTGGGTGACATCTGATAATTCATTGATGTCTTTGATTTCGTGAATCAAAGGAAACGGGACCATATATATATATATATATACCAGGGTCTAGCACATGCAGGGAGAGGTAAAACTGAGAAGACAGAGGGAGGTAAAACTGAGAAGACAGAGAGAGGAGAGGGAAAGACTGAGAAGACAGAGAGGATAGAAAGGGCCACAGACAGCAGAGTTAGATAGTGAGGCCAGAAAAGTAGAACAGATAGAGAGGAGGCCAGTAACCACACAGAGGTAGAGTCTGGTTGAGAGCCAGTAGCCAGTAAATTAGAAGTCACCACAAGATACTGTCTGGTCATACAGAAGACGGACAGAGAACAGTCAAGAGAACTCTGGCATAGACAGAAGCAGATAACTCTGGCACAGACACTAGCGCAGAATAAGAAAACCAGTAGAGAACTCCAGTAGGTATACGTTAGATACGGTCCAGACCTGAGACATACTGTCTCCTAATGACTATGACGTCATAATCAACAGTTCTAGAAGAATAGACCTTCGTGAGAACATCGCTGAGACATGTTGTCTCCCAAATGACTTTGAAGTCTTCATCTTCATCATCAGCAGTTCTAGAAGAATAGACCTTCGTGAGAACATCCGATGAGACATGCTGTCTCCTTAATGACTTTGAGGTCATTATCATCTTCATCATCAGCAGTTCTAGAAGAATAGACCTTCGTGAGAACATCGCTGAGATCTTCGTGAGAACATCACCGAGACATACTGTCTCTAATGACTTTGAGGTCATTATCATCATCTTCAGAGAACCCACAGTACTGGACACATAGACTTGTTTAGGAATATATCAAGTTGTGGTTATACTTCTTATGGATATAAGCCAGAGTGGAACGTTAGGTACGTTATATTAGAAACTACTTAAGTTAGAGATATTCTTTTAGGTGTTAAATATTTGTTTATATATACTAATTTTGTTGTTGGGTTTATGTTAGTTGTAATAATGTATTATACATGTTATTAAACAACCATGTATTTTTGTTGTTGTTGAAGAATAGTTAAATAAACATATAAATTTAAATATCGACTTGAGTAAGACAGAGACAGAGAGAGAGAGAGAGCATGTGGATACGAATGACTGAGATATACTAGTGACCAGGACACAGATCTCTCTTTCTTGCTTTACCGTGCTCGGTGTTGGCACGACTACCCACACTAGCACGGTACCTTTTATGTCTTGCAGTGACTAGGATATTCTCCCATCCAAATCATTTCTTCACCCTAGTCCCCTTACTGTTACAGGTATTGAAAGATGGTTGCAGTGACCAGGATACTCTCCCCCCCACAAATTGACTAGACTCGTTACTGCTACAGAAGTTCGGGTCTGAACATTGGCGAAGGCCGATACTTTACACTGTGTCTTATACGAGTAAGACGCCGTCCGAGGATAAGCTTACAAGCCCGAGAAATATTTCTCAGTCATTGACCGAAACAGCGTAACTCACTGTCCCGGCGTAGATCACAAAGCCCAAAAATACGGCAAAGCTGATCGCACTTTGGGAAAGCTCACCCTAGTAAATCAAAGCTGGCTGAAAACGAACACCCCACCGAAGGATAAGCAACTGGGCTCCAATAGGTGCTGAAGGCTGGTGCACGTACATTACGTTGGGTGTTTGGCTGTTTATATATCACAATGAGAATGATTAAAACAGGCCTAGAACGATCGAAGAAGAAGAAGAAGAAATACGGACAGGTAACATAAAATAAATATGGACAGGTAACATAAAATAAATACGGACAGGTAACATAAAATAAATATGGACAGGTAACATAAAATATGGACAGGTAACATAAAATAAATATGGCCAGGTAACATAAAATAAATACGGACAGGTAACATAAAATAAATATGGACAGGTAACATAAAATAAATATGGACAGGTAACATAAAATAAATATGGACAGGTAACATAAAATACGGACAGGTAACATAAAATAAATACGGACAGGTAACATAAAATAAATACGGACAGGTAACATAAAATAAATATGGACAGGTAACATAAAATAAATACGGACAGGTAACATAAAATAAATATGGACAGGTAACATAAAATAAATACGGACAGGTAACATAAAATAAATATGGACAGGTAACATAAAATATGGAAAGGTAACATAAAATAAATACGGACAGGTAACATAAAATAAATACGGACAGGTAACATAAAATATGGACAGGTAACATAAAATAAATATGGACAGGTAACATAAAATAAATACGGACAGGTAACATAAAATATGGACAGGTAACATAAAATAAATACGGACAGGTAACATAAAATAAATACGGACAGGTAACATAAAATAAATACGAACAGGTAAAATAAAATATGGACAGGTAACATAAAGTAAATACGGACAGGTAACATAAAATAAATACGGACAGGTAAAATGAATCAAGAAAACTGAAGAGTAAATAATGAAGTATTTATGTCAAATAATACCATCTTCCAATGATAAACATGAATATATATCAGAAAATGAAATATCATATAATTATCATCAACAAAAATATCTCAGGTAAAAGCTGGCAAGTCTTTCAATTTGATTTATTCAAGCCTGACAATGTATGTCTGTGTGGGGTATACAGGGTATCTACACAGTATGGACGAGAGCCGCAGTAGTGTAGTTGTTGGTGAACATCCTTCTTAGGCTAGTGGTGGGTCAGGGTTCAATTCCACAAGTAGGCGTGGAATTTTTTCCAACCTCAGGTCGACCCAGTCCCAATTGGGTATCAGGAAAAGCTCTAGGAAATAAAGGTGGCCTGCGTGATGTTGACCACATCACCCATCGTGTGCCGACAGTCAATGTTGACCACATCATACATCGTGTGCCGACAATCAATGTTGACCACATCACTCATCGTGTGCCGACGGTCAATGTTGACCACATCATCATCGTGTCCGACGGTCAATGTTGACCACATCATACATTGTGTGTCGATGGTCAATGTTGACCACATCACTCATTGTGTGCCGACGGTCAATGTTGACCACATCACTCATTGTGTGCCGACAGTCAATGTTGACCACATCATCCATCGTGTGCCGACGGTCAATGTTGATCACATCACCCATTGTGTGCCGACGGTCAATGTTGACCACATCATCCATCGTGTGCCAACGGTCAATGAAAAATACGGACCTAACGCTGTATTCAAGTTGAATGCATTTGAAAATAGATGTCTGTGAAAATAATGAATATAAAATGGAACGAATTCAGAAGAAGTGATGAAATCAGAGACATGTCTGGTCAACCACTAGTGACAACTGTTATAAGAAAGAGAAGATGGAGATATGTTGGGCACACCTTGAGGAGAAATGATCAACGAATATCAAAGCAGGCATTGAAGTGGGATGCAAAGGGTTCAAGAAAGAGAGGTCGACCTAAAGAGACCCTGAAACGAACTTTGCTGAGAGAGGCAGGAAATATCGGTCTCAGTTCCATGGATGAGATTGAGCGAGTTGCCCAGGATAGAGCGGTATGGAGAAATTACTTGCAGGCCCTATGTAACATATAACAGTACGAGAGGAATTATTATTATTAACACTGTATTGCCCTATAGACCACATGGTATAAAAAGGTTCCTGTACTTTTTACTTACAGAGTATGGACAGAGCTGATATCGTCAATGCAGTTGCACGTTCATTTATGTGATATGGGCGAGTCTCAGGCACTAGAACGAGTACGAGAAATATTAGTTAAGTTTGGATATGCCAGACAGTGTCGTCTTCGTGGCAGAGAGACGCCTGTGTGTTACAGGTGCCCGTTTAGGGAGCAAAGAATAGTAACACTTCGACCTACAAGGCATGTCGTATGAGGCGACTGAGGTAGGGACCTCGCCCAAGTGGTTGCCGGGGCCCAAATTTGGGAGTAAAGAATAGAACCACTATTACCTGCCATGCATGTCGTAAGAGGCGAGTAAGGAGGTTAGGCTGAAATTGGATGCACGTGTCCTAAACGTGTAGAAATCTATACATTTAGGGACCTACCAAACCAATGTGCAACGTGTACAGTCATAGTCATTAGTCTCTTTGTCTCAGGAGACAATAGGTGTTGCGTCACGAAGAATGTTCTGTGCTGAATCACAACGTTTCATGT
The DNA here is from genome assembly GCA_020796225.1 of Arion vulgaris. Classification (NCBI taxonomy): domain Eukaryota; kingdom Metazoa; phylum Mollusca; class Gastropoda; order Stylommatophora; family Arionidae; genus Arion; species Arion vulgaris. Next base: position 17,263,071 of record CM036778.1, on the reverse strand, counting down.
GGCTGTAATGGCCTATTCTGGAGTGGCAATCCTTGCCACAGTTGCTGCAGGTAAAACTGGAGACTAGAGCCGATACATGGGATGTTCTCTCTGCTCTCTGTGCTCTCTTTTGCCTCCACATGTGATGTTGTTTTTCTTCTTTTCTTTTTTGAGCCGTCCCTCACTGCCGCTCGCCATGCTTGCCTGTCTTTGGCCAGCCGCTCCCAGTGTTTTTGTCTATGCCGCATGAAGTTAGATCACGCTTGCAGGTGTCAATGAAACGTAATAATGGGCGCCCATACTGTCTAGCAGCAGATGCGACTTGACCATATAGAATGTTCTTTGGGATTCTATCATCGCTCATTCGGAAAAAACGTGTCCCAGCCATCTGAGACGTCACTGACTCAGTAAAGTGTGCATGCTTGGAATGCCAGCACTGTTCAGGACTTCTATATTGGAGATGTGATCTTGCCATCAGATAATCTCTCCGTGATGCATGCCTGGGCGATTTTTATGGAGTAGCTGAGTTGCCTCGCTGATAGAATCCAGAGGAGTGCAAGCACGACATCTGCTATCAGCAAAGTGTACACGTTCTTGGCAAAGATCAAACATATCACAAAAGTGATTAAAATTGGTCGTAAGGAACAAACGCAAAGAAGGAGAAGGTAGGGACCTAGGGGAAACTACACTAGTAAATAAAAATCATCGCAGAAATCGGATGTGCTGGCCTACTTGTAGGTGCATAACTGGCGAACGCTACAATTGCTCTTGGGCACAGATCACATACAAATCACACAGAGTGGTTAACAGTGGTTGATATGGAGCGTTCAAAGATGAATAATTTTGTTCTTCCAAGAACAAGAACTTATCACACTCCATCAATAATTCTCTATAATTCGTCACTCCTGTTGTGTCGTTGTTGATAAAGGCCTTTTGGTCGAAACGTTGCTGTTTATCGTCACTGTTTCTGTATTTTGTAAAACTATAGTACTTTGTTTGTACGTGTTTCGCTACACTCCACCAACAAAATTTCTCAATATTTGCCAGTTGTTGTGTCCCCTGCTTCATCCAACATCATCATCACGTTCAAGTTTTTCTTCATATTCTGTTACCACCATTCTTTCAGCCATCTCCCAGGAAGCATCTTTCTTCTTCTTTTCCCTAATCCTGTTTTGTCTCACAGCATCAGGATAAGAAGAGATTTCTAGAACCGGATTTTATGTGCGCAATAGTATTTTTCACCAGAGAGAGGGCCATGTTTTTCAAGACTCTGTTATTTCTGTGATCCACCTTTTGTTTTGTATCCATTGTATCAGAGCAGCATTGCTCTTTGAGGTGCACTGACTTTTGGTAATCCGTTTATGTAACCAAACTATTTAATTTGTTGTTTCTTGATGAAGTTCAGTACTGATGTTGTACCTACTTTTTCCTGATGTCTTCATTTCTAAACCAGTTTCTCGTCGATACCCCCAACATTCTGCGTAAACATTTCATCTCTGTCGTGACCAGTTTTTTTTCTTTCTTTCTCGAATCCTGTATGCCTCACAGCGTCAGGTCAGGAAGAGATTTCTAAACGGGCCCTAGTATGCGCTTCGTAGATAGTCTCTTTCGTCGCCTCTGTTATCTCTGAAGTCCATCTTTTGCGTGGCCGGCCTTTTGTTTGTACCCATTGTATCGGAGCAGCATTGCTCTTTGGGGTGCACTGTCTGATGGTAATCTGCTTACGTGGCGAACCATTTAATTTGTTGTTTCTTGATGAAGTCTAGTACTGATGTTGTACCCACTTTTTCCTGATGTCTTCATTTCTCATCCGGTCTCTTCTTGTTACACCCAGCATTCTGCGTAAACACTTCATCTCTGTTGTGACTAGTTTTCTTCTATTATTTGATGTCCTCGTCCAGGTTTGGCACTGGTAACATAATGTGGGGAGAAAGATTGTGTTGAACATTGCTCTTTTTGTGTTCATGGTGACATGTTTGCATTTTAAAATTGGTTTTCTTCCATTGTCTTTTGTCTATTGTCTTTTCCCAGGTAGATGATGGAATTGGTTGTCCACTCTTGCCGTTAAGCATAGGGGTGGGAGCTTTAATTTGCGTTCTAGGGCCACATGAGTCGCCTTTGTTGTGTTATATCCGTGTTTATTTAATGTGGTCTTGATATTGTCTACCCATCTTTTTTTTGGTCTTCCCTAGGCCACCACCGTTCGAAAGCAATGGCAAACTACTGAACGTAATAATGCCTATAAAAATCACAAACAGCATTAAAAAGCTGGGGTTGGTTCGCAAAGTCTTGTAAAGGATATGCAATTAACTTTTTTTTAACAAATAAATAATGATATATATAATTCTAATACCTGAACTCTTTTTAGTGTATGCTGTTATTGGTGGTTGGCTGTATTCCATTCTCATTAAATGTCCAAACCACTGCATTTGTTGTCTTTCAATGTATTCGGTGCATGCAGTTATACCCACTCTGCTTCTATTGTCTTTATGTCATAATCTATCTTTCCTGGTGACCCCCAGTGCCTTCCTCAAGCATATCATTTCACATGTTTTCTTCTATCGTTTGATATCAGCGTTCAGGTTTGGCCTTGATAGCACTAATAGACTTGCTTTCGCCCGAGTGGTTACCAGGGCCCAAATTGGGGTTAAAGAATAGAACCACTGTTACCTGCCATGTATGTCGTAAGAGACGAGTAAGGAGGCGGGGCATGGGGCTAGCTACCCCACACCGTAAAAAACACTAGATGGCTACAGAACGGAGAGCAAACCAAGTAAACGCTGTTTGAAACCAGACACATCGCTGAAGGATAAGCACCAGAGCTCTAAATGGTGCTGAAGATGTGACGTAAAACACACCAATGATAAGGCTGCATGAATCAGATTTCCACATGAATAGAATTTATGGGAAATCTGGTACATCGTGATCGCGAGAAGAGAGACTTGCTGTAAGACCTGTTCAGCACCAACAACTAGAACAAAGAATAAAAAATACCATCTCCCATTAAAGAAAAGATGAGGAAAACTTCAAGCAAAAAAACAGTTTGTGAGTTTGAGTTTCATAAATACTGTTTCATAATAATACAGGCATTTAGTTGTGAATGTCAGAGGTGTCGAAATAATTAAATGCAATTATAATGGAATGTATCACTCTTTTAATTTCTTCTTCTGCTTGTTCTGTACTTGTTTGACTGCAGGAACTACAGGACTTGCTTCATTTACTGGATGTCCGTCTTCATCTCGAGCAGGTTGCCAATTTAGTGGTTGTCTCCGGTACATTCCCCACGGAACCAACATCAGCTGACAATTAAAGAGGATATATTTATCAATAATAAAATAATATAACAAAATAACTACATGGGAAATGTGTTGCCTACGAAAAGTTACCAACAACACAAGAAAAGAGAGTTACCAACATCAGCATAAGAAAAAAGTTGGGACAGAACCTTGTTTGAATTACATTGAGAAACAAAGAATGAAGTGGTTTGGCCACTTTCTTCTTCTTCTTCTTCTTCTAACCAGGGCTGCGAGTTTTCACTCTTGGGCAGCCAATGCCAGTTTGTAGAATCTGCATGTGTTCTGTAATTGTGGGAGACTAGTGTAAAGTGTATTATGAACAGATGGGTGTGGTGGGAGGAGTTCTTGTCTAGCTTTATGTAGTCCAGGACATTCAAGCAAGATATGCTGTAGTCTCACATGAATGACTGCACTTTCTACAGTGTGGTAGGTGTGTGGGATTTATTCTGTGTGGTGGTAATTCAGTCCAACATGTCTTGTTCTTAACTGGAAGGTAGTGCTTTGATCTTTTCGTTGTACTAGATTTATATTGTCCTTGTGGTTTGGTCTATTCATCTCTGCATACATGTCCCGACCAGTCGTCCCCCTAACCCATCGGTTCAGCCAATCTTCTCTGGAGTTGTTTTTCAGAATCTGTTTTATACTTTGTATGCTAACAGCTTTGTCTATTTGTGGTTTTGAGTTTGGCCACTTAATAAGAATACATCCAAACTCCACAGTATACAGAGTCTTCTACAACAGAACATCAGGAAAGAAGGCGAGAGGAAGACCAGAAAAAGATGGTTAGATTGCATAGCAGAATCCTGTTAACCCTTTGAACCCTGGCCAACTATACCTTAAAACCCTCTCCCTGGGCTCCTGAGCAAAAACAGCACATATCAAAATTGTTTGAAAAACAAGATAGATTGGCAGAATTAAGTGTCCTATAATTTTTATCGACTTACCCCATCTCCAGTATTCCTGCTTACTATGCCAGTCTTCCCAACATGTAGATCCTTCCTTTAGACACAGGAAATTTTGACAGAATATTTCACCAAAATTGTGTCTTCATTTTCTTGACTGGTCTGTCTTTGTAATCCATGTTTGGAAAGTCACGGACATGTTTGTTATATTTGAACATCAGTCGTTTCAAATAATTCTTCTTCTAAATGATCATCCGACTCACTTTCGATTTCGTTATCAGAATAATCATATTCTAAGTCTAATTCATCTTCAGAATCATTTAAAAGTTCAACAGCTTGCTCTGTTGTCATCCTTTTCGAGTGACCATTTCCGAAATTTTCAGCGTGTCGTTTCATCTTTTTTTAAATTAATAAACAATTATCAAATCACTATGTTTCAAAACACGATGCAAACCGCCATTTAGATAAACCTTTAAGGGAAGCATTTCCTGTGTTTGACGTCACACTAGTACACAAGTTATCGCTGAACACCGACAAATAACGAGGAGGGGTTCTCATCCCGAAAAGGTAGGCACCCCGGGTATATGTGTACCAATGATAATACCGTAATATCGGGAGGGCGGGTTCAAAAGGTTAAAGAGCAAAAATAACACTCACGCCACTAAAACAGCGTGTGACAAAAACAGAAAACCATGACACTGGGCAACAACCTGGTAGCAGTGTGACAACAAAAGAAGAAGTTATTTACCAATAGTAACAAATAAATGTGGCTTCTGTGGCTTAGGGGATAGTGACTCTGTCTATTAACCCCGACGTTCTGAGTTCGAATCAAGCTGCAGACAGTTTGGTTGCAAATTGTTTCGCATGGATTTTTACAAAAGGATGACGGCACCACCCATTCAGAAAGCAATGGCAAACTACTGAGCGTAATAATGCCTAGAAAATCACAAACAGCGTTAAAAGCTTGGGTTGATTCACAAAGTCCTGTAAAGGATATGCAATTAACTTTTTTTTAAACAAATAAATAATGATATATGTAATAAATCAGTAACAGTAAAAATCACATTAGTAACATCATTCAATGGATGGTTAGTTGATTAGTTAGTGCTTTAGTTAGTCAATCGTTTATTTTGCTAGTTCGCCGTGTGTTGTCGGGGCCCATGGATAGAGCTGACATTCTGAACGCCCTCATAGAGTGTGGCCGCAAAGAGGGTTTTCATTTTAAAAACTATATGAGCAGATTAGAACAAGTTGTCATTCTGCGACTTAGAACAGGACACAATCGACTTCGCAGCAACATGTATACAAAATTCAAGATTGGCAATTCAGCCATGTGGACAGGCACATCAGACTGCAGAGCACATACTTCAAGATTGTCCCGAATATGATATACTGAGGCAAACTCACTGTCCTAACAAAACAACACACGACAGAAACTAAAAAGACCTCTGCATGAGATTCAAAAGCCAGTGAAGTTTATACAAGTGACAACATTGAATATATAGAAAATATTTCAAGAGAACAAAAGGAAGGAAGGAAGCTCTTTTTCCACTGGTATCTGCTGAGTTGATACAGGGTGTTCAAGATAATTGCAGCCCCATTGACAAATCGAAAGTTGCCAGATAAACTATCGTGTTGTGTTTATTTACTATTTAAACCGGTTCTGACTAGCTGTCCTACGTCACATTTGTTCATCGTTCCTTCCTGCACTACAATTACACACCATCACACAACCTTGACCTATACTACGTCATAACTGAACCTTCTCATTTCCATACATATATGCCACATTAGCTCCATTCATAGGCTGCTTTTAAGTTGAACACCCTGTAGTTTGTAATCTTATCATACCATCTCAGTCCCTCTATTCTAAATAACACTTGTTAACCCAACTAACCAAATAATGTCAAGAGATGATGATGCTTGTCCATCACAGACAATGATGATCACTATTTTTAATCCAAGGGAATGTAGTTGCGTTATGTTTGTCTATGTGTGCTATTTGATGGATGAAAGGGTTACTTGTGCGATGATTTGATGTAAAGTGACAAAACTGTTGCAAGTTCGACAATGTCCCTCTCTTGTCCAATTCCTTCTATGTCCAGCAGCAGGACAAAGTCAAGACGGCTGGAGAAGGATCAGGGTGCAGTGGATGGCCAGGGCATACTACAAGCTTGGCATGCTCACTATGCTCCGCAACGTAACGCTGGTAGGCGCCGTCTTGCCTATTGAACCAGAGTATGTTTTATTCTGCCGAGTCCTATTCTGCCGAGTCCAGTCTTCGCATGCAGGGTTCAGGAGATGATACATTTATCTTATTGACTGATTGAACCATCATCATTGCACTTGGGTGAGTAACCATGTGTGCTCTGATCTCTTTCTTACATAGGAAGATCTCAGCTGCAATGCCCAAGCTCCGTAGTACAGGGTGTTCAACTTAAAAGCAGCCCCAGTGATAAATAGAAATTTGCCAGGTACACATTGCATCTCGTCTATTTACTATTTAAACCGGTTCTGACTAGCTTGTCCTACATCACACTTGTTCATCGCCCCTTCCCGCACTACAATTACACACCATCACACAACCTTGACCTATACTATGTCATAACTGAACCTTCCAATTTCCATACATATATGCCAGATTAGCTCCATTCACAGGCTGCTTTTAAGTTGAACACCCTGTACAATCGAGGGTCCCCAATGTAATTTTTAAAATGGTGAAAAAATTTTTGTCTTCATTTTATTTTTAATTTCTTCCAAATGAATTTTGCCCAGGCATCGGCTTTCCAGCCTGCTCTTCTCGATTTTGAACTGCCAAGGATTCTTTTATATGCTGAAATTGAACACGGGACGTATGTTTTCTCATCCGTCTCTGATAAGACTTGGAATTCTATCTCACCTACACTGAAATCAGGGATCTCTGGAAAATATCCAAATGGCTCCACAAGGAAGCGAACCGGTTACCTTCGGCATGAGAAGCGAGCACCTAACCTCTACGCTACAGACACCCCAAATTTATCTCAAATACATTGTAGTACAACTTACCACAGAAGAAATTAAAGATCCAAGAAATACAAAGGCTATTGCATCTGAGATTTGCTGCGTGATATATCCTCGTATAAAACCAATAACCTAAATGGAATAAGGATATAAACAAGATGAGTACGATAATAAATCAAATAATTGTTAAGACAGTTTTACATCGTTCTTTGCTCGCCTAATCAGCATGTTCATAGCGCGCTGGACGACTGGTGACAAGCCCTCTGCGAGTGCTGTTCAATTCTGCGGGCTAGCATAAAATATACAGGTTCTCCAGATTTACGGTGTTCGTGGCACCGAACCGAAGGATTGCGATAACCATGATACCAAGCCGAAGATCAAGTGCTTCTGGACTGAAAAAAAAATCTTCCTTTCTTCTGTCCTTCTCTGCTTTTTTTGCCATTAGGTGTAGCAGGTTTAACTGGTGATCGGTTTTCGAGATGATGCACACTAGGTCGCTTGATATGCTGTGGTATTGTGGAGTTTTAGGATGTCTGTAACTCCATCAACCCATCTTTTTCTTCGTCTGCCCCTTCCTCTTGATGATTCCAGCTTCAGGTTTTACATGCTCTTATTAATTATCTAGAAACTTCATTTTTGTCCCTGGGCACGCAGGAGACAGAGGTAATGAACGAGCTGATAGATTGGCTGGCATGGCTACGATATCAGTGGAAGCTGCAATGGACCGAAATGACATTCTTAACATGCCACATGTTGCCTGGGCCCGCAAGAGGAACAAAGAATAGTAACACTGCTACCTATAAGGCATGTCATAAGAGACGACTGAGGTAGCTGCCAAGAGAAGCTACCCTAGTAAATAAAAAGCACTGCATAAATCGGATGTGCTGGTCTACTTGTGGACGCATAACTGGTACAATGTACAACCACTCTTAGGCTCGGATCACATACAAATCACAAAGAGTGGTTAACAAGAGGTTTATATGGAGCATTCAAAAAAGAACATTCTTAATAGAGAGGAGCTTCTTTTCGACAGAGGAGTTTCAGGGTTAAGTATCCCAGTTGCTGACCAGATTGAGAGAGATTGATGTCAATATTGGTACAGCCCAAAAAGAATGACATACCAAATATGCAAAGAGATTGATTAATCAACATCGAACTGGAGTGTTGGGCCGTTAGACACTACTGGATTTGTTGAGGCGGAGATCAGAACACCTATGGACATGTCTGGAGTGCTATGATAATAGTCTTCATATAACTGATCCAGAAACTAAACTGTGTATTCAATTCTTCTTCTTCTTGGAACGCTCCATATCGACCACTTGTTAACCACTGTGTGATTTGTATATGATCTGAGCCTAAGAGCAATTGTACATTGTGCCATTTATGTGCCTACAAGTAGGCCAGCCCATCCGATTTCTGCAATGCTTTTTATTTACTAGGATAGCTTCCCTAGGTCCCTAAATCAGTCATTTCTTACGACATACCTTGTAGGTCACAGTGGTACTATTCTTTGCGTCCCTAGCAGATCCCAGTACAACACGGGTGTATTCAATTCAAGAATCACCCGAGTGGTTACCGGGGTCCAAACTGGGGTCTAAAGAATAGAACCACTGTTACCTGCCATGCATGTCATAAGAGGTGACTAAGGAGGTTGGAGTGGGGCTAGCTACCCCACACCGTAAAAAACACTAGATGGCTACAGAACGGAGAGCGACCAGTAACGCTGACTGAAACCGGACACATCGCCGAAGGATAAGCACCAGAGCTCCAAATGGTGCTGAAGATGTGACTTAAACACACCAATGCTAAGGCTGCATGAATCAGATTTCCACATGAATAGAATTTATGGGGAGATCTGGTACATCGGTCTAGGCGGAGATCGCGAGAGAGAGAATTCAAGAATAACAATGGAGTCTGATACTGTCTCTGAAGCATTTTTGCTGACTGGCACAACAAAAAGAAGCCAATTGGTTGGGCTGAAAATCAATCAGAAGAAAACAGTAATAAAAAGTTTGAACATGATCCCCTAGCACCGGTCAAACTAGAAAATAAAATCCTTCCAAACACAACTGCTTTCACATATCTTGCAAGTGCTGTCAACCATGAAGGAGGAGCTGGATCTGACGTCAAAAGCCAACTGAGTAGTGCATTCATCCAATGTCCTTCTAGTCTGGCTCCAATCCAATGTCCTTCTGGTCTGGTTCCAATCCAATGTCCTTCTGGTCTGGTTCCAATCCAATGTTTTTCTGGTCTTGTTCCAACCTACTGTCCTTCTGATCTGGTTCTAATCCAATGTCCAATTTTAATCACAATCCCGCCCGAGTGGTTACCGGGACCCAAATTTGGGGTGTAAAGAATAGAACAACTGTTACCTGTCACGCATGTTGTAAGAGACGACTAAGGAGGTTTGGCTGAAATCGGATTCACATGTCCTAAACGTGGAGAAGTCTATGCGTTTAGGGGCCTACCAAACAAATGTGCAATGTATAACGTTCTTGGTAAAGATCAAACATATCACAAAGAGTGATTAAAATTGGTCATAAAGAACAAACGCAAAGAAGAAGAATCACAATCCCCTACCAAAGGTGGGGCATAGATGATCACGGTCAAACATGTGGGTGTCATGTGTTCTGTTTTTTCACGCAGCTCGTTTTCTCTGTGCCTCAAAGGCACGACGATATGTCTTGACTGACACAACATTGGAATTGAAAATGTGTAATTTAGTTTTAAAACTATATAACTTATAAATTCAATTAAGTCTCTTAAAATCTGAGGTTGCTTTGACAATTCACAGCCTTATTTTTTTTATCAGAAATATGCTTACTGCAAATGCAATGATGATGACTTGATAATATTTCTCTGCCCTTCTTTGGCCATCAAAGTCCTAAAACAACAAGAAAGCAAAGTTTAGAAGCAGTCATAATTTGATACATACAATTAGCAACAAAAAAATACAACTCTCTGTTGATATTGTCACATGAAACTATCATGGAGAATAAAAACTGAGAGCGCAAGCTTGCATCAAAACATAAATTGTTGGGGAGTTTGGAACGGTTATTCTTCGGTCTCTTAGATAAGGAGGTTATTCTTCGGTCTCTTAGCGACCTAGCGTTTTATGAGGACACTAAAACTGGCATTGAATCAATCCAGCGATTCAAGGAGTTTGCAATTACACGCTGTTATACAACTTACAAGTATTACAAGTTGAGCTGGGTGCTTGAGGGGCAAAGAGGAGTGTGTTTAACGGGGAGCCACAGTAACCGTCAGTATCAGCGCCGGATTAGCCTAGTAGCAGAAGTAGCAAATGCTACGGGCCCCGCGCTCTAGGGGGCCCGGCCTATGTAACAGAGATGAAAATGGAAAAATAACCAGATGTTATATCAAAAACACGCACGCTGTTCGAATTTTTAAATGTCGTGTGTGATGGTGCTGAATCCAACGAAATTGAAGAAGAAAATACAGAAGACGTGTCCCACTGTGTAGTAGATGAAGGCAGTGCTATAAAAGAATCATCATTACCAATATTACCATTAAGATCAGCAACTCTTCATGATTTAGCCACATTTTTCACAAGACAAACTGAAATCGAATGTACAGAAAGTTCTCCCAATTTAGCAATATCATCTTCAAGCCAAAGAGAGGCAGAAAGCACAGCACATGCTTCTAAAGACTAATGTAGCAACATCTTCTACAAGCCAAAAACACAACAAAAGTAAAATGTACTCCAACGATATTGGTGAATGGCCAAACAACTTCAATCGAGATTATTGGATTGCGAAAGAAAGTAGTGAAGTGCAACATATGAACAGTGATTTCATGTCTTAAAAAAAGATAAAGAAAACAATCCACGATTTTGTCGAAAGTCGTTTTTCACATACACCAACAAACAAAACTCACGTGAGAGATTGGTTGTGTTATACAAATACTAAAGGACAACTGTTCTGTTTTGTTTGCAAAGTTATTGATTTAGGCTGTACCATAGAATGACTGGTGTATTTGGAATACTCCTGCAGTTAAAATCTATTACAGCAGAAGAGATCTTGAAAAGAACTCCAAATATTGTCAGCTCTTACCAAGAGGATTTGGAAGAAAGCCTAGGCGACGAACTTATGCAGTTCATTGAACTTCTTAAAACTAATGTAGCTGCTGCTATTAGCAATGAAAAGCATGAGGCTTTTGAACTGCAATTTTATAAACTTATAATGGAAAATTCACTAGAGTCGTGTTTCCCAAATGTAGAAATAGTCTTACGAATTTACTTGTGTTTAATAACTGTAGCGGAGAACGTTCTTTTCGATATTAACGCGTATAAAAGTGAGTTCAGGAACATGATGGGACAAGATCGTCTAAATAACCTCACCTTAAAATAAATGTCGTTGAATGTAATTTACTAAAAGGAATTGATTTGTCTAGTATTATCTCTAAGTCTAAATTAGCTCACATTAAATCGAGACAAGTTTGTTTGTAAAAGTTTTGTTTTATTTTATTATCATACAAAACCTAGGGCCCCGCGCTAAAATTTGCTACGGGCCCCGCGCTAGCCTAATCCGGCACTGGTCAGAATGCATACCATTTGACATTTGTTGGGGAGACTGAGCACCAATGGGTCTGCCCGGAGTGTTATGACGTCGGTCCAGTGTGAGTAACCAATATTAGCCAATTTAAACAAACTTTAGAAAATTAAACTTAAACCATCAGATTTACTATTTAGTCATGCCAAAATAGATTTAGTCAAAATGTATTGTAAGCAACCTTACCATATGGGTTGGTAAATTTTTTATCTTTTCTGGTACAAATGGAAGTATGTACTCCATCTTCAAGGACTTGCAATAAACTCAAACCTGATAACAAATAATTTAAAAGCCACTATATCCTCCAAGTGCAATTCTTCCTTCGTTTACCACAAGCTATGAGCAACGTAGCAGAAGACAAACCGGAAAACGTGTGTAACGGAAGTTGTTTACAAAACTTCGTAAGTTCGTGCTCTGTTACATTCAACTCCGTCATCGTGTCTATATATAAGTATATATATATATATATATATATATATATATATATATATATATATATATATATATACTAAGCGTAGCCACAAAGCTGGAAGCTCACCGGGCTATAGTGCTAATACTGCTGCTGTACACCAGCGAGACATGGACAGTGTATAGCAGACACGCAAGAAAACTAAACCACTTCCGCACAAGCTGTCTACGCAGACTATTAAAAATAAACTGGCAGCACAAAATTCAAGATACCGAAGTCCTCATAAGAGCAAAGATTTCAAGCGTCAACACACTGTTGCAGAAGACCCAAGTGATATCACGTTGCTCGGATGCCTAATAAACGCATCCAACAACAGTTGATATATGGCGTGCTTCAAGGGGGCAGCGTTCAGCTGGTGGACAGAAAAAAGGCTTTAAAGACACTCTTATAAGTCTCTCTGAAATGCTTCGATAAAGACACCCCATGCTGAGAATCCCTGGCGCAAGATCGCCAAATGTGGCGATGTAACAACACAAGAGGAGCTCGCATAGCTGTGAATCGCCGTGCGGTTGAGGCACAGAGAAAACGAGCTGCGCGAAAAGACAGAACACTCAACGCCCACTTGTCTAACCTTGATCATGTATGCCCCACCTGTGGAAAGGAATTATGTTCTAGGATTTGACTCTATACAGGCTCGTGCGGTATATTTTCTCAGTATGATGCAAGTCCTCGAAATGCTGACCCTTAAGTGTTTTTTTCTTTAAAATAACCTTCAATTTTGATTTCGCTGCTTATGCGACCGCCTCTCTACATCATATCATGGCATGGCCCTGACTCTACAGTCACCTCCGCACACACCAGAGAGGTGCAGCAGCACATGTCTGAGGATGTTGCCCTCATTGCTTGCGATGGACGGCTATAAAATTAAAATATATAAAATACAAATTGATATATTCTGTCAACATCGACTCTGAGGTCAACAATAAAATATCCAATATTAGTGTTGCATTTTGCCCGAGTAGTTACCGGGGCCCAAATTTGGGGTGTAAAGAATAGAACCACTGCTACCTGCCACGCATATCGTAAGAGGCTACTAAGGAGGTTTGGATGAAATCAGATGCGTGTGTCCTAAGCGTGTAGAATATGCGTTTAGGGGCCCACCAAACAAATGTGCAACGTATACACGTTCTTGACAAAGATCAAACATATCACAAAGAGTGTTTAAAATTGGCCGTAAAGAACGAACGCAAAGAAGAAGAAGAAGACTGATACTACGTTTCAGTATTTGGTTAACGCATTCATTTGGGTGCCGGAACTCTCTCTCTCTCTCTCTCCATATACAGTGGCGGCTCTTCATTAAGGGCCAGAGGGGCCGGCCCCACCAAAAATAATATGTAACGTGTATTTATTATTTAATAAATTAAAATATAACATAACCCAAAGCCATGATTTTCCCGAAAATTTGTGTCTGGCCCCATCAACGATCACGAGCCGCCCCTGCATATATAGATAGATATATATTCATTTCTAAGCCGGTGTCATCTTGATATCTCCAGCATTCTGCAAAGACACTTCAAATCCAACGTCTCAACATTGAAGGTTGGTTGCCTTGGATTTAGTGAAAGCTCTGTTCCTTGCCATGATGATATACTCTCATAAACTGGGGTACTCTGTGGCTAAGTGGTTAAACCCTTTGCCTTGTGAGTCGAAGGTCGTGGGTTCGAGTCCGGACCGTGCCATTCTGTTCACGAGTGCAGTTTTTCCCAGAGACCCTAGGATTGTTGCTGGAGCTACGGAGTTCGTGCTTTGTGCAATACTCTCGGTAGGTGGCTTGTCAGTTCTGCGGAGAAGGGCCGAGCCGTATGGGGTAAAACCTGGTGCAATGAAGTAAATCCTTCGGTTTTTAAACCCTCTTAAACTACTATCTGTCCACCTCCAGATCCACCCATTTCAATTACATCTCGATCTTCCTCTTATTCTCTTGCACTGAGCTATTCCCTCCAAAATAGTCTTCATGTTTTTTCATGTCTATCTTATTGGTTATTGGTTACTAAACTGGGGGACTGCCTAGAATAGTTGATAGTAGCTCGGCCTGCTAGCTGTGAGACGCCTCATAGCTCGGGTTCGAACCTACTGTCCGGCATTTGTTCAAGTCCCCTGGTCTTACTCAGGACGATGACGTGAGTACCTCTGAAGTCGGAGAAAATCTGCCTGTATGGCGAGGGAATACTAATTACGAGTACATTGAGCACACGGCTGCCAGTGTAAAGTAATTTACAATGTGCACGCTGCTGCCATTGTAAGAAATTGGAAAAACAGATTTTCACGCAAAAATCAGTTTCAGAGATGAAACTTCGTCTGAGTTGAAAGCGGACGAAAGAAAAAAAAAAAAAAAAAAGGTTACTAAACTGACGTCATTGCACTCCGGGCAGACCCATAGGTGCTCAGTCTCCCCAACAGATATCGAAGAGTATGCATACTGATGGTTCCTGCGGCTCGCTGATTAAACACACCTCTCACTCTGCCCCTCAGGCATCCAGTTCAACTTGAACAGCGGGTAACTCCAAACTGCTTAAATCGCTTGATCGATTCAACATCGATTTTAGTGTCCTCATCCAACAGAGAGTCACGAAGAGACTGAAGAATATCCCCTTATCCATCTTCAACTCCCCAACAATCGATGCTGTTGATGCAAGCCTGTCCGCTCTCTCATTACCGTAAACACCCGCATGCCCAGGACAGTATATCCACGCAAGCCGCTGGAGGTTAGAAACTTCTATAGACGACATCCACTCATACCGAAACCTGCCCTTCTGGATCTTGTGAAGCATCGACTGAGAGTCAAATACAACAACTGCCCCAGTAAATGAAGTTCAGGGTAAGAAGAGATTTCTAGCACGGACATTAATGTGTGCTTCATAAGTATGTCTTTCGTCGCCTCTGTTATCTCTGAGGTCCACCTTTTGCGTGGCCGATCTTTTGCTTTGTATCCAATGTATCGGAGCAACATTGCTCTCTGTGGTGCACTGCCTGTTGGTAATCTGCTTATGTGGCATTTAATTTGTTGCTTCTTGATAAAGTTCTGTATTGACGTTGTAAAAAAATCGGTTGATTTCTTTGTATGGTACCTTGCGACCACGCGGGCTCAACGTATTACATTCTTATGCTTCTTAGTACTTTTCTTCCATGCTTTGATCTATAGTATATGCATGCATTCATGTTATATTCTATTTTCTTCACCTTGAATCTATAGGTATATGTTGCATGTATTCAAGTTATATATTTACTAGATGTTTCATTGTTTCTTTTCCTTTCTATTTCTAGTTTTTATGTGTGTTTTTGTGTTACATTTATTTCGTTATTCGTTTTTATTCCAGATTTTCCTTAGATACGTTTGTATTTGGTCGTCCATTTGTGTTTTATTTTAATTTGTCACTCCTGTTTGTTCGTTTGCTTGATAAAAGGGGCCTTGTTGGTCGAAACGTTGCTGTATTTTGTCATTGTTTTTGTAATTTGTAAAACTACAGTACTTTGTAATTACGTGTTTTGCCAATCAAATAGTTTTACTGCAGTTCCATATATATATACTGAATATATTGACGTTGTACCCACTTTTTTCCTGATGTCTTCTTTTCTAAACCGGTCTCTTCTTGTTACACCCAGCATTCTGCGTAGACTAACATCTCTGTTGGAACTAGTTTTCTTCTGTCATTTAATGTCAGTGTCCAGGTTTGGCACTGGTAGCATAATGTGGGGAGAAATATTGTGTTGAACATTGCTCTTTTTCTGTTCATGGTGATCTGTTTGCATTTTAAAATTGACGCAATTTGTCTTAGTGTTTGATTTACTTTGTTGCATCTATGTTTTCATGGGCGTTTGTCGATGGAGATATTGGTGGTGTTTTCCTCTCTAGCGGATGTCATTACTTCAGTTTTGTTGTTGTTTATTCTCATATTGGATTTATTCAGTAGCGGCTCGTGATCATTTTTGTTGGTGGGGCCAGACATTTTTTCCGGATAAATCATGGTTTTTGGTTGCTATATTTTAATTTATAAAATAATAAATACACGTTATACATTATTTTTGGTGGGGCCCGGCCCCACTAGCCCTTAATGACGAGCCGCCACTGGATTTATTACATGTTAACTATAGTCCGTAAATGTGTTGCTGTAGCTGTTCCTCTGCTGTTGATACGATTACTTGGTCGTCTGCAAAAATAAATTAGGTTAAGAGTTCCCCAATGTTGTTCTTTTCACTAGTGTTAGCAGTTTTACAGATTTGATCTATATATGTGATGAACTTCATTCGTTATTATTCCATTTGGAGCATTTTTTCAGCAAATGGAAGAATAACTAATGAAATTCAACACAGATGCAACAAAGCAAATCAAATGATGGGCAAATGACGCCAATTTTAAGATGCAAACACGTCACCATGAACACAAAAAGAGCAATGTTCAACACAATCTTTCTCCCCACATTATGTTACCAGTGCCAAACCTGGACGCTGACAACAAACGATAGAAGAAAACTAGTCACAACAGAGATGAAGTGTCTACGCAGAATGCTGGGTGTAACAAGAAGAGACCGGTTGAGAAATGAAGACATCAGGAAAAAGTGGGTACAACATCAGTACTAGACTTCATCAAGAAACAACAAATTAAATGGTTCGACCACGTAAGCAGATTACCACCAGACAGTGCACCCAAAGAGCAATGCTGCTCCGATACAATGGGTACAAAGCAAAAGGCCGGCCACGCAAAAGATGGACCTCAGAGATAACAGAGGCGACGAAAGAGACTATCTACGAAGCGTATACTAGGGCCCGTTTTAGAAATCTCTTCCTGACCTGACTCTGTGAGGCATACAGGATTCGAGAAAGAAAGAAAGATGTGATGAACAGCAGCGGCGATAGCACGCTTCCTTGTCTTACTCCTGATCCAATGTGGACCTTTGATAATAGACCTGTTTTTGTATTAACTATTAAAACATCCAAGCATTAACATGGCAGTCAAACTCTCTGCTATCAGTGCCAAACATGGCCCCTGACTAAGACACAAGAAAGAAAGATTACAACATGTGAAATGAGATGTCTACGAAAAGCAGTCAAAGTTACAAAGAGAGATAGAGTGAGAAACGAGAATATCAGAAACATCGTTAGTACTATACCAT
Source organism: Arion vulgaris (assembly GCA_020796225.1). NCBI lineage: Eukaryota > Metazoa > Mollusca > Gastropoda > Stylommatophora > Arionidae > Arion > Arion vulgaris. The sequence continues at coordinate 17,245,743 of CM036778.1, read as the reverse complement.
GCATACAGTACATCGAGAGGCAAAGAATCAAGTGGTTCGGCCATCTAATGAAAACCACATTTACTACCATTACGTGCCTACAATAATCGACGCTCAGGGCGCAGAGCACGAGGCAGGCCAAGAACACGATGGATAGATAACATCTCAGAGTCCCTGCGAAAGCATGGACTGACAATGTCAAGCGCAACACACCTGGCAGAAGATAGAAACTAACTCTCCCCACGGCGCTTTACGGCAAATGTGGTTAAGATAAGATACAATTGTACTATAACTGGCTGTTTATATAGATGTTCTTTTATTGACAATTCATGTAAAATAGCCCACATATAAAAAATCATGGAGGGGAGACAATTATATGTACAAAAGTAAAAGTAAATATTGGAGTTTTGTCCCATGTAGCCTCGTTTTGGAACCTGAATGTCCGACACAAGGGGAAAAAAGAAAACTATAGGTCGCCATTTTGTATAACAAACCAATTTCAGTGTGTGGATATACTCAACATTACGCTCCTCCGGGATGGGGGAAACAAAAATCATCTATCATATAGATGATGAAGATACTCCTTACTTGATTAAACTTCCAATCCCAGCGGATAGGGTGACTTTAGGCGACTTCAAGAATGCATTGAATCGACCAAATTTTAAGTTCTTTTTCAAATCTATGGACGATGATTTTGGGTAGGTTTTTTGTGTGTGATATCGTAAAGTTAGTCATGTGTGTGATCCATAAAAAACATTTGCGTGTCTCCGTGTGAGTGATTTTTGTAATAAATAACAGCAGCCGTTATATTTAGCAACAGAATACAGTTATTATTGATCGAATAATTTCTGCTTTACACTCTTAGCTGCTGCAATTTGCAGCAGAAGACTTCTGAGACTGAGAAGACATACAAATATAAATGATAACTTGCTGGTTGATAGATAGATCAACTCAGTCTCACTGTCTAAGTCTTGAGATTGAAGATGCTTGAAAAACCAGCACACATTTAGTGACATTTCATACACAGTTGCAAATATATGCTGTCACACCGGCACAAATATGCACACATTAATTTGTTAGCAATAAAACTAGTACGTAACAGTATGAGTAACACTCCGTAACAGTTGTCGTTGACTAATAAATAAGTAATAATATTTGACATGATGGCTGATTAATCATCATTCATGATTATGTTTTTTTAGTAATGACTAGCTAAGACTAGATACTCACTAAGAATACTGAGATACGCCGGAGGTCTAACAAAAAACCCATCTCATTTGTTGACGCCATGTTATATTAATTATTATCATTATAAGTTGTAATACTTGCAGTTATAGATATTTGATGGTCATTTGCTTTGCTAGTATAATTACTATAATAATAATAATATATATTATATATACATCACCCATGGCCATATAATTATATATTCATATACTATACTCACATCACATGCTCCACTGTTATTATTAATTATTATTATTCCAAACTGCTGTAACTAACTGAAGTTTAGTTTCTATCATCATCAAATAGCTTGTCCTGAGCAGAACTTTGCCACCCCAACAGTCCTCCGAATTTCTCTCTCTCATAGGCCAGATGTCCTGCCTCTGCAGCCGTCATGTTCAAACCATCAGTTACATCCTAAATCCATCTTCTCCATGGTCTTCCTCTTTGCCGGTATGCCTCCTTCCATGATGGTCTTCTCCAGCCCTTCATGTCTTAGTTACTATCATCATCTAGGTGTGTATCCTTTATAGGACGTTGCTCTCTTTGCAGCACATCTGAAATTCACTCTGTCTCTTGCCAGTTCACCCACTTCGTCGATGGTCGTGTTCATGGTTTCCCCAATATCTTGCAGCCATCATCTTCTTGGTCTACTTCTGCGTTACTATACTTAATAGTAATACTTCCACCCTTCATAAGATATTTTCATATTGCGAGTTATGTCAAACTCAAGTTTATGTCATCAGGGCCCTTGCAGGTGCTACAGATTTTTTTGCACTCCTGCTGAGATCTTCTTGTTTAAGAAAGAGATATAAGCACAAATGGTTGGTTATTCACCAAAGTGCAAGGATGATGGTCCAATCGATTAATAATTTATGTTTAGTACTGTACTGTCAGTCATCATCATCAAGGTGCGTATCCTTTATAGGACTTTGCTCTCTTTGCAGCGCATCTGAAATTCACTTTGTCTCTAGCCTGTTCACCCACTTCCTCGATGGTCATATTCATGGTTTCTTTAATATCTTGTAGCCATCTTCTTGGTCTGCGTCCTGGGACCTTCCTCTAATATTGTTCTTTCCAGGCCATTGGGACGCTTAATGTGACCAAAGTATGTAATTTTTCTGTATAGTATGTTGTTTATCAGCCAATTCTCTTTAACATTTAGTTCTTTCAGGACATCAGTGTTCTTTCTTTTTCTGTCCATGGTATTCGTAGGATCTTTCTGTAACATTTAGTTTCAAAGGAACTACTGTCAGTACTTTATTTAATTTGTTGTTCTTATATATTTCTTTATACAATTTGCGTTTGTGCTTTTCCCAAATGATGGAGCACACTCTATGGTTTAGTTTAGTCGTCAGATCATCATCACTGCACATCAATCCAATTAGTCCATAAATGCTCAGATCTCTTCCACAGTATGTCTCTCAGTTTGTGGCAACTAACAACACCAGTTCTTTATTGGTTTCCTATTCTTATTTGGCTATCAGTATAGTACTCGTGTTTTGCTACACACATTTGACTTGGAATTCTTGTATTCTGGTTAGGGTTGCATATTCACCACCATTACTTGAATCATTTACACTCCTCTATCCCTTAGAGATTTTAGAATATCTGCCTGGTCCAGTGCTCTCTCGCTTTTTTACAGCAGCCATACCTGCAAGCCTCTCGGCACATTAATTTCCTTTACACCTGCATGCCCTGGCACAAAAATAAAACTGATTTTTGTCAGCCTAGACCTCGCGACTCAACCAAGAATTTAGGTGTATGATTATAGGATGTCCTGCGTCACATAAGACTTTTACAAGGACTCGCCACCTTCTACCATTTACAACCTGAATACTTTTGCAGTATTTAATGTCAGAGACATGCAGAGTATGCATGCTCCATTGCACATCTCTCTAGCTTGTGCTACCCCAGGCACTTAGGGTGGCAACAAATTCATGCTATTCTTCAATGTTCTTGGCCATCCTTTGTATTGTGTTTCAGCTGTGATTCATTCTTTCAGTTCTTGGTCTACCACGTCTTCATTTACCCTCTGGCATACATCTTGATGCAGTTTTTAATGACAGGGTTACTATCACATGTCCCGCCCATGTGTTCCCGGCGCTTGCAAAGGGAGCAAAGAATAGTAGCCTTGTGACCTACAAGGCATGTCATTAGAGGTGACTGAGGTAGGGCAGCTTCCCTAGTAAATAAAAGTGTTGCAGAAATTGGATGTGCTGGCCTACTTGTAGGTGCATGGCACAACGTAAAATCACTCTTAGGCTCAGATCATATGCAACTCACACAGAGTGGTTAACAAGTGGTCAATATGGAACGTCAAGAAAGAGAAGAAATGGATCTTTCATTTTGTCATGTGAAATATTTAGACTCCAGTCTAGCCCAGGTCCTTTGATTTCACCGTGGAGCTAGTTTACCAGTTTTTATACATGTTTTTAAAATTTATTTTCTGTGTGTGAAATGTCTCTTCTTCTACTTTGCGTTCATTCTTTACAACCAATTTTAATCACTCTTTGTGATTTGTTTGATCTTTGCCGAGAACGTGTATACGTTGCACATTGGTTTGGTAGGCCTCTAAATGCAAAGACTTCTACATGTTTAGGACACATGCATCCAATTTCAGCCAAACCTCCTTAGTCGCCTCTTACGACATACGTGGCAGGTAACAGTGGTTCTATTCTTTACACCCCAATGGGCCTGGGACCACTCAGGCGGTTTGAAATGTCAAAGATCATAATATTTCTTCAAGCGCTTGAGGACCCCCTGTGAGTACCTCGCGGACCCAGGGGTCCGCAGACCCCAATTTGGGAAACACTAAATAAAATTATAGCCCCAAACTAGCTTCAGTTAATTGCATCAAATTTGTTTACACAGATATGAAATCTGCATAATATAATCCTATGTGGTAGAAAGTGTTCATATGATTAAAGCAGTTTAGCTTGTCTCCAATAGTTGTTAAGCTCAGCAAGTATCCCTTGATCATCTCATGATATCCCTGAGGCGTTGTTATTTTGGATTTAATAAGTACACTAATGAATGTGTGCAGTGTTTTGGGAAATGTTTTTCTTCTATGTCTAATTCTGTGCCCAAAATATTTGGCGAGTTTTAAAGTGTTTTTGGCATCCAGTTTTGACATTTTTGTTGGAATGTCATTGTGCAGATTTGTACATTTTCTTCTACGCACGCTCCATATCGACCACTTGTGATTTGTATGTGATCTGAGCATTAGAGCGATTGTACATTGTGCCTACAAGTAGGCTAGCACATCCGATTTCTGCGCTGCTTTTTATTTACTAGGGTAGCTTTCCTAGGGCCTGCATCAGTCGCCTCTTACAACATGCATTGTAGGTTGCAGTGGTACTATTTTTTCCTTCCCTTGTGGGCCTCGGCACCACACTGGCGTTTATATTGTGATTTTGTATGTTTCACCATATTTGAAAAGAGATGTTTATGAAAAATAATGGATAACAATTTTGACTGTGGGAGATAATAGAAAAGAAATTATGCTAAAGATCTTAAGTTGAAGTATTGAATTCATTGCGCTGGGTTTGATCCCATATGGCTCGATCCCTCTTGTATAAATTCCATGCCACCTGCCGAGTGCATTGCACGAACCCGGTAGCTCCGGCAACAGTCCTATAGGGGTCTGTGGAGAAAAATGTGATGATGCATGATGACCACACAATTTTTAATCTAAGACATTTTAGTTGCGTTATGTTTGTCAGTGTGTGTGTAGATAACTAGTGAGCCCAATGTGGGCCTGAAATGTTCTTATGCAATGAGGGCAAACAATACTTGCATTTGTGGGAAGTTTTACTGCCTCTCTAGTTTCTCATTTCTATTCCATCTGTGCTACCTGCCTCGCAGGCTGAAGAATCATGACAAGTAATGTACCCCAGACTAATCTGTATTGAACAACATTCTCCCAGTTGTTAAGATCTAGAGAAAATTGTACTCGTGAACAGAATGACATGGCCCGGGTTTAAACCCATAATGTCTAAATGCAAGACAAAGGCTTAGCACAGAGATCCCCAAATTGTTTATGCAACAGCTTTTAAAAGTCTAAATAAAATATGAAACTACAAGTTATATAGTTTTAAAACTAAATTAAGAATTTTCAATTGTAATGTTATGAATCCTAGCATATGCCAGCGAGAGTTGGAAAATGACTAGAGATATAGAAAGTTAAATGCATTTGAAAATAGTATGTGAAAAATAATGAAAATAAAATGGGATGAATTCAGAAGTGATGAAATTAGAGAAATTCCTCGTCACCCACTAGTAGCAATTGTTATCGAAAGGAGAAGATGGTGATATGTTGGGGATACCTTGAGAAGAACTGTCTGGTCAACACTAGTACAACTGTTATAAGAAGGAGAAGATGGAGATATGTTGGGGATACCTTGAGAAGAACTGTCTGGTCAATCACTAGTAACAACTGTTATCAGAAGGAGAAGATGGAGATATGTTGGGGATACCTTGAGAAGAAATTTCTGGTCAATCACTAGTAACAACTGTTATCAGAAGGAGAAGATGGAGATATGTTGGGGATACCTTGAGAAGAACTGTCTGGTCAATCACTAGTAGCAACTGTTATCAGAAGGAGAAGATGGAGATATGTTGGACATACCTTGAGAAGAAATTTCTGGTCAATCACTAGTAACAACTGTTATCAGAAGGAGAAGATGGAGTTATGTTGGACATACCTTGAGAAGAAATTTCTGGTCAATCACTAGTAACAAATGTTATCAGAAGGAGAAGATGGAGATATGTTGTAGAACCTAGAAGAACTGTTGGTAATCACTAGATATAAAACGTTAATCATTGAAAAAGATGGAAAAATGTTGGGATGAATTCGAGTAGAAATTAGTCTGGTCAACCACTAGTAGCAATTGTTATCGAAGGAGAAGATGGGATATGTTGGGCATCCTTGCAGAAGAAATGTCTGGTCAATACTAGTAGCAACTGTTATAAGAAGAGAAGATGAGATATGTTGGGGATACCTTGAGAAGAAATTTCTGGTCAATCACTAGTAGCAACTGTTATAAGAAGGAGAAGATGGTGATATGTTGGGGATACCTTGAGAAGAAATTTCTGGTCAATCACTAGTAACAAATGTTATCAGAAGGAGAAGATGGAGATATGTTGGGGATACCTTGAGAAGAACTGTCTGGTCAATCACTAGTAGCAACTGTTATAAGAAGGAGAAGATGGAGATATGTTGGGGATACCTTGAGAAGAATGTCTGGTCAATCACTAGTAGCAACTGTTATCAGGGAGAAGATGGAGATATGTTGGGGATACCTTGAGAAGAAATGTCTGGTCAATCACTAGTAGCAACTGTTATCAGAAGGAGAAGATGGAGATATGTTGGACATACCTTAGAAGAAATTCTGGTCAATCACTAGTATAACTGTTATCAAGAAGAGAAGATGGAGATATGTTGGGGATACCTTGAGAAGAAATTTCTGGTCAATCACTAGTAGCAACTGTTATAAGAAGGAGAAGATGGTGATATGTTGGGGATACCTTGAGAAGAAATTTCTGGTCAATCACTAGTAGCAACTGTTATAAGAAGGAGAAGATGGTGATATGTTGGGGATACCTTGAGAAGAAATGTCTGGTCAACCACTAGTAGCAACTGTTATAAGAAGGAGAAGATGGAGATATGTTGGGCACACCTTGAGAAGAAATGTCTGGTCAATCACTAGTAACAACTGTTATCAGAAGGAGAAGATGGAGATATGTTGGACATACCTTGAGAAGAAATTTCTGGTCAATCACTAGTAGCAACTGTTATAAGAAGGAGAAGATTGAGATATGTTGGGCATACCTTGAGAAGAAATGTCTGGTCAATCACTAGTAGCAACTGTTATATAAAGGAGAAGATGGAGATATGTTGGGCATACCTTGAGAAGAAATTTCTGGTCAATCACTAGTAGCAACTGTTATAAGAAGGAGAAGATGGTGATATGTTGGGGATACCTTGAGAAGAAATTTCTGGTCAACCACTAGTAACAACTGTTATCAGAAGGAGAAGATGGAGATATGTTGGACATACCTTGAGAAGAACTGATAAAGAATTACAAAGCAGTCCGCCCGAGTGGTTACCGGGGCCCAAATTTGGAGTGTAAAAATAGAACCACTGTTACCTGCCACGCATGTTGTAAGAGGCGACTAAGGAGGTTTGGCTGAAATCGGATGCACATGTCCTAAACGTGTAGAAGTCTATGCGTTTAGGGGCCTTCCAAACCAATGTGCAACGTATACATGTTCTTGGCAAAGATCAAACATATCACAAAGAGTGATTAAAATTGGTCGTAAAGAACGAGCTCAAATAAGAAGACAAAGCAGTCATTGAAGTAGGATGCAAAGTGTTCAAAAAAAGTAAGGACACCCTAGGAAAACCCTGAAACGAACGTCACTGATCAAGGTGAGAAATATCCAACTCATTTCCATAGAAGTTTTGAACTAGTTGCCCGCCCGAGTGGTTACCGGGGCCCAAATTGGAGGGTAAAGAATAGAACCACTGTTACCTGCCATGCATGTCGTAAGAGGCAACTAAGGAGGCTGGGAATGGGGCTAGCTACCCCACACTGTAAAAACACTAGATGGCTACAGAACGGAGAGCGAACTGAGTAAACGCTGGCTGAAACCGGACACAGCGAAGGATAAGCACCAGAGCTCCAAATGGTGCTGAAGATGTGACGTAAAATACACCAATGCTAAGGCTGTATGAATCAGATTTCCCCATAAATAGAATTTATGGGGAAATCTGTATCGGTCTGGAGTGGTGATCATGAGAGAGACAGAGAGAACTAGTTGCCTAGAATAGAGCGGTATGGAGAAAATGCTTGCAGGGATTAATTGATAGGACCATCATCATTGCACTTTGGTGAGTAACCATGTGTGCTCCAATCTCTTTCTTACAAGGGAAGATCTCGGCTTCAGTGCCCGAATTTCCATAGCACCAACAAGGGTCCTCGGTGTAATTTTGAAGATGGTGAAGATATTTTTTAGGAATTTTTATTTTTAATCTTTTCTAATGAATTTTGCCAGGCACCGCTTTCCAGCCTGCTCTTCTCTGTTTTGAACTGCTAATAGTTCTTTTACATGCTTATGTTTTATCATCTGTCTTTGATAGGACTAGTAACTCAATCTCACCTACACTGAGATCAGGGATCTCTGGAAAAATATCCAGATGGCTCCACTCGGGAGCGAACCTGGTACCTTTGGCATGAGAGACGAGCACCTAACTTCTAATGTATAATGGTACAAGAGTATGATACATAATATCACCATGCTAATTACCTCTGCAGTAGAGCAAGGCCCACCTGAATGGCAAGAGAAAGTAGTGATAAGGAAAGTAAACATTCACGCAAAAACCAGTCACAAGCGTCGTGATTAAGGCTGAATTAAAGATGAACAGAGGCATAACTTTAAAACCCTTTTTAAACTTCATGCACCGATTACATTGAAATACAACAAATACAGTGGTTTGGACATTTAATGAGAATGGAATACAACCAACCACCAATAATAGCATACAATAAAAAAAGAGATCAGATACTAGAGCCATGGGAAGACCAAGAAAAAGATGGATAGACAATATCAAGATCCACAGATCAGATACTAGAACCATGGGAAGACCAAGAAAAAGATGGATAGACAATATCAAGACCACAGATCAGATACTAGAGCCATGGGAAGACCAAGAAAAAGATGGATAGACAATATCAAGACCACACTTAATAAAAATGGATATAACACAACAAGGGGGACTCATCTGTCACTAGAACACAAATTAAAGCTCCCACCCCTACGCATAACGGCAAGAGTGGACAACCAATTTCATCATCCACCTGGGAAAGACCGCACTAAATAAACATGGATATAACACAACAAGAACGACGCATCCAACCCCAGAATGCAAAATAAAATTTTTCCCCTTCCACCCCAAAAGTTTAACTGCGAGAGTGGACAGCCAATTCCATCATCCACCTGGGAATAAACAATATCAAGATCACACTAAATAAACACGGATATAACACTCATCCGGCCCTAGAATGCAAATTAAAGCTCCCACCTGCTGAGTGCTTAATGGCAAGAGTGGAAAACCAATTCCATAATCCACCTGGGGAAAGACAATAGAACAAGGGTAAAAAATACCAAACCATTGCTGATTTGTAATTTTGTTGTTGATATATTTTTTATTTGCAGGGTGGTAAAAGAAGAAATAGTTGATGAAAATTCACATTTGCCTTGTTTCAATGGAAGAGTTGTGTCATGGGTTGAAGTTAAAGTTTTAACAATGTGTACAACAAAAACGCTTTGATCATGTATATTTTGTAACTGTATCAGAGAAATGTCGCCTGAGTGGTTATCGGGCCAAAATTAGGGTGTAAAGAATAGAACCACTGTCCCACATGTTGTAAGAGGCGACTAAGGAGGTTTGGCTGAAATCGGATGCATGTGTCCTAAACATGTAGAAGTCTATGCATTTAGGGGCCTACCAAAACCAATGTGCAACGTATACCCGTTCTTGGCAAAGATCAAACATATCACAAAGAGTGATTAAAATTGGTCGTAAAGAACAACGCAAAGAAGAAGAAGAGGGTGTAAAGAATAGAACCACTGTTACCTGCCACGCATGTCTTAAGAGGCGACTAAGAAGGTTGGATTTGGGGCTAGCTACTTCACCCTGTAAAAATCACTAGATAGCTGCAGAAACCACAACCAGGAAAATTCATAGCTTGCCACCAGAGGAAGAAAGACCCCACAAGGAGGGACTCATGTCAAGAAAATGGGGAGATAGTGGAAAGATCTGGAAAAGATGGCCTTGGATAGGCGGGCGTGGAAGGCCTTGGTTGCAGACCTATGCCTCCCTAGGGGCGAAGGGTGAAGAAGATCAGAGAAATGTGGGCAGGAGGCGCAATAATGTACGGATATAAAGTGGTGCCGGGGTCAGTGAGCTGGCACTGACTAAGACCCTACCCCACCTTCACGGGGTGGCCCTGGTAACAGACTAGTGTCTGGCTAAGCGTGTAGGGATTGAAGGAGATCTACTCTGGTATAAGTAGAAGGGTACATGCATACATGTATGATATGGAGATCTGATCGCAATATAGACTGAGAATCTCAGTGAATGCACCTATACGTCTCTCCTGTCAGATACAGAGTCAAAGATGACAGACAATACAAATATAATACCTGTATGGCTCCCAAATTCAGTGTAATGAATAGAACCACTATTACTTACCACATCGCCCGAGTGGTTACCAGGCCCAAATTTGGGGTGTAAAGAATAGAACTACTGTTACCTGCCACGCATGTCGTAAGAGGTTTGGCTGAAATTGGATGCATGTGTCCTAAACGTGTAGAAGTCTATGCGTTTAGGGGCCTACCAAACCAATGTGCAACGTATACACGTTCTTGGCAAAGATCAAACATCACAAAGAGTGATTAAAATTGGTAGTAAGAACGAACGCAAAGAAGAAGAAGACTTACCACATGCCGTTTACAGCAAAAGCAAAGGTTTGACGTGGGATTAGCTACCACACCCTGTACAAATACTCTGCTATAAAAACTAAAACCAAGCGCATGAGAGCTTGCAATGCCTTGGTTGAGGACCTATGCCACCTTGGAGCTGAAGGGATGAAGAAGAAGAAGAAGAATCAGGGAAATACATGGTGGTCCAATTGTAAACAAATGTAGTCCCTTACATTTTTGTGACCTCGAGTGGTTGCCGGGCTCAAATTTGGGGTGTTAAGAATAGAACCAATGTTACCTGCCACGCATGTTGTAAGAGGCGACTAAGGAGGTTTGGCTGAAATCGGATGCATGTGTCCGCTAGGGAATGCTAACCCGTAACAAATGCTTGCAGAAAACGTATGCACCAGGCCGTAAGGCGCATAACATGGTGCAATGACCCTCACAATGAGGAATGGGATAACGGATTCTACATTCGCCAATCTGCCTCTGAGATTTAGCCACGCAGTAAGAATGTCAGACCTACCATCACGAGGGTGGCCAAAACTTACTACGGGAAGAGGTCGGAACAAACGAGGAAACAGAAATTATAGGAATTATATCCTACAGAACTGCCCCCAATATGCAGACTTGAGAAGAAAGAGGTGGCTCACTTACACTAGCGTCCAAGATAAACTGTATAGGTGGCTGATAATCTGAGGCGACGTTGCCTTTATTAGAGAATCCGAAATCCCAATCTAGTGAGAAGCAGGAGATTTTTGTGAAACCCCACTGCTTCTTTCTTTTTTCTAATCCTGTTTTTTCTCACAACGTCAGGATACGAAGAGATTTCTAGAACAATCTTTTGTGTGCGTTTCATAAACAGTGTCTTTCGCTGCCTGTTATCTCTGAGGTCCACCTTTTGCTTTGTATCCACTATATCAGAGTAACATTGCTGTTTGAGGTGCACTGTCTGTTGATAATCTGCTTATGTGGCCAAACTGTTTAATTTGCTGTTTCTTGATGAATTTCAGTACTGATGTTGTGCCCACTATTTCCTGATGTCTTCATTTCTAATCTCTTGATACTCCCAACATTCTGTGTAGACACGTCTCTGTCGCATTACTAGTTTTTCCTATCATTTGATGTCAGAATCCAGGTTTGGCACTGATAGCATAATGTTGGGAGAAAGATTGTGTTGAACAACACTCTTTTAGTGTTCATGGTGACATATTTGCATTTCAAAATTGACGTCATTTGTCCTATGATTTGAGTTGCTTTATTACGTTAAAGCAGCACCGGGCAGAATAGTCATTAAAAAGGTTTAAAATAAAATTACTCGCAATATTTTCACAATCTTCATCAGGGACCCTCGTCGGTGCTACAGAGTTTGTGTGCACTGCACTCAAGATCTTCCTGTGTAAGAAAGAGATCGGAGCACACATAATTACTCACCGAAGTGCAATGATGACTTATTCCTCTCCGCTCCTCATGGAGCATAGGGCCTCAACAGTTGTTCGCACTTTTCTTGGTCTCTGGTTGTTTTCTTTATGGTCTCCCAGGATAGTCGAGCACCCTTCAGTTCCTCAATAAGACCTAGTCTCTAGGTCTCTTTAGGACATCCTCTTTTTTGTTTCCCTTGTCTCTGGTTCTGTTTTGTTTTGAGTTACACTCAAGTTCTTTGTACACTCTGTGTCTTCCATAGGGTATGCCAGACCCATCGCCATTTTCTTCTCTTAACCTGGGCCATCATGGGTTCCTGTGCAATGATGATTATCAATTAATCAATCTAAATGTCTTTTATCTTGAAATCATTTTTAAGACAAACACTGGATACTGGCCTAACGAAACAACACTCTGACAGAAAACTACACGGACCTCTGTGTGAGCTACAAAAGACAGTGAAGTTCATACAAGAGACAACATTGAATATATAGACAATATTTTAAGCGCACAAAAGGAAGGAAGGAAGGACTGGATATGATTATGGAAAAGACTTCCTCAAAGACCTAAGCAGTACAGACCAGGTCATTATATTTCGACTACGAACTGGACACTGCAGACTCAACAAACACTTATATAGGAATAAATTGAACAGCTCTCTGCCAGTGCAGCATGCGGAACAGACACCGGAGCATATCCTGCAAGACTGTCCTCTCCTGGGTGAGCTGAGAAGAAACACATGGCCACACCCAGTTAACATAAAAACTAAGCTTTGGGGAAACCTGACAGACCTGAAGCTGACTGCCCAGTTTGTGGTCCACAGTAAATTAAGCACATGACCAGAGATCGCTGAAGAAGACACTTCTCACATGTATTTGTTATTTCTTCTCATAATTTACATTTGTTTTGTTTATTAGCTAGTGGCTGCAGACAACAGCGCTTCAGACAATCAATCTGTCGCAGACTCTCAGGCTGGGGAAGGTGTCCAGCTACCAGCCGAGAGAGTTGGAGGAATTGGGGACAGTCGACCTCCTTCATTTCAGTACGTTACATCATTCTAGTTTTCTAAATGTGTGAATTTTTATATACATTAAGTCAGATGGTACAATTTGTATCCGCTATTGTGCCAGTGGGGTGCCTTGGCCTGCAAGGGAAGCAAAGAATAATAACACTGCGACCTACAAGGCATATTGTAAGAGGTGACTATGTAGGAAGCTACCCTAGTAAATAAAAAGCATAGCAGAAATCGGATGTGCTGGCCTATTTGTAGGTTCATAACTGGCACAACGTTATTGGTTATTAAACTGACGTCATTGCACTCCAGGCAGACCCATAGGTGCTCAGTCTCCCCAACATATATCGAAGAGTATGCATACTGATGGTTCCTGTGGCTCGCTGATTAAACACACCTCTCACTCTACCTCTCAGGAATCCAGTTCGACTTGAACAACGGGTAACTCCAAATTGCCTAAATCGCTTGTTCAATTTTAGTGTCCTCATCCAACAGACAGTCGCGAAGAGACCGAAGAATATCCCCTTATCCATCTTCAACTCCCCAACAATCGATGCTGTTGATGCAAGCCTGTCCGCTCATTACCGTAAACACCCGCATGCCCAGGACAGTATATCCACGTAAGCCGCTGGAGGTTAGAAACTTCTATAGACGACATCCACTCATACCTAAACCTGTCCTGGATCTTGTGAAGCGCAACATACAATCGCTCTTAGACTCAGATCACAAACAAATCACACAGAGTGGTTAACAAATGGTCAATATGGAGCATTCGAAGAACAAGTATCCGCTATTATAATAATAGTGGGCGTCTGTAGCTTAAGCGGTAGTGAGATCGATCACAACCCAAATGTACCTGGTTCAAGCTCCTCTGCGGACAGTTTTGAAGCAAACTTGTTCCAGTGGAATTTTTCGGATGGTAAAAATAGACCTAGTTCAGAAAGCAACGTCAAATTACCGAACATACAAGTCGAGCATAGAAAATTGACAACTCGTTGAATGTGGTTGATGGCTGCGTCATGTAAAGGATATGCCACGATTTTTGATTTTCATTGTAATAATAATAGCCCGCCAGCTCCAGCAATGAGGACAACAGCCTCAGACTTGTGTTGTTGCATCACTCTGGTGTGTGTGAGGAGGTAACTAGAGTTCAATCTTGGAACACAATCCTCTACCACAGATGGGGCATACATGATCAGCGGTGGACATATAGGTGTTGTGTGTTATATATTTTCACACAGCTCGTTTTTGTCTGCACCTCATCCTTATGACGATTCTCAGCTATGGGAATTTCTCTTGTGTTGTTGCAGTGCCGTCAGAAACATGGAGAACAACTAAAACAATAGCTCATAAATTGCAAACATTCATCAACTGGTGTCTGCGCAGAATAGAGGGAATAAGATGGTATGATAGAGTCACCAATGAGGAACTTATGGAGAGAACAAGACAGATTCCAGTGAACGAACAGGTTAAAAAAGACACTGGCGCTGGATAGGACACACTTTGCAAAAACCGGAGGGAATATAACAAGAAGGGTCCTTGCCTGGAACCCGCAAGGACAGCGAAAGAAGGGAGGCCGAGAAATACATGGAGATGAGATTTGGAGGCGGAGATCAACAATATAAAGAAGAGCTGGAGGAAGCTGCAGGAGATAGCTAAAAATAGGAAGACTTGGCATGAGTTGGTTGAGGGCCTATGCCCCAACCCGGGGTAAAAGGCAAAGAGAGAGAGAGGCAGTGCCAAATTTGGTGGTCTTGAGCAAGGGATGAGGTGCCTTAGAAGAGCTGCAGATGTGACAATAAGAGACAAAATTAGAAGAGCTGCAGATGTGAAAATAGACAAATTAGAAATAAAGACATCAGAATGTGAAACCAGTCATGCAATTCATAAGAGAGCAACAGATTAAATGGTTTAGACACCTGACAAGAATGCCCTGGTATCATCTACCACAGAGAGCCACACTGAAAAAGTATAATGAGTACAGAACAAGAGGAAGACCGCGCAAAAGATGGAGCGACAGCAATTAAAAACATCATTAAGAAAAGGAATAACAGCTTACAAAGTGCATCCGCCCGTGTGGTGCCAGGGCCCGCAAGGAAAGCAAAGAACAGTACCACTGCGACCTACAAGGCATGTCATAAAAGGTAACTGATGTAGGGAAGCTACCCTAGTAAATAAAAAGCATAACAGAAATCGGATGTGCTGGCCTACTTGTAGGTGCATAACTGGCACAACGTACAATCACTCTTGGGCTCAGATCACATACAAATCACACATAGTGGTTTAACAAGTGGTCGATATGGAGCATTCGAAGAAGACGTTTATATTCGAGCAGTTAAGCCAACAAACACGAAAACAAGTGTTAACTTCTCGCAGAGAATACAATTGTATGTTACATAAAGTATTATACGTTTTGTTTGTTTGTTAAATAAATAAATTCTCGTTTCATGAACTTTTATGTACATTTTTTTATTTTCAGTGCAAATGCATCAGTCGTGAGCCGAGATGAACCATGTGACACATGTAACGAGTCAGATTCAGTTCTCAGCGGAGTCAGACGAGGTGAGTCCAAGTTGTTGTATGTATTTACTTCATCAATTCAAAATCTGATCTATAGACTTTGTTAGAACCAAATTAAGTTAAAATAAGGGATGCACAATCCCAATCGTACAATCTCTTCCCAGCCATATAAGCTCTTCTCAGCCATACAAGCTCTTCTCAGCAGTACAATCCTTACTCAGTCGTGCAATCTCTTCCCAGCCGTACAAGCTCTTCCCAGGCACACAATCTCTTTCCCAGCCATATAAGCTCTTCTCAGCCGTACAAACTCTTCCCAGGCATACAATCTCTTTCCCAGCCATATAAGCTCTTCTCAGCCGTACAAGCTCTTCCCAGACATACAATCTCTTTCCCAGCCATATAAGCTCTTCTCAGCCGTACAAGCTCTTCCCAGGCATACAATCTCGATAAGCTCTTCTCAGTAGTACGATCCTTACTCAGTCGTGCAGTCTCTTCCCAGTTTGGTGTGTTAGATATACTCAGGTAGTATAAGAAAGTAAAGGGGGATCTTGTAGTGATCTTGTGTGTGCTTGTTTTAAGGCACTTTAACTCTATATGTCCAGTCGACGCTCCCAGCGTAGAAAACAGTTCTCTCATTATGCCAAAACACGCTGCCAACGGCTAATTTGAGTCCATGCACGTTTTGTTTTACTGTTCAGCTACTATACGTCCGACACTGTTTTGTTTACAGAATTCAACGGGCAGATAACTACCATTTCATTCATATACTGTACAGCATGGTAGAATTTATTTTCGAATTTTTAGTAAATAGTTTTATTCGCAAATATATTTTTCCTGTTGCGAAAAAAGTGAACTTTCATGTGAAAAGTTTAGTTATAAGATGTTGTTTCGTCCTCCACGTCGATAAAGTGCCGAACAAGACATGGATTTGTTCCAAAGTTCAAATAAACACACACAGTGTTTCATGTTTATGATTTCACCGACAATGATGGAGAATTCAGCAATGGCTAAGTATTGATTCAATTTTGAAAGTCGTAGTAGTTACTCTGAACATGAAATACAACAATAATTTACTAAATAAATACTGATTTACAATACTGATATATAACTATTTATTATCAGATTGTTCAGAATTTAATCAAATAGTTTTACTGCAGTTCCATATATATATACTGAATTTAATTCTGCATATTTTGATACCAACAGTATAAATCTAGCTTACAAAGAACTTAAGTTATAGGCATATTTTCAAGATCATTCCATATTGAAAAATTTTGCTAGAAATGTGTTCTGGCAGAGTGTGATTACCCCAAAAATTTTCGTGGACATAAAGAGTTAAGCTGTTATTCATTTTATTAAGGCTGTTCTTGATGTCGTCACTCCATCTTTGTGTCTCTTGCTCTGTATCGTTATATTTTTTCTGTGTGACTCTCTGTGGTAGGCGATGCAAGGCATTCTTGTCATGTGTCCAAACCATTTAATCTGTTGTTCTTTTATTCTTCTTCTTCTTTGCGTTCGTTCTTTACAACCAATTTTAATCACTCTTTGTGATATGTTTGATCTTTGCCAAGAACATGTAGACGTTGCACATTGGTTTGGTAGGCCCCTAAACGCATAGACTTCTCACGTTTAGGACATATGCATCCGATTTCAGCCAAACCTCCTTAGTCGCCTGTTACGACATGCGTGGCAGGTAACAGTGGTTCTATTCTTTACACCCCAAATTTAGGCCCCAGTAACCCACTCTGCGATTCTGTTATGAATTGCATGACTGGTTTCACATCCAGTCTACTTCTGATTTCTTCATTTCTAATTTTGTCTCTTATTGTCACACATGCAGCTCTTCTAAGACACCTCCTCTCTGTCGTTATGATTTCCGCTCATTAGCTGCTGTTATTGGCCATGTTTGACACTGGTAGCATAGTATTGGCCAGAAAGTCGTTCTTATAATGGAAAAATCACGAAGTACTGTAGTTTTACAAATTACAACAACAATGACAAAATACAGCAACATTTCGACCAACAAGGCCTTTATCAAGCAACGAACAACAGGAGTGACGAATTTTAAAAAACATATGGACGACTACATACAAGCGTTTCTAATGAAAATCTGGGAATAAAAATAACGAAATAAATGTAACACAAAAACACAAAAAAATAGAAATAGAAAAGAAGAGAAACAATGAAAAATCAAGTAAATATATAACATGAATACATGCAACATATGCCCATATAGATTACATGGCATGAGAAGAGAAAGTACTAAGAAGCATAGGAATGTAATATGTTGAGGCCACATGGTCGCAAGGTACCATACAACGAAATCATCCGAGAAACATGATCGCATGGCTGTGACCTGGACATTGTGAGCTCCTAAATGGCCAGTATCATTGAAATGGGGGGGCTTTTCTAATGGAACAGCTCTTCTAAGACACCACATTTCCGTTGTTATGATTTCGTCGTTATGATTTCCGCTCATTAGCTGCTGTTATTGGCCATGTTTGACACTGGTAACATAGTGTTGGCCAGACTTATTGTCACACCTGCAGTTCTTCTAAGACACCTCATCTCCGTCGTTACAATTTCCGCTCATTAGCTGCTGTTATTGGCCATGTTTGACACTGGTAACATAGTGTTGGCCAGAATGTCGTTCTTATAAGGGGACAGCTCTTCTAAGACATCTCATCTCCATCGTTACAATTTCCGCTCATTAGCTACTGTTATTGGCCATGTTTGACACTGGTAACATAGTGTTGGCCAGGATGTCATTCTTGTAAGGGGACAGCTCTTCTAAGACACCTCATCTCCATAGTTACAATTTCCGCTCATTAGCTACTGTTATTGGCTATGTTTGACACTGGTAACATAGTGTTGGCCAGGGTGTCATTCTTGTAAGGGGACAGCTCTTCTAAGACACCTCATCTCCATCGTTACAATTTCCGCTCATTAGCTACTGTTATTGGCTATGTTTGACACTGGTAACATATATAGAGAGCTTACATCTGCTATTTCTTCAATGATCTAGCGGAGCTTGGGCTCTCACCCTTTGGCCCACTACTATGTAGTTTCTGTATCTGCATGTGTTTTGTAAGTTGTTGCTTTGTTCCATATATGATTCATTTATCTGGCCTTGGTGGAAGAAGAATCATCCTGGCATTATCCAGAGCGTGGCACCTGTGAGGAGGTGGTAGTGAATGGTTTTAGGATGATGTGCACATAGAGATAACATCCGCTCATGCTATCCTTTTTAGATGCATGCACCAAGTGCCTGAAACTATAATAGAAGAAGGAGTTTGAAGAACCCCCAGGGGAAACACCGAAGCCGATGAATATGATCAATAAATAGACGATGAACAAGTAATAGGGGCTTAAGGAACAAACAAATTACCAAACTCAGGATTTAAACCACAAACCTTTATTTCTTATGGCGCCCATTTCCTAGACCTACGTACAAGCTTTTAAGAACCCAGCCGCCCGAGTAGTCACTGGGACCCAAATTTGGGGTGTAAAGAATAGAACCAGTTACCTGCCACGCATGTCGTAAGAGGCTACTAAGGAGGTTTGGCTGAAATCGGATGCACATATCCTAAACGTGTAGAAGTCTATGCGTTTAGGGGCCTACCAAACCAATGTGCAACGTATGCACGTTCTTGGCAAAGATCAAACATATCACAAAGAGTGATTAAAATTGGTCGTAAAGACGAACGCAAAGAAGAAGAAGAACACAGCCAGTTATCTCTCCAAAAAAAGAGCATCACTTAGTGGAGTCTGTTATGAACAACATCGACTAGAACACAGAATAATCATGTCAGATTTGATGAAACGGTGTTTATACAAATACATTCAATAAGCTTTTTGTATTTGTAAATTCACATCCGTGAACCAGAAATCTATTTTAGGCTGCTGTCTCATTTTCCATCCTACTACTGAAAGTTGTTCTCGTCTTGTGATCTTTGTTCTGCTAGAACCAATCCTCTCACTCTAAGGAATCCTTTCATGTTCTTTCACCATACAGCACCGATCCTTTTGTATATATTGCTTCATCGTCTTTCCTGGTGTCATTGACATGAGTCAATTCTGACGATCTCCCTATGAACAATCAGATCTCTCTCGCGCGCGCGATCCCGGCCTAGACTGGTGCACCAACTCTTATCATGAATTTTACTGTGGTTTTAAGGGACTCTGTTCCTCCGTACAGCTTTTCGCAAAGCTCTGTGTTTTGGGGCCATGACTCTTTGCTTATACCTGCTAACCGTTGACAGTCTTGCAGAACATGTTCTGCCGTCATGTCCGCCTTTTTGCAGGGGCACAGGCTAGTCGTGCCAATTTTAAATTTGTGGAACATGTGGGCTCGGAGCTTGTGTCCGGTATGGAGGCGAAGTATGGCAACTTGTTCACTACAAGAGATCATTGATCACTACCTGCAATAATGCAGCCTGTATCCAGGGCCACCACTTAGAGAGATAGTCTTAATCAGATCTGGTTCATTGACCTCCTGTATCTTATGTCTCTTCTTCGATCGCTCCATATCGACCGCTTGTTAAACCACTCTTTGTGATTTGTTGTGATCTGAGCATAAAGGTTATATTGTTATATGATCAACATCATGGCACATTGAGCATTCATATTTGTGCTGTTGGTATACTGAGGGTGTTCTTTTGTCCATTTGTTTCTATAGTGCGAACTGATGGTTGTTCTTGCTTCCTCATAACTGATCTCGAGATCAGTCTAAGGTAGTCGTCCGCCTTCTTTGGCGAGTTTGTCGGCTGCTTCATTTGCCCTTATCTAATCAGATCTAATACCATGCTACAGGATAACTTCAAATTTGGTACTTTAACATAGGTTTTTCTATTGCTAAAATCTTAGTTTTCCATCTGTACAAATGTGTTGGATACACTTTGGCCAAAATTATCATGTGCCTATCTAACACGGCCTAAAGGGGTGCAACATACTCATGTTCTTGGCGCAAACCACACAGATCACAAAGCGTGGTTCATTTAGTTGGTATTAGCGAATACAAACAACAATATCAGTCGTGCCATGTGAGCAGTTAAGTAAGGTGATATTGCAGTTCCAGGGTTAGTGAGCGGGCATTGACCACGACCCTACTCCACCTCCTGTTGGTGGCCCTGGAAACATATTGCTGCACTGTAGTCTGACAAAGCGGGTAGGTATCAAAGTTGAGCTACCATGCTGTTATGTAGTTATCTTCTTTGAACGCTCCATATCAACCACTTGTTAACCACTCTGTGGTTTGTATGTTATCTGAGCCTAAGAACGATTGTACGTTGTGCCAGTTATGCACCTACAAGTAGGCCAGCACATCCGATTTCTGCGATGCCTTTTATTTACTAGGGTAACTTCCTAGGTCCTACATCATCGCCTTTACTACATGCCTTGTAGGTCGCATTGGTACTATTCTTTGCTTCCCTTACAGGGCCTCGGCACCACATGGGTGAGATAGCTATGTAATAATAATAATAATACTTTAAGCTCCCTATGAAGCACAGGTCCTCAACAATAATATATTACTCATTTCTGTCCCACTGCGTCATTTACAAGTTATTTCTTCCCAGTCGCCCACATATCTATTTCTAGCTGTCTTCTCTGGGGGTTCCAGAACAAAGCCCACCTAACTATACCGTTTGATTGTCTTCTTAATTTATGTCTTTTGATTGCCAGCTTCTCTCTTTCTGAGTTAGTGAATGGAGAAGTTAGCGAGAAAGAGAACTGATCACCGTACCACTATATGCTAATTTATACCTCCTCCCCTTCATTTGCCTTGAAGCCATGTTGGTTACTTAGGTGTAATATTTTTACTTGAGTCTGCTATATCTTGTCTTTCTATGCTTTATTATACAGGTTTGTCCTCCCTCTTTGATACCTACCTGCAATAATGCAGTCTGTTTCCAGGGTCACCACTTAGAGAGATAGTCTTAATCAGATCTGGTTCATTGACCTCCTGTATCTTATGTCTCTTCTTCGATCGCTCCATATCGACCGTTTGTTAAACCACTCTTTGTGATTTGTATGTGATCTGAGCATAAGAGTTATGTTGTTATATGATCAACATCATGGCACATTGAGCATTCCCATTTGTGCTCTATTCTCCGCTGCAGCCGCTTTCCCAAAGTCCATTTGCTCATCTTACCCATGAGAAGTTGATTACTATGTCTTCTCTCTCTACCACGAAGACGACACTGTCTGGCATGTCCAAACTTAACGCCTAATTCTCGAACTCGTTCTAGTGTCTGAGACTTGCCCATGTCACATTGATGATATCGACTCTGTCCATGCCTCTGCCCGCTTGAGTTGGTGGAGGATAAGAGTGATTGTACGTTGTGCCGGTTATGCGCCTACAAGTAGCCCAGCACTTCCGATTTCTGCAACGCTTTTTATTTACTAGAGCAGTTTCCTAGGACCCTCCCTACCGTAGTCGCCTTGTAAGTCACCGTGTTACTATTCTCTCTCTCACGATCACCGCCCAGACCGATGTACCAGATCTCCCCATAAATTCTATTCATGTGGAAATCTGATTCATGCAGCCATCTGATTCATGCAGCCTTAGCATTGGTGTGGTTTACGTCACATCTTCAGCACCATTTAGAGCTCTGGTGCTTATCCTTCGGCGATGTGTCCGGTTTCGAGTGGTGCATTTAGTATGACAACAAGTAGCATGACAATGGAGGTACTGACGATGACTAAAGCACTACTTTGGCTGGTCACAAAAGTACACTCATCCGTGCATTCTGAGTGATTGAGTATGCTCCGAAAGTGGGAGGTTGATTCAGTGCACAGGAAATGGACTGAATCACTACAAGTGTCAACAATTTGCAGAAATCAGTTATCAGAGGACTATCATCATAGCACTCCGGACATGTCCATAGTTGCTCCGATTTCCGCAAATACAGCAGCGTCCAGCGGCCCAACACGCCAGTTCGATGTTGATTAATCAGTCTCTTTGAGTCTGGTCAGCGAGTGGGACTCGCAACCCTGAAACTCTTTTGTTTGGAAGACTCTCTCAATGCCTTAAGAATGTCCGTCACGGTACATTGCTGCAGATCCCTCGGACATTTTTCCTCATGTTTGGACTTTTCCTGGTTACATCCCCCAGCTACTGAGTTGAGTGTGACACTGAGCTGTGAATTTCTTTCTAAATTATCTTTGTGTGGTTCCACGGTCCTTGTGTTGTGAAACACATATTCAGAAAATGGCGGGTGACTAGTCACAGGTGATCTAACGTCTGCCTTATGCAGTATTGCCTGTGCGGACTGCTATTTCTTTCTACGTGAACTGCAAGTTCAATTGACGGACGGTTGGCTCTTTGGTGGCTGCCTTATGCATTTAATGGGTATGGAAGCAGCCGGTTTGTGTCGGGACTTCTGTTCGCTTCACATGAGACAATAATGATTCGGGGATCTCTGTGACGTAGAGGTTACGTGTGCGACGTTCGTTCTAAAGGTGCTCGGTTTGGTCCTCAATGGAGCGAGCCATCGGGATATTTTCCCCACGACCCTTGATCTCATGTAGATGTGATAAGAGCTCCTAGTCCTATCGGAGACGGACGATAAAACGTAGGTCCCGTGTTCAAGTTGGAAAGCCTCTACGCGGGCAAAATTCATTAGCAAAATTGTTAAAATAAAATTCCTACAAAATATAGACACCATCTTCTAAATAACATCGGATACCTCGCCGGTGCTACAAAGCTCTTGCACTACCACTGAGATCTCCCAGTGTAAGAAATAGATCGGAGCACACCTAGTTATTCACCAAAGTGTAATGATGCTGGTACTATCAGTCAAGGAATGCATATTTATCTAAATGAACCCCCCAGCTACCCCCAATCCGGACAGACTGTATATGCAAACGGTTATGTGTTTATTTGATTAGAAAGCACTGACATCTAAATGTGTATACAGAAGAGCAATTGCTATCCTGCTTTTCTCGTTACTTCAGTAATGATATTTGTATGTACTTGATTTACTACTTCGTCATGGGTTCACCTGTATTTTGTTTTGGCGTATCTATTTTGTTTTTCCCGTAGTCGTTGTACAATTTCATTTCTTCAATCTAGCATACTAGAAGCATTCCACTGCTTAACTAACTGGCATAAACCTATTCCATACGCCCCGCACGGCACGCGCTTGGCTCATGAACCGTTGTGCCCGCGCGCGTGGTAGTCAAGCGGGATTGCCCGGGAAAGATTGAGTGATTGATGACACTAATGCTTCTGCCACAAGCTGCTGCCAGCGTCTGGTCGTGATCAGCGGCGGGGAAATGGAGTTTGCAGACATGACACTTGTCATAGTTTTTTTCTTCTGTGGTGGATCTTCTCTCGTACTATATCATTCTGTTGTAGGAGATCACGTGCTTGCGTCACTTCCTGTTCCTGTTTGGAGGCGGCAGATGAGTTTGCAGAAAAATGTCTTTGGTGAATCTTTCTCGTGTTATATCATCTAAGGTTGGTATTCTCCCAAAGAAGTTAGTTTGCAGACTAGTCACTTGTGATTCATCATCATCAAATAGCTTGTCCTGAGCAGAACTTTGCCACCCCAACAGTTCTCCGGAATTTCTCCCTCTTATAGGCCAGATGTCCTGCCTCTGCAGCCGTCATTTTCAAACCACTTGTGATTGCCTTGTCGTATCTCTTTCTTGTTATATCGTCGTGCGTTGGCGATCACGTACGTGAGTTAGTCTAGTCACTTGTGTTTCTTTTCTCAAATCCTGTTTTGCCTCACAGCGCCAGGATAAGTACGGAGATTTCTAGAACGGGATTTAGTGTGCGCTTCATAAGCAGTGTTTTCGTCGCCTCTTGTTATCTTATGAGTCCACCTTTTGCGTGGCTTCTGCTTTGTATTGGAGCAACATTGCTCTTTGATATGCACTCTGTTGGTAATCTGCTTATGTGACCGAACCATTTAATTTGTTGTTTCTTGATGTTCAGCACTGATGTTGTACCACTTTTTCTGATGTCTTCATTTCTCATCTGGTCTCTTCTTGCTACCTCCAGCATTCTGCATAGACACTTCATCTCTGTGTGACTAGTTTTCTTCTATCATTTGATGTCAGCGTCCAGGTTTGGCACTGATAGCATAATGTGGGGAGGAAGATTGTGTTGAACAATGCTCTTTTGTGTGCTCTGTGAACAACACTCCATATCGACCACTTATTTACCACTCTTTGTGGTTTGTATGTGATCTGAGCCTAAGGAGTGCCAGTTATGTACCTAGGCCAGCACATTCAATTTTTTGTTGACTTTTTATTTACTAGGGTAGCATTCCCTAGAACTGTTGGGCTTGCCACTTGGACGTCATATTGCTACAGTAGGATGATCGGCTTCCGAAAATTATCGTCCTTGGGTTTGTACCAGTCAGGCCTATATATTATCTGCCTTACTTTTATATCCCCAGTTAGTTTATTTCTGAATAGGAGTATTCTAAGTCGTTTTGGGCGGTATTGGCAATTTGCAATATCTGCTCTGCATTTTCCCAGGCCCCGGGAAACACTGGACTGGAGCTGCGTGCAGATACTTTAGAGGTTGTTTCAGTCTGCTTAGCAACGCAACTGAAATTTTGCACTTGCCAACATCACCCACCCCAGTTCTTCCAGGGATGTTGTTAATGCAACAGTACCTTGCCCTGATGTCCCAGAGAGGGCAGTTTCGTTAGGCACTAGAACGCAACTTTAGGATTTATGCTCGCCTAACCTTACCCGGTAAATGTATCTGCACCTGGCCTCTTATATGGAGTTTACTGCAATCTTCCTTGTTGTCGTCATGACACATTGCCTCTTTTCTGGCGATTCTTGAAGAGAGTTGGCAAATCGGTGTGACCATTGTTTCAAGAGGACATGCCTCCTAATGACTCGTACCATGTCAGTTTTACGATTCATTTTTTTATTTATTCAGCTTTTCCCATCGGCCAGGAGAGACGTGCAGAAATAATTACTCTGGGATTCTGATCATCTGTGTTGTGAGCAGATCTCATCAAACGAATCTGCGTCTGTACCACTACTTATACCAGAGTAGCTTTCCCTTGATCCCTACCCACTTAGCCAGGCAGGATTCTATGTCTGTTTCCAGGGTTACCACGTGGAGGGGGGGTAGTATCTTGATTAGTGTCAGCTCACAAAGCCTCGCGTAACATCCCTCTGACTGTGTCTTTGACACCTTTTTGTGCTCATGATGGCATGTTTGCATTTCAAAATTAGCGTTGCTTGTTTTGTTGAGTCTCTTTCTTGTTATATCGTCCTGTGTTTGTGATCATGTATGTGTGTCACTTCAGATTCCTGAGCAACAACTGAAAATGGAGGATCATGCCATCATCTAGAGTAGGCAGTCCTGTATTTCCGTGCACTATGTTGTATTTCCTACTCATACTGGGACCAAATACTTTCTACTCAAACTGGGACCAAATACCTTTATTTATACTAAGATTAAATACATTCTTCTTCGCCCTAGGGAAGCATAGGTCCGCAACCAAGGCCTTCCAAGCCCGCCTATCCAAGGCCATCTTTTCCAGATCTCGCCACTCTCTCCCCGTTTTTACATTCCATCTCTAACTCCGTCTCCAGGTGTTTCTGGGTCTTCCCTTACTTCTATTGCCCTGGGGTTCCATCGGAGAGCCTGTCTCGCGATGCTGTCAGGGTTTCCTCAGTGTGTCCTATCCATCGCCACCTTCTGCTCATTATCTCCTGTTCCACCTGCCGTTGTCCTGCCCCACCTGCCGTTGTCCTGCCCTATCCCACAGTTCTCTGTTTGTGGTCTTGTCATACCATCTCAAATGGAGTATCCTGCATAGGCATCTATTAATGAATGTCTGCAGTTTTTTGGTGTTCACCTTAGTCGTTCTCCATGTCTCCGCTCCATACAGAAGGACAGACATGACATTTGAGTTAAATATCATTATCTTAGTTTTATTCCTGATATTCTTGAACTCCATATGTTCTTCAGAATGGCAAATGCTGATCTTGCCTTTTGTATTCTAATCCTAACGTCTTCATCTGTGCCACCTTGAATGTTGACGACACTTCCCAGATATGTAAATGTGTCAACCTCTTTTAGTGGTGATCCTCTCAGTAAGATTGGGTCTCTGGAACCAGCATTTAATCTCATGATCTTTGTTTTCTTCCCGTGAATAGTCAGGCCTAGTTGCTGTGAGACTTTCTAGTTTTGTTGTTTTCTCTTGCATCTGCTGATGGTTGTGAGAGAGGAGTGCTAGATCAAAGATTAAATACATTGCATTCAAATAATGACAAAATACATTGTATTTCTCTTTGCCTATTAGGTCCTAGAATCAACGGTCACAGCCTTCTCAAACATGAGCGTCACCGACATCCTGCAGCCTTGTACGACACTTCCACCATTCTCAGCAGTGACCTGGAATCTACCAGCTTCATTGACTCGGAAGAAGACACAGCCAGCAGGTATGTTAGACATGTACTTATTCTTCTAACCAGAACATCCAGTTTGCAAATTTGAACAGCCAATGTCAACTTGTAGAATCTGCATGTCCTATGCTGTTGTGGAAGGCTGCCATAAAGGGTACTAGGATCTGGTGGAAGAGGTTCTTGTATAACATTCTGTAGTCCAAGACATTCAAACAGGACATGATGTACTGTCTCACACGAAAGACCACAGTTTCTGTAGTGTGTTCGGTGAGTGGGATTTAGATAGTAATTCAGTCCAACATATCTCATTCTTTCTGAAAGATAACACTTTGATCTTTTCATTGCAGTCGCTTTATATTGTCCTTGGAGTTTAGTCTATTCATCTCTGCATACATGGCTCAAATCGGTGTATCTGTAACCCATCGGTTCAGCAAAATTTTATTTTTTAGTTTATAATCTTTTTGATATTTTGTATACTTCTTGTGTTTGCCTGCTGTGAATTCAGGTGTAGTCAGCATTTATTCTGATGTTATACATGTTTGGTGGATGTTTCCGGGAAGATTTATTTTACATTTATGAATGTTTACAGTGACATGTGTTTTGTTTCTACTGATGTTTTGTGTGTGTGTATACTGATGTTTTGTGTGGTGTTATATTGATGTTTTGTGGGGTTTGTACTGATGTTTTGTGTGGTGTTTCTATTGATGTTTTGTGGGGTTTGTACTGATGTTTTGTGTGGTGTTTCTATTGATGTTTTGTGGAGTTTGTACTGATGTTTTGTGATGGTGTTTCTATTGATGTTTTGTTGGGTTTCTATTGATGTTTTGTGTGGTGTTGCTATTGATGTTTTGAGTAGTTTGTACTGATGTTTTGTGTGGTGTTTCTATTGATGTTTTGTGTGGTGTTTCTATTGATGTTTTGTGTGGTGGTGTTTCCACTGATGTTTTGTGTGGTGTTTCATTGATGTTTTGTGTGGTGTTTCATTGATGTTTGTGTGGTGTTTCTATTGATGTTTTGTGTGGTGTTTCTATTGATGTTTGTGTGGTGGTGTTTCCACTGATGTTTTTGAAGTACCTTTGTACTGATGTTTTATGTGGTGTTTATTGATGTTTTCTGTGTGTTTCTATGATGTTTGTCTGGCTCGGTTCAGCAATTGATGTTTTAGTAGTCTTTATGATGTTTTGTGTGGTTTCATGATGTTTGCTGCTGTGTTCATTGATGTGTGTCAGTTCATTATTTGATGTTTCATGTTTGGTGGTTTTATGATTTGGGAAGTTTATTATGTCTTTGTGAGTGTTTCATTGATGTGTTTGGTGTTTCCACTGTGTTTGAGTGGTTTACTGATGTTTTGTGTGGTGTTCTATTGATGTTTTGTGGGTGTTTCACTTGATGTTTTGTGTGGTGTTTCTATTGATGTTTTGTGGGGTTTGTACTGATGTTTTGTGTGGTGTTTCTATTGATGTTTTGTGTGGTGTTTCTATTGATGTTTTGTGTGGTGTTTCTATTGATGTTTTGTTGGTGTTTTATGATGTTTTGTGTGGTGTTTCCACTGATGTTTTGTGTGGTTTGTACTGATGTTTTGTGTGGTGTTTCTATTGATGTTTTGTGATGGTGTTTCCATTGATGTTTTGAGTGGTTTGTACTGATGTTTGTGTGGTGTTTCATTGATGTTTTGGTGGTGTTGTATTGATGTTTTGTGTGGTGTTTCTACTGATGTTTTGTGTGGTGTTTTCACTGATGTTTTGAGTGGTTTGTACTGATGTTTTGTGTGGTGTTTCTATTGATGTTTTGTGTGATGGTGTTTCCACTGATGTTTTGTGTGGTGTTTCATTGATGTTTGATGGTGTTTCCACTGATGTTTTGTGGTGGTGCACTATGTTTTGTGTATTTCTACTGATGTTTTGTAGATGTCTCAACAAATTACAATATTTATCCTTACAGATTTTCAACAGTCACAGATACAACCAATATGTCCTCCAAATACGGTCGGCATCGACGGCGAAGGCGGCGCCATCGTCCTCCGCCAATTAGTAGGGTGGGTATCAACAAGGTATCAAT
Source organism: Arion vulgaris (assembly GCA_020796225.1). Classification (NCBI taxonomy): domain Eukaryota; kingdom Metazoa; phylum Mollusca; class Gastropoda; order Stylommatophora; family Arionidae; genus Arion; species Arion vulgaris. The sequence continues at coordinate 17,216,651 of CM036778.1, read as the reverse complement.
GACCACTACTAGACAAGCTGTAATGTGGCCATCAGACACAGCTAACCAAGCAACACATTCTGACAATAAGCACATTTTTATACAAGAATAATGTAATGTCTTCTATATACCATTGGTCACACTTAATCTTCTCTCTCTCAATCGTTTTTTTTCGCCACTTTGATCATTCTTATTGTGATATATAAACAGCCTTTGCCAAGAACGTTGTTTTACGTCACATCTTCAGTACCATTTGGAGCTCTGATGCTTGTCCTTCGGCGATGTCCGATTTCAACCAGCGTTTAGTGGGTTCGCTCTCCGTTAGCCTTTTACTGTCCCCAGCCGACCTGCAAGGCAGCAGGTTGCTATTTTCTTTTAGAGCAGCAACCCTTAAATGGCCTGCCCTCCCAGGTTGTTAAGCGTCATCTACCCAGGACTTAATTTTCTGATTTGCCTATGTCATTGGTCATCGCCAGCTATGAATTCAGGTGTAGTCTGGTATGTCGCTTCTGAATGATTTTTGCTTGAAGGCATACTTTCCTTATGTTCAGTGTCCCTCGCCTTATTGGCGTGCCTTCTCCAACTTCAGATGTACTTTTAGTTTAGATTCTCGCGTATTGATCTGTAATGATCATTTCAGATCTGCCATCAGAGTAATGTCTTGTCCAGGTACAGACAGCTAACCAATAATTTCTGTAGCACTTAACCTTATTTCACATTGTAAGCTGCTGTACCATGTCAAGTATTGTAATATATGCTGAGAGCTTTGTACTCCAGTTGTGCACGGACATTCATTTGTTTAATCTATCCCAATTGGCGGTGTGGTGGTATTCCATTTGAAGAAGCAAGCTAGGAGCCCAATTCATAGTGGGAGGGTCCTCCATTTGGAGAAAGAAGGCTATGAGCCCAATTCATAGTGGGAGGGTCCTCCATTTGAAGAAACAAGCTAGGAGCCCTGTTGATAGTGGGAGGGTCCTCCATTTGAAGAAACAAGCTAGGAGCCCAATTGATAGTGGAAGGGTCCTCCATTTGAAGAAACAAGCTAGGAGCCCAATTGATAGTGAGAGGGCCCTCCATTTGGAGAAAGAAGGCTATGAGCCCAATTCATAGTGGGAGGGCCCTCCATTTGAAGAAACAAGCTAGGAGCCCAATTGATAGTGGGAGGGCCCTCCATTTGAAGAAACAAGCTAGGAGCCAATTGATAGTGGGAGGCTCCATTTGAAGAAACAAGCTTAGAGCCCAATTCATAGTGGGAGGGTCCTCCATTTGGAGAGAAGAAGGGTATGAGCCCAATTCATAGTGGGAGGGTCCTCCATTTGGAGAAAGAAGGCTATGAGCCCAATTCATAGTGGGAGGGTCCTCCATTTGAAGAAACAAGCTAGGAGCCCAATTGATAGTGGGAGGGTCCTCCATTTGAAGAAACAAGCTAGGAGCCCAATTGATAGTGAGAGGGCCCTCCATTTGGAGAAGAAGGCTAGGAGCCCAATTGATAGTGAGAGGGCCCTCCATTTGGAGAAGGCTAGGATTCATAGTGGGAGGGTCCTCCATATGAAGAAACAAGCTAGGAACCCTGTTGATAGTGGGAGGGTCCTCCATTTAAGAAGCAAGCTAGGAGCCCAGTTGATAGTGGAAGGTCTCCATTTGAAGAAGAAGCTAGAGCCCAATTGATAGTGAGAGAGTCCTCCATTTGGAGAAGAAGGCTAGGAGCCCAGTTGATAGTGGTAGGGTCTTCCATTTGGATAGGCTAATTGTCCAATGTGGTTTTTTTCTATTGGAGTCTTAGTCTAAGCAGCCACTTGGCAGTGTAAGGGGTCTTCCATTCAGAAAAACAGGCTAGGAGGCTAATTGACACTGTGAATCTTACATTAGGTTAAGCAGACTAATAGTCCAGTTGGCAGTATGGGGGTCTTCCATTTGTAGACGCAGGCTAGCAGACCAGTTGGCAGTGTGAGGATCCTCCTATTCTTTTTTAGTGACCATGACAAAGGGGAATTGTTACATTGTATCACAGTGAGACTGCAGTATCTGTCTGTCGTCCTGACCCATTCAGCATTGCATTTTTTTAACTGTGTGTGATATCTCTCTAATAACCAGACAGGCTGTAGTGATGTAGCCTATTTCTGGGGTCACCAGTTGAAGGAAAAATAGTTTCTTGTTTCTGAAACAGATTCCAGTGAAACTAGAGGTGAAGAAATGGCGCTGGATCTGACACATTTTGAGAAAACCCAATCGAAATATACCATTAATGGCCTTTTCCAGGATCTCACAAGGAACGTGAAATAGAGGGAAGCCTAGAAAAACATGGAGAAGAGATTTGAAAGCAAAGTTTAACTGAAGAATTAGAAGGTGCTGCAAGAAATAGTAAAAGTAAGGAAAACTTGGCATGAGTTTATTGGAGGGCTTATACCCCAACCTGGGTTATGAAGCCACAAGAAAGAAAGATGGAAAGAGTCCTAGTGAAAATAGAACACTTACATTTGGACTAAGTCCAGTAATCTTCTCCATTCTAAATAACTGTACCTCAACTTTCTTCTTCTTTCTTTTGTCGTCACACTGCTACCGGGTTGTTGCCCAGTGTCGTGGTCAACTAACCACCATAATTAACTGTACCTGTTTACCATCCGTGTTTAAGAGAATTTTGAATAGCTCATCCACATTCTCATTGTTGTTTTCTCTTCTATACTCCACAGGCTTCATCATTTAGCAGTATAACAGATTCAACAATGTCTTTAAATATTATCACAGTCAGTTTAAATATGGGTGAGTGTTGGTCGAAGAAATATAGTCCTGAAAGTAATGTGATGGTGTTTTGTTTGTTTTGCGTTGTTCTTATCAACCAAGTTAACCACTCTTTGTGATCTGTGTGGTTTGTTCTTATCAACCAAATTAACAACTCTTTGTGATCTGTGTGGTTTGTTCTTATCAACCAAGTTAACCACTCTTTGTAATCTGTGTAATTTGTCCTTATCAACCAAGTTAACCACTCTTTGTGATCTGTGTGGTTTGTTCTTATCAACCAAGTTAACCACTCTTTGTGATCTGTGTGGTTTGTTCTTATCAACCAAGTTAACAACTCTTTGTGGTTTGCCCCAAAAACATGAGTATATGTAAGACAGGCACATTCAAATTTTGGTCAAAGGGCATGCAAATTATCCAACAACAGAACACACATTTGTACAGATGGGATCCTCGCCTGGGCTACAATTTAGACATGCTAAAAAGAAATTATTCTACTAATTGTCAAAGCAACATCAGCTTTTAAAAGTCTAAATAAAATATGGAACTGCAAGTTATATAGTATTAAAACTAAATTACGAATTTTCAATTCAAATGTTGTATCAGTCCTAATATATGCCAATGAGAGTTGGAAAATGACTAAAGATATAGAAAGTAAGTTGAATGCATTTGAAAATAGATGTCTGACAAAATAATGAACATAAAATGGAGCAATTCAAAATGAAATTAGAGAAATGTCTGGTCAACCACTAGTAACAACTGTTATAAGAAAGAGAAGATGGAGATATGTTGGACACACCTTGAAGAAATGATCAAAGAATATCAAAGCAGGCATTGAAGTGGGATGCAGAGGGTTCAAGAAAGAGAGGATGACCGAATGAGACCCTGAAACGAACATTGCTGAGAGAGGCAAGAAATATCGGTCTCAGTTCCATGGAAGAGATTGAGCGAGTTGCCCAGGATAGAGCGTATGGAGAAATTTCTTGCAGGCCCTATGTAATGTATATCAGTACTAGAGGAATTATTATTTTATACAATATAGACGGCATCAGACCAAGATGGTATGATAGGGTCACAAATGAGGAACTTATGAAGAGAACAAGACAGATTCCAGTGAACGAACAGGTTAAAAAAGACGCTGGCGCTGGATATGACACACTTTGCGAAAACCTGAGGGGGATATAGCAAGAAGGGAGGCCGAGAAATACATGGAGACGAGATTTGGAGGCGGAGATCAACAATAGAAAGAAGAGCTGCAGGAGATAGCTAGAGATAGGAAGACTTGACATGAGTTGGTTGAGGGTCAATGCTCCAATCCGGGTTATTGGTTATCAAAGTGACGTCATTGCACTCCGGGCAGACCCATAGGTGCTCAGTCTCCCCAACAGATATCAAAGAGTATGCATACTAATGGTTCCTGTGGCTCACTGATTAAACACACCTCTCACTCTGCCTCTCAGTCATCCAGTTCGACTTGAACAACGGGTAACTCCAAACTGCCTAAATCGCTTGATCAATTCAACATCGATTTTAGTGTCCAACAGACAGTCCGCAGAGACCGAAGAATATCCCCTTATCCATCTTCAACTCCCCAACAATCGATGCTGTTGATCAATCCGGGTTAAAAAGAAAGAGATGACATCAGGTCTGATTATATCCTTATTATGTAGTACTCTCTTTGTTTTATTTAGAGATTCCGTTTATCTTCCATTACTTTTGTTGTCCCCAGACACAGTCAATTTCTTAGGTATCAGCATCGTTGGACAGAGCAACAAAGGGGGGGATGGAGGTATATATGTGGGATCCATTATGAAAGGGTGAGTTCTTAGCCATTGTAGTTGTTCAGGGTGTCTACATATCTTTGTACCATTTATTATATAAATTATTGTTCAGGGTGTCTACATATCTTTGTACCATTTATTTGTAAATTATTGTAGATGTACAAGGTGTCTACATATCTTTGTACCATTTATTTGTAAATTATTGTGTTGTTCAGGTGTCTACATATCTTTGTACCATTTATTTATAAATTATTGTTCAGGGTGTCTACATATCTTTGTACCATTTATTTATAAATTATTGTAGATGTTCAGGGTGTCTACATATCTTTGTACCATTTATTTATAAATTATTGTAGTTGTTCAGGGTGTCTACATATCTTTGTACCATTTATTTATAAATTATAGTTGTTCAGGTGTCTGCATATCTTTATACCATTTAGTTGTAATTATTGTAGATGTTGTTACATGATGTTCTGTGAGCATGCTAGATATATTAACTTCTGGGTGAATGCTTGAGAATTGAAGTCATGAGATAAGCGTCTGTTGCCGATCACCCATATACATTAGTGAAAAGGTATACTGTATTTTCTTCCTATTTTCATTTATTCAATATTGGAGTTTTAAGCTTCCAACTTTGTCCAGTCCTTAACCCTCTATGGAGCTTGAATGCAGAAATCTGCCACCATTGGTCTGCAAGAAAGCCGTAACCAGTCCCAAATATAGATGCTATATAATAAGTTATCTGAATGGCTAGTTTTTCTTTGCTGCCGTGTGAATTTGGGCGTTAGCCATGATGCCTGATATGGCATTTCTGACTGTTTTTTGTGGCAATCCTGCTTTATCAATTGATTGGTGTCCCTCGTCATGCAGGCGATCCTTCACTGACTTCAGAGGTGGCTAGTTTTTAAAATAACACAGCTAATGAAAAGCTCGGGTTTATTCCTAGTGTGTTTAGTCATCTATTTTGGAAACTACCTCGCTGGTTTGAAATATGTTTGGTATAATAGATTATTTATTGTGAATATTTTTCTGTGACTATCGGATCATTCAATCATGGCCAGTACTGAGTTTAATGACGAGGTATAATTTAGTGGATCTGATTGAAGTGAACTTGATAGTTCAGAGCTAGATAATAACTAGTGAAAGTGAGGAAGAAGAAGTGCTAAATTCTTCAGTGTTCAAGTATGAAGTAAAAAAATATTCTCTTCATAAAATGTCATTTTATTGTTATGTATAAGCAAAAATGCATCCGCATGCATAATTTGGTGAATAATATGCAAATTTACTGATATAATTGTCACAGTGGAGCTGTTGCACAAGATGGTCGAGTGGAACCAGGTGATATGATCCTTGAAGTGAATGGTATCAGTTTTGAGAACAAGAGTAATGATGATGCAGTGAAAACACTGAGAGAAGCTGTACAAAACCTGGTAAGTTCTCTCTCTCTCTCTGTAACATGTAGATCTCTTAGTATGATGGGCGCAGGATTAGGGGTCATGGCTGTATGTTGGATAATAATAATCAAATAATAATTCCTCTCCATACCGCTCTCTCCTGGGCAATTCACTCAATTCCTCCATTGAACTGAGAGCAAAGTTTGTTTCAGGGTCTCCTTGGGTCATCCTCTCTTTCTTGAACCCTCTGCATCCACTTCAATGCCTGCTTTGATATTCTTTGATTATTTCTTCTCAAGGTGTGTCCAACAAATTTCTTTCCCTTCTTATAACAGTTGTTACTGGTGGTTGACCAGCCATTTATCGTTCCACTTTATATTCATTATTTTTCACAGACATCTATTTTTCAAATGCATTCACCTTACTTTGCAACTCCCATGTCAGCCCAAAACAAGCTATATGGAGATGGACTCCGGCTGACCACTAATTACTTTGAAGTATACATGTCTGAAAGCGTGGGAAGAAGAAGTGAGGGGGGCATCATACCAAGCCTGTCGTAGGAGAGGGGCTATGAGCGTCTAACAGCTATGTCCTATAACAAAATTTATAGTCATATATATGTAACATTTATTGATGTCTTCATATATTTTTTTTTTTTGTGATCAGTCCAATCGTTCTAGTCGTTGCCAAGTGTTGGGATCCGAACCCTAAGGGCTACTTCACTGTTCCACGTCAAGAACCAGTTCGTCCTATAGACCCATCAGCGTGGGTTGCTCACACAACTGCTATGAGAGAGCAGTACATGGGGGTCCGAAGTGGCCCCAGTGCCCCTTCCATCAGTAACATGACATCAACTACCTCATCATCCCTCACAAGTTCTATACCAGAATCAGAACACGGTAAACCCATTACATTGTTACTTTTTTTTTTACTTCATTTTTAAACCACTTGAGCAGTCCCTAACAGAGCCTCGAGCTATGTATTTCGGGTGTCCGGGTGATTCCCAAGCGTCAACTAAACAGTTTAGGGTTAGGTAAACATGTAAATTTTGACATTTGGGAATCACCGGACACAACCCGAGAATCAACTGAACATATAGTTTGAGGCTCTTTTAGGGATTGCTTCTTCTTCTTTTGTCGTCACACTGCTACCGGGTTGTTGCCCAGTGTCGTGGTTTTCTGTTTTTGTCTTGCTCTGTTCTGGTGGCTTGTGTGATTGTTATCTTTGCTCTTTCACATGATTCTGCTACGCCATCTAACCATCTTTCCGTGGTCTTCCTCTTTCCCGATGTTCTGTTGTAGAAGACTCTGTATACTGTGGAGTTTGGATGCATTCTTATTAAGTGGCCAAACCACTTCATTCTTTGTTTATCTATGTAATTCAAGCACGGTTTTGTGCCAACTTTCTTTCTTATGCTGATGTTGGTGATTCTGTCTTTTCTTGTGTTATTGGTAACTTTTCGCAGGCAACACATTTCACATGTAGTTATTTTTGTGACTGCGCTTTGCTCAGTGTCCATGTTTGGCTCTGGTAACACAAAGTAGGTATAAAATGCTGTTGATCATCTGTTGCTTAGCTGCCTGTGAAATTTTTGGGTGCCTTAACAATGGGGCTAGCTGGTAGGTTACAGCATTTGCTTTTTGTACTCTATCTCTCTATCTAGTCTTCCGTCTTCTGTGAATAAGCTTCCTAAGTATTTGAATTCTTTCACTTAGTTTATTTTAGTGCCATTGACATAGATGTCTAGATTATTATGTTTTCTTCCCATATTCATTATTTCTGTTTTAGTGTTGTTGATTTTCATGTCATGTCAGGGATTGCTTAGGGTCGTTTAAAAATGAAGTACCCTTTTTTTTTAATCTACACGCTGAATTAAATCATTTAGCATGTCATTTTCGTAAATCTGGCCAGTAATAGAAAGATCCTACGAATAACATGGACAGAAGAAAAAAGAACACACATGTCCTGAAAGAACTAAATGTTAAAGAGAATTGGCTGATAAACAACATACTATACAGAAAAATTACATACTTTGGTCACATCAAGCGTCACGATGGCCTGGAAAGAACAATACTAGAGGGCAGGGTCTCTACAAGATATTAAAGAAACCATGACCATCGACGAAGTGGGTGAACTGGCTAGAGACAGTGTGAATTTCAGATGTGCTGCAAAGAGAGCAACATCCTATAAAGGATACGCACCTTGATGGCCAATAATAAATGCAACTAAAATTGTCATAAATCATAGTGACACACACACCCACACCCTATTTCTAGACATTACTCTTCACTGATACAAAATTACTCTCGTTTGTTCCTGTCCTAATTCTATGTTCCTCCCTCTCTCTCTCTCTCTCTCTCTCTCTCTGTGTGTGTGTTTCAAATTTATCGAGCAATAATTTAAAACCTGCGCTGTTGTCTAACACTATCTTGTTATTGTGCCAGGTTTTGAGGATATGAATCTGACAATCAGCACAGACATGGCTACAGTGGTCAAAGTCATGGCTCAACCAGACTCAGGACTTGAGATCCGAGATCGAATGTGGTTGAAGATTACTATAGCTAATGCTTTTATAGGTAAGTCAAAACGTTATCAATGTACACACATCTTGCATCTATCTCCTCCTATGTCTTCATCTGCCTGGTATCTTCTTCGAACACTCCATATCGACCACTTGTCAACCACTCTGTGTGATTTGTATGTGATCTGAACCTAATAGTGATTGTACGCTTAGACAGTTATACGCCTACAAGTAGACCAGCGCATCTGATTTATGCACTGCTTTTTATTTACTAGGTAGCATTCCTAGGGCCTACATCAGTCGCCTCTTACGTCATGCATTGTAGGTTGCAGTGGTACTATTCTTTGCTTCCCGTGCAGGCCTCGGCACCACACTGGTATTATACCCTCCAGAATGATTTCCAGAGAATCATGTCCTTCTATATGTCAAACAAAATTCATTTTTTCTTTCTATTTTATCAACCACTTTTCTTCCATTGTGGTGCGTCTGGAGACTCCCATGCGAGAGATCAATAGCGCAGGCTCCCATGCGAGAGATCCGGGTTCAATTCTCTGTAAGGCTAAGGATTTTTCTGTCAGGACAGTAACGAAATCTAATCGGAATAGTTTTGCTGCGACTGCACTATCCATGCAGCCTTTAAAATGCACATGACCGTCAAGCAACAGTATTACAGGCAGTAAGACAGATCCTTCAATTTACTCTGTTGCTAAATGGACATATTTATTCTTTTTTTTTTTTATCTTGTATTCTGAGAATGCATTGAATGCATTAACCTTTGAACCCTGCCACCTGTGCCTTAAAAATATTCTCAGACCGATATACAGAGCTGGGAAATGTAACGCTTAATTCAATCCAGCGAGACAGGCTCAAAACATTTCCTGTGGGCAAAAATTTGTAGGCCCACCCTACACATGTATGGTACCACACACATCTCAGGGCCTAAGAATCGGGGGGCAACATATAGTCGTTCTTGGCAAAGATCAATTATATATCACAATAAGAATGATCAATTTGACTGTGAAGAAGAAGATCTAAGAGTTGAAACTGTAGCAATTGATTTTGTTCACAGGTGCTGACTTGGTAGATTGGTTGTTCACACATGTGGAAGGTTTTGCTGACCGACGGGATGCTAGGAAATATGCCTGCCATTTACTAAAAGCTGGTTACATCAGACATACAGTCAACAAGCTGACCTTCTCTGAACAATGTTACTACATCTTTGGGGACTACTACGGAGGTAACTAACATCATCATGATGTGTCTCATCTCACAACACTCAGGTCTTTTGATAATTAAGATTGCCGTGGGTCCTCAAGCGGAACAAAGAATAGTAACAATGCAGCCTACAAGGCATGTCATAAGAGGTGACTGAGGTAGGGGCCTAGGGTGCTCCCCTAGTAAATAAAGTGTCGCTGAAATTGGATGTGCTGGCCTACTTGTAGGTGCATAACTGGCACAATGTACAATCACAAAGAAAGAGTGGTTGATGTGAAGCGTTCGAAGAATAAGAAGATAATTAAGATCATTTTGGTTGTCCCAGCTGCATTATCATATCACCTCACGTAGCACTCAATCTTGTCTATGGAATTGAGTCCATATTTCTCACCTCTTTCAGTAAAAGTCGTTACTTAAGCGTCCTTCTGGTGTGAGTATATATATATATATATATTCCTTTCGTACCATTATACAATTACATAGGGTCTGCAAGTAATTTCTCCATACCGCTCTGTCCTGAGCAACTCACTCAATCTCTTCCATAGAATTGAGTCTGACATTTCTTATCTTTCTCAGTAAAGTTTGTATCAGTGTCGCATCTAATTAACTCTGCTCGTAACCTTATATTTTAGTGTATTTAATTCACCATCTAATAGCTTGTCCTGAGCAGAACTTTGTCACCTTAACATTCCTTCGGAATTTCTTTCTCTCTTAGGCTTCTGTGGACGTCATGCCCAAATCATCAGTTACATCGTGAATGCATCTTCTTCATGGTCTTCCTATCTTTGTCAGTATGCCTCCTTCCACCTAACATCATATATGTTAATATAGAACATTGGGGAGTATGCTGGATTCACTTACTAATGGATAGGGTTCAATTCTTACTATGATCCATTCATTTGAAGCGAACCATGATGTAGGTATCCCTATCTTCACCATGTGAAGCGAACCATGGTGCATGTATCTATCTTCATCATGCGAATGTGAAGCGAACCACAATGCAAGTCTCTATTTTCACCATGAGAATTTGAAGCAAACCGAGAGCCATGGTCAATGTCTGTGTGTTACCCATAATGTGACCGTCTTGGCATTTGCCCCAAGAGAGGTAAAGCAAAATCTGTGTTGCACTTGCGAGCAATGCTGCGATTGAGAATGGGTCTCCTATGGACAAAAGCGACATCATCAATGCTCTAAGAGATCAGATACACTCTGAAGATTTGAACGAAGATAAAGAGTATTCTCTATCTCAGTAGCGCAAGTTTTGCATACCGATAGGAACAGCAAGACAGGAAAAACCATGAGATAAAACCCCAGTAGATACATCAACCAACATAGAATTAGAGTTGTTATTCTAAATACACTGAAATGCATGCTTGGGGGGAGATCAAAGCATTATGGACATGTGCGATGAAGATGATACTCAAATAAACAATGTCCATGTGCTATCTATGATAGAAACAAATCTACACTGATGTTAACCCTTTAGCTGCTAAGGACGTATATATACGTTTTCCCCATTCACTTCTAAAGACGCATTAACACGTTTGTTATTATTTCTCCTCTGTGGGCTAAAGACTTGTTAACACGATATACATCTCTACTGTCACTGCTATAGGTGTACATTCACGTTTGTGACCTAGAAACAAAGAGTAACTATTTTTAGCTCAGCCTTCAGAAATTACGTAGCAGCGAAAGGGTTAATAACGCCAATCATGTTTAACCAAACTACACCAGAAATCACTCATCTAAGTGCACAATTCTTTGACACAGACTTCCTAACAAGGGGACTGACACTAGTGATGAACCAGACATTTTATGTCTTGAGAGTCAATTATTTTCCTATTATTTTTTTTTCCGTCAAGACTGTTCTTTATAATTTTGTTTTTCTTTATTTTCTTTTCTACTTCCTGCTGCATTCTCAGGTCCTCCTCTTTATCCAGGTAAGATATGGTGTGTTCTAGTCTCTGGTCTATTTGTTTTGAGTGAATGTGATGCCACAAATATCAACACAAGACAATTACTATAATATGAGCAGATTAGAACAAGTTGTCATTCTACGCCTTAGAACAGGATACAATTGACTTCGCAGCCACATGTATACAAAATTCAAGATTGGCAATTCAGCAATGTGTACATGTAGACAGACACATCAGACCAGACTGCAGAGCACATACTTCAAGACTGCCCCGAATATGATACACTGATGAACACTCACTGGCCTAACGAAACAACACTCAACAGAAAACTAAACAGACCTCTGTGTGAGCTACAAAAGACAGTGAAGTTTATACAAGAGATAACATTGAATATATAGACAATATCTCAAGGAACAAAAGGAAGGAAGGAGTGAATGTGATGTTGTTCTATGGTTGTTTGTGATCTTTTGTTCTTCGAAAGATTGTTTGTGTTTTTTTCTTTTTACCATGAAAGATTGTTTGCGATTAAAGAGTTTTCAAGCCGAAAGATTGACTTCATTGCACCGGGTTTTACACTATATGGCTTGCTCCCTCTTCGCAGAAATGACACACCACCTGCCGAGAGTATTGCACAAAGCGCGAACTCCGTAGCTCCAGCAACAATCCTAGGGTCTCTGGAAAAACTGCACTCGTGAACAGAACGGCGCGGTCTGGATTCGAACCCACGACCTTCGATTCACACAGCAAAGGACTTAGCCACAGAGACCTCCAGTTTGCGATTTCCTTTTTGTACCATGAAAGATTTTATTTTTTTTTTTGCTACAAAAGATTGTATATGAGGTTTGTTATTCCTCAACACAGACTGTCATTACAATGAAGTGAAATGTTTGAATATTGCCTTCTTCATCCTATATGAATATTTTCTCCTAGATGTGTTCATCCATTCTCCTGACCTCCTCTATACGTTTATATATAACATGTCTGTAATGGCTCGCTCTCTCTGTCTCTCTTTTGTCTCTACCTCTTGCTGTTAATGTATATCTCATGATGATTTTCTTTTATCCTTAGTTTTCCATTGGCCCTGAAAAGGTCCTTTCTTACATGTCATCAATTTGCTTGAGAATCTGTTGATTTGATGGTTACAAATGTTTTTATATGTAGTTTCCATTTTTGTTTTCATATTGTTGATCTGATTACAGTAGAATTAACTTGTTTGTTCTGTGATCTCAGATCTGGCCTCTCTCAACCTGGAAGATGTTGACTCTGTGTCTGAAGCTGACCGTGATACCCTAGCACCACTGCCACCACCATCCTGGGCCACTAGCCACTTCCCATATAGCCCTGGAACTTTCTTGCCTCAGAACATGCACTATATCCCAGCGTATGTGCTCAACAGCGGTGATGCTACCAGCTTTGTCGGCAGTTTTGTTGATGTCCTACCGGGTGTCACATCTGCTATCAGTGGTCCTGGAAGTACAATTGGTCCCGTGAGTGGAGGTGGGAGTACAGGCAGCGTGCACAGTGCTTCAGGTAAGTTTTTGTTTGTTCTTTCCTCATAGTAATATACCGGTAGTCATTTAGAAGTTTAAAAGCGAGATGGGGGGTGGACCTTAATATTTAAAGTAAATTTTAAACAGTTAGGTATTCTCTTTCTTCCTGTCTCTCTCTCTCTCTCTCTCTCTCTCTCTCTGTGCCTCTTTAACCCAGATTAGGACTTAGACCCTCAACAAAGTCTTCCTATCTTTAGCTATCTCCTGCAGCTCCCTCCAGCTCTTCTTTATATTATTGATATCTGCCTCCAAATCTCATCTCTAGCTATCTCCTGCAGCTCCCTCCAGCTCTTCTTTATATTATTGATATCTGCCTCCAAATCTCATCTCTAGCTATCTCCTGCAGCTCCCTCCAGCTCTTCTTTATATTATTGATATCTGCCTCCAAATCACGCCTGTGATGTCTAGGCCTCCTTTTCTTTCTCTGTCCCTATGGGTTCCAGGAAAGGACCCTTCTTGTTATACCACCCTTTGTTTTTCTCAAAGTGTGTCCTATCCAGCACCAGCGTCTTTTTATAACCTCTTGAGTTTGCTATTCTGCAAATATATAATAAACAGGAATAACGGAGATGATGGGGTAAGTCAATAACAAATTATATAGCGCTTAATTGTTCTAAATGTTCATGTTTTTTTAATATCACTCTGATATGGGCTGTTTTTACCCAGGAGCTCAGGGTAAGGGGGGGTCAGGGTTCAAAGGGTTAGATATGTCTGGAGAAAGTAGAAATGAAATCCATCATGGACTCTTCAAGATTTAAAAGGATGCCATCATAAATGTCAGTGATAAGTTGCATCCTCATGTTCCGTTGGGAACATAAAGGGGATATGAAATGAAACCGGTAACTATATTTTTTAATTAGTAGCAAGCCCATCTCTTGTTTATGTTTACCTCTGAATTCTGTTGGTTGTTCTTTATGTTTCTATTCTTGAATTACATTGAGAAACAAAGTAGGAAGTGGTTTGTTTGGCTACTTAATAAGAATGCAACCAAACTTCACTGTATACACAGTCTTCTACCACAGAACATCAGGAAATTGAGAGATGGGTGTCGATAGTGTTGCAGCCTGAAAGATCAACATACCAAATTTGCAAAGAGATTGGTTAATCAACATTGAACTGGCGTGTTGTTCCGCTGCTGGATTTGTTGGGCAGATATCAGAGGACCATGGATGTCTCCGAGGTGTTATGATGATAGTTCTTTCTCATGTAACTGATAACATCAGGAGAGAAGGCAAGAGGAAGACCACGAAAAATATGGATAGATGGCATAGCAGGATCCTGTCAAAGAGCAAAAATAACTATCTCCCAAGCCACTAGAGTAGCACAAGACAAAAACAGAAAATCGTGGCACTGGGCAACAACAGGTAACAGTGTGACAACAAAGGAAGAAAGTTTGACAAACCTCATTGACTTGACTTATTCCTCTCCACTCCTTGTGGAGCATAGGGCCTCAACAGTAGTTAGCCACATTTCTAGGTCTCTGCTTGTTTTCTTTATGGTCTTCAGGATGGACTAGCACCCTTCACTTTGTCGAAAATACTTTGTCTCCAGGTCTGTTTAGGACATCACCTCTTCTATCTTCCTGCGGGTTCCACTCAAGTGCTTGTCTAGTGAAGTGCTTGTCTAGTGACACTTGGCTATGTCTTCCGTAGAGTATACCCAACCCATCGTCATTTTCTCCTCTTAACCTGGATCATCATGGGTTCTTGTCCTGTTCTTATCCACAGGTCTGTGTTTGCAACTCTATCATACAAGTTCTCAGTCGCTCTCTCTCTCGTGATCACCGCCCATGCCGATGTACCAGATTTCCCCATAAATTCTATCCATGTGGAAATCGGATTCGTGCAGCCTTATCATTGGTGGGTTTTACGTCACATCTTCAGCACGATTTGGAGCTCTGGTGCTTATCCTTCAGCGATGTGTCCAGTTTCAGCCAGCGTTTACTCGGTTCGCTCTCCGTTCTGTAGCCATCTAGTGTTTTTACTGTGTGGGTAGCTAGCCCTCCTTCAACCTCCTTAGTCTGCTCTTACGACATGCATGGCAGGTAACAGTGGCTCTATTCTTTACACCCCAATTTGGACCCCGCTAACCACTCGAGCACTTCTCAGTCTGAGAATCCGCCGAAGACATCCGTTGTTAGAGGTCTGAATCTTATTTGTATTTAACTTGATAACTTGTCAAACCTCATTAAACTGCTGATCTATTTCTTGACCTGATTAACTCCTTGTGGACCAAAGCTCCACTACGTGGCTTTGGGTTGGACACATTTTACCAGGAGCCACAGTAAGGCGTTAATTCTAAAAACAAATGGCTTGTAAAAACATGGCTTTGTCCTGGTCCACTAAGAGTTAATAAACATTTTTTCTTCTCTTCATTTTTGCAGGCAGTAGCGCATCAGGAAGCAGCAAAAAAGACAAGGATAAATCTGGCAAGTCCGGAGGAAGTGGCAGTGATACTGATGCCAGTTTAGCCAGCACACGAAGAGTAGGACCCCATTCTTTACCAGGAGCCTCACAGTTATCTAATTTATCATCAGTCCTTCAGAAGTTAAGCGGCAGTCGACAGTCTTTCCGTATGGCTATGGGCAACCCTTGTGAGTTCTTTGTAGATGTTATGTAAACCCATTTATAGTTGTTTAGACCTGGTTGTTTCATCACTACTGTTTATAGACGTTTATTCAAAATAAATGGTTGCTGGTTGCATCCATTGTTGTACATTAGTTGTAAATTTAGCCTCCAGTTCCTTCCCTTCTCCACAGCCGAACGATATATAAACAGGAAGATCATTCAATTATTCATTTGCATGCGTGTTACGTTTTGAATATTTTGTATAAATATATTTCATTATTATGTCTCTTGTATCTTCCAGTTTGCTGTTATTTTTGTATCGATATACAGGGTGTTCAAGATAATTGCAGCCCCATTGACAAATCGAAAGTTACCAGATAACCTATCGCGTTGTCTTTATTTACTATTTAAACCGGTTCTGACTAGCTCATCCTACGTCACATTTGTTCATCCCCCTTCCCGCACTACAATTACACACCATCACACAACCTTGACCTATACTACGTCATAACCGAACCTTCTCATTTCCATACATATATGCCAGATTAGCTCCATTCCTAGGCTGCTTTTAAGTTGAACACCCTTTATAAGGGAAGATTGCAGTAAAACTATGTAGCAAAGGTGAAACATGTAAAAACAAAGTAGTATGGTTTCACAAAGTACAAATATAAGATACAGCGATGTTTCAATGGAAAGGCTTCAATCAAGCAAAGGATACAAGACAAACCGCAATATTATGGAGAGCAAAGAACAGTAAAGCAAGGGGAAACTTAATTGCATTGAGTAAGATATGGAAGTCGAAGGAAATCAAAACAAACATGAAGCTGAGAGTCTTTCAATCAAATGTGAAGTCAGTGCTGTTCTGTGGCTCGGAAACATGGAAGATAAAAGAAACCATCAGAAAATTACAGACCTTCATAAATGGATGTTTACGTAGAATAGAGGGACTGAGATGGTATGATAAGATTACAAACGAAGAACTCTGAGAAAGAACTAAGCAGATACCCAGTGGAGAACGAGCTACGGAAGAGGTGCTGGCGATGGATAGAACATACATTGAGAAGACCGACCGGAAGCATTGCAAGACAGACACTGTTTTGGAACCCGCAAGGAAAGAGGAGTAGGGAAAGGCCTAGACAGACCTGGAGAAGAGAGCTAGAGGCTGATATTAAAAGGATAGGTAAAACATGGAAAGAATTGGAAGGGATGGCAAGAGAGAGGAAGAGCTGGAAGAAGTTTGTTGAAGACCTGTGCTCCGTTGGGAGTTGAAAGTTGAAGAGAGAGAGAAAGAACAGTAATACTTTGACTTACAAAGCATGTCATAAGACACAACTGAGGTAGGGGCCTAGGGAAGCTACCCTAGTAAAGAAAAAGCACAGCAGAAATCAGATGTGCTGGCCTACTTGTAGGGGCACAATGCACAGTCACCCTTAGGCTCGGATCACATACAACTCACAAAGAGTGGTTAACAAGTGGTCGATATGGAGCATTCGAAGAAGACTTCTTATACACAGATAAAGTCTGGCGATAAATCCCTTAAAAAACTGTGCTTGTAATACCGCTTTTTAGGACGGTGTAGGACAGGGGAGCCTGAGGAGTTTAATGGCTAGTGCAGTTGCAGTAAAACTGGTTAGGTTATCCTTTATGTTTGTTATGCCCCGACAGAAAAAATTCATTGACCTTACCTGGTATCGAACCCAGGTCTCCCGAATGGGAGCCCGCTCTCTAATAAATCCCTAGCTTTCCTAAAATGAAAATGTGTATAAAAATGAAAAACTAGTGATGGAAAGATAAAACAATAATAATAAAATAACATACTGCCCGAGTGGTTACCGGGCCCCAAATTGGGGTGTAAAGAATAGAACCACTGCTACGCATGTCGTGAGAGGCGACTTAGGAGGCGGGGCTAGCTACACCACACCGTAAAAACACTAGATGGCTACAGAACGGAGAGCGAACCGAGTAAACGCTGGCTGAAACCCGACACATCACCGAAGGATAAGCACCAGAGCTCCAAATGGTGCTGAAGATGTGATGTAAACACACCAATGCTAAAGCTGCATGAATCAGATTTCCACATGAATAGAATTTATGGGGAGGTCCGTACATCGGTTTGGGCGGTGATCGCATGAGAGAAAGAGACATACACATACATTTAACATATACACATATATTATGGAGCATGAGAAGAGACTAAGACGCATAGGAATATAGTGCGCCAAGTCCGTGCGGTCGCAAGGTACCATATAAAGATATCAGACGATTTTCTAGAGCAAATCGACTGCACCAGAGTAACATGATCGGGATGTCTGTGACCTGAATATTGCATACTTCCAAATGGTCAGTTCCATTTAACTGAGGGGCTACATGGGTCACAGAACGTATATCACGTAAATCGCCTGGGTCCGCAAGGGGAGAAAAGAATAGTAACACAGCTACTTACAAGACAAATCGTAAGAGCCGACTGAGGTAGGGGCCATGGAAAGCTACACTAGTAAATAAAAAACGTTGCAGAAATCAGATATGCTGGCCTACTTATAGGTGAATAAATGGCACAATATACAACCACTCTTAGGTTCAGGTCACATACAAATCACAAAGAGTAATTAAGAAGCGGTCGATATGAAGTGTTCTCTCGTGATCATGATATGGAGTGTTCAAAGAAGAATATCACAAAAATGATGGCTGAATGTCACGGTATAATGTTTTTATACTTTGTAAAATGACATGATTTTGTTTTTCCGTTCTTATTTTTGTATGAGATGTGTTGTTTTACAACTAGTTCAAATGAACATGTTTTGGTTTGCATTCATTTATATTGTTGATATTTTCTTGTCTGCAAATGTTTGAGTAATCTTGGTGCATGTCAGTTTGATTTTGTGCAGGCTATTTATATTGCCCATCAAAACGTTGGAACACATACAAGGTGTTTAACAAGTTTCTAAGTACTCATTTTACTTCATGCAAAATGATGTCCATATGTAGTGCGATTCTTGTGATGTTTTTATTATAGTTGTGAAGATTTTGTCCAAACATTACTGCTTCTGTCTGTTGTGTATTTGGTACAATTACTTCCGTTATAAGAGGACTATCATCGTAGCACTCCGGACATGTCCATAGGTGCTCCGATCTCCGCCTCAACAAATCCAGCAGCATCCAGCGGCCCAGCATGCCAGTTTGATGTTTATTAATGAATCCTTTTGCATATATGGTATGTCTTTCTTTTCGGGCTGCACCAATATTAATACACATCTCTCTCAATCTGGTCCGCGAGTGAGATTCACAACCCTGAAATTCCTCTGTTCGGAAACTCTCTCAATGTGTTAAGAATATCATTTCAGTCCATGTAGCTACAAAGGTGCACAAAGTATGAACTCCGTAGCTCCAGTAACAATCCACAGGATTTCATTAAAAATTTGCACATATGATTCGGTCCAGATTCGATCCCACAACCAACAGTCAAGTGTCCCAACCACTTCACCACAGAGACTCCCTGCAGAGTAACATGTATCTTGATGAAGTTATTTTGACAATAGCTGTTGGAGATATCCAGCGCAGACCTCAAGACATGATACCCACCATACAAAACACTCGCTCCACCAAAAATACTTTCTATTTAATTGTTGGGAAGATCTGGCCAGCACTGGAGAATGCGGGAGGGCCATTCAGAATCAGGATTGTTTTATTCTGGACACAACATTGTAACACATTTCCACCGTGTTTGGTCGGGTATTTTCCGGTTTCGTTTGCTGAACTACTGAGTTAGTGCTTTGAGCAATGCTGTGAGCTATGAATGTTACATGGAATGCTTTTGCTGTGTCAACCGTGCATTGTTGTTGGTATTCAGACAATGGCGGACCAACTCAATCTGCCGTATGCAGTGATATTTGCGTGTGCAGAAAGCTGAATTTTGTCCTGATTGATGTCCCTTCGACATGAATTGCAATTCAAGTGATGAACAGTTCTGTGTTGACACTTTAGCGACGGTCATATGCATTTATGTGGTGCAGGTTGCTTTTTGTGGCGGTACGGCTGTTTCATTCTGGAATTAGTTTACACAGTCAGGAGACAGTTGTTAGCATTTCGTGTGATTTTCGTTGGCACAGGAAGGGAGCAATTATGGGGTGGCCCGCTGCAGTGAAGTTGGAACCGTACTTATGAACTATGTTGGGAAGAACACTTTATTACCCACTATATATCTTGAAGTATGAAGTACTGCAACATGCAAATCTGTCTTGCATCATGGGCATGCTCAGCAGTAGACGACTAAGATGGTTGGGGCATGTGAGAAGAATGAAAACTTGTCGCATACCAAAACAAATGTTGTTCTGTGAACTTTCGGAGGGGAAGAGGCACCAGGGTAGACCACTGCTCAGATATAAAGATGTCTGCAAAGCCTCAATAAAAACTTTTCTATAGGTCCCAGCACATGGGAAAACTAGCTGATGACAGAGTTGTGTGGAAAGCAAAAGAGCGCAGAGTCTTTTGATAAGAGACTTATGTATGAGCTGAACGACAAGAGAGAAAAGCGAAAACTCAGAAGTTGTCCCAGTAAAATACTTGCCTATTGACCGTCTGTAAAGACGAAAAAAGGCCATATATCTTGAAGTATGAATAAGGTTCCTTCATTTACCTGCCGAGTGCTCACACAAAACACACACTCTCTGTATCTCCAGCAATAATCCTAGGGATTTCCAGAAAAACAAATTGTACTTATGACCGAAATGACACTGTCCAGATTTTAACTCGCTGCCTTCAGAACACAAGGTAAACGGCCTGACCACTTTGCCACAGTGGGGATCCCTTCCTTAGTCTGTATTGGCTGTTGTCTTCCCTCAGATATATTTATTTACTAGAACAAAGCAAGAATTGATCAAACCGAGAATTGATCAAACCCACTTGTTGAGATTATCATCATTTCATTATTAGACATGTACTGGGACATGTATGTGAGCGTACACATGTGTGTGTATGTGAGCGTACATGTGTGTGTAAGGTGAGCGTATTCGTGTGTATGTGTTATATATATTCACATGTTGGTGACATGTATGTGTGTGAGCGCACATGTGCGTGGCCTCCGATAACATACGGCCCGCAGACTCTGCTAAAAATTATAGGGAATTGAGACCATACCCGACCCATGATCCTCGCATTCTAGTGATATTGTATAAAGACTAATTCATTTTTAAAACAATATGACATGCTAAATCAATATTAAATTACGTTACAAATTAAATTTATAGCTAAGGAATATCAGTATTATTAACATTTTTCATCAATAAATAACCATGGACTGTATTGTATACAATTTTTTTTTTTTAAAAGTTTAAATGTTTTAGCAAACACATACAAAAACCAGCCCCCATTTAAGTAGGAATTTTCATCTGAGCTAGTCAGCCTTATATTACCGGGGGCCACATTATGTGAGAGTACATGTATGTGTGTGATATATTCATATGTTAGTGACATATGTATGATCGTTTGAGTCTCAAGTCACATCTGACTAACCACTTCTATTGTACATAAATATATATATGATACATATACGTGTTGTGATTATGCAATAAACAAATGGTAAACATGCCTGATCTTTTATTATAGGTAAATATTTCACAGAGTCTGTGTTTTTATACAAAATTTGTCGTGATGTGATCCCAACATGTTGTTGTTTCTCTGTGTTTAACTCTTAGTGGACCAGGGAAACGCTCATTTGTTTTTAGAATTTTTTTTTAAATGCCGTTTAGTGTGGCTCCTGGTAAAAAGATGACCAACCCAAAGCCAATATTGTGGTCTTTGGTCCACAAGGAGTTAATGTACTTTTAATTGTATGCTTCCTTGATAAGTTTGCACAGTTATTGTTTCAACAGAACATGGATATGCTTGTTTAGTCATCAGATCATCATTGTTGTGTAAGTCCATCAGATCAGCCTCATTGTGTAAGGTGCAAGTCCATCAGATCAGCCTCATTGTGTACGGTGCAAGTCCATCAGATCAGCCTCATTGTGTACGGTGCAAATCCATCAGATTAGCTTCATTGCATAAAGGTGCGTCCATCAGATCAGCCTCATTGTTAAGGTCACCATCCAGATTAGCTCATTGCATAAGGTGCTCACAGATCGCTTTGTGTAGTCCACCAGATCAGCCTCATTGTGTAAGGTGCGTCCATCAGATCAGCCTCATTGTGTACGGTGCAAGTCCATCAGATCAGCCTCATTGTGTAAGGTGCAAGTCCATCAGATCAGCCTCATTTCATGAAGGTTCAACTCCATCAGCCTCATTGCATAAAGGAACTCCATCGGTGCTCCAGTCTTATGTTTAGTATATCTAACTGTGTGAGTAGCAGCAGTGTAGTAATCTCTCTTGTGATCACCCTTAGACTGATGTACCAGATTTCCCCATAAATCTCATTCATGTGGAAATCAGATTCATGCAGCCTTATCATGGGAGGGTTTCGTCACATCTTCGGCGTCATTTGGAGCTCTGGTGCTTATCCTTCGCGATGTGTCCGATTCAGCCAGCGTTTACTGGGTTAGCTCTCCATCAGCCTTTGGCTGTCCCCAGCCGACCTGCAAGGCAGCAGGTAGCAGTCTGGTAATGAACACAGTCATCGTGGTAGCAGTCTAGTAATGACGGTAGCATCATCAAATCGTGGTAGCAGTCTGGTAATGAGCACTGTCATCATGGTAGCAGTCTGGTAATGAGCAATGTCAATCATGGTAGCAGTCTAGTAATGAGCACACTCATTGTAGCATTCTAGTAATGAACACATTCATGGTAGCAGTCTAGTAATGAGCACATAAATCATTGTAGCAGTCTAGTAATGAGCACTGTCATCATGGTAGCAGTCTAGTAATGAGCACTGTAATCGTGGTAGCAGTCTAGTAATGAGCCATCAACATCGTCAATCATGGTAGCAGTCTAGTAATGAGCACACTCATCATGGTAGCAGTCTAGTAATGAGCACTGTCAATCATGGTAGCAGTCTAGTAATGAGCACACACATGGTAGCAGTCTAGTAATGAGTACTGTCAATCATGGTAGCAGTCTAGTAATGAGCACTGTCAATCATGGTGCAGTCTAGTAATGAGCACACTCATGGTTGCAGTCTAGTAATGAGCACACTCTTTGGTAGCATTCTAGTAATGAGCACACTCATGGTAGCAGTCTAGTAATGAGCACACAATCATGGTAGCAGTCTAGTAATGAGCACTGTCATCTGGTAGTGGTCTAGTAATGAGCACACTCATGTAGCATCTAGTAATGAGCACACCAATGTGTAGCAGTCTAGTAATGAGCACTGGTCATCATGGTAGCAGTCTAGTAAGAGCACACTCATGGTAGCAGTCTAGTAATATGCACACTCATGGTAGCAGTCTAGTAATGAGCACGTCATTGTAGCAGTCTAGTAATGAGCACATCATGGTAGCAGTCTGGTAATGAGCAATCATCATTGTAGCAGTCTAGTAATGAGCACTGCCAATCATGGTGCAGTCTAGTAATGAGCACACTCATTGTTGCAGTCTAGTAATGAGCACCTGCAATCATGGTAGCAATCTAGTAATGAGACACAATGTTGTAGCAGTCTGGTAATGAGCACAAATCATTGTAGCAGTCTAATGAGCATGTCATCATGGTAGCAGTCTAGTAATGAGCCCCTCATCATGTAGCATTCTAGTATAGCACACAATGTGTAGCAGTCTAGTAATGAGCACTGTCATCATGGTAGCAGTCTAGTAATGAGCACACTCATGGTAGCAGTCTAGTAATGAGCACTGTCAATGGTAGCAGTCTAGTAATGAGCACATTATCATGGTATCAGTCTGGTAATGAGCACACTCATTGTAGCAGTCTAGTAATGAGCACTGTCAATCATGGTAGCAGTCTAGTAATGAGCACACTCATTGTAGCAGTCTAGTAATGAGCACTGTCAATCATGGTAGCAGTCTAGTAATGAACACTGTCATGGTATCAGTCTAGTAATGAGCACACAAATCATTGTAGCAGTCTAATGAGCATACTCATCATGGTAGCAGTCTAGTAATGAGCACTGTCATTGTAGCATTCTAGTAATTAGCACACACATGTGGTAGCAGTCTAGTAATGAGCACACTCATGGTAGCAGTCTAGTAATAAAATTGGTACATCATACACTCATGGTAGCAGTCTAGTAATGAGCACTGTCATCATGGTAGCAGTCTAGTAATGAGCACATTCATCATGGTAGCAGTCTGGTAATGAGCACACTCATGGTAGCAGTCTAGTAATGAGCACTGTCAATCATGGTAGCAGTCTAGTAATGAGCACACTCATTGTAGCAGTCTAGTAATGAGCACTGTCAATCATGGTAGCAGTCTAGTAATGAACACTGTCATGGTATCAGTCTAGTAATGAGCACACAAATCGTTGTAGCAGTCTAGTAATGAGCATACTCATCATGGTAGCAGTCTAGTAATGAGCACACTCATTGTAGCATTCTAGTAATGAGCACACTCATGGTAGCAGTCTAGTAATGAACAGTCACGTGGGTAGCAGTCTAAATGAAACACACTATTACTCATAATGAACATCCCATCATGCTACTGCTACCTCTAAGCCTAATTTAAAGCACTGTCTCATGTAACACATTTAATGACACTTCATCATTTTAAGACAGTCTGTAAAAAAGACATTTAATGCACAGTCTTAAAAAAATTAATGACACTGCTCAATCATTAATGCAGTCTTAACAACACAACATTGAAAGACAGCTCTAAAATTTAATGAGCACTTCTAACAATCATGAAAGCAGCTCTACACAAATTTAATGAGCCTTACAATCATGGTAATGCAGTCTAAAAATAAACTTATACACTCTCTGTAACAAAACATAATGAGCACTGTCTCATGTAGCATCAAAAATTTAATGACACTGTCTGGAAATCAGCTATTTAATGAGCACACAAACAAAGCAGTTTAATAAAGCTACTAAAACATTTAGACAGTCTTAACATTAATGACACTGTCATAGAAATTTAATGACACCCTCCATGGTAGCAAAACATTAATGACACACTCATCGATTTAAAGACAGTCTAACAACAAACATAATATTTCCTAACTGAACATCCATTAGCTCTACCTCTCCTAATACAAAAACATTTAATTACACCGTCTCCTTAACAACACATTTAATGACACAGTCTCCTTTTAAAAAAACACAACTGTTAATGACACCGTCTTCTTAAAAACACTACAGTTAATGACACATCTCATACAAATTTAGCAGTTCTCATATACAAAATACACCGTCCGGTATAAACACAACAATTAATGACACATATTAAACACAACATTTCAAGACAGTGTCTCCATGTCAGCACAACACTTATTGTCAAACGTAATGTTTCGTTGTATACTTATTGTTGAGCATGTTCTTAGTGAGCCCGTGCATGTGACTGTCGTTCGGGCATGAGTCAACCTCTCTGACCAATAATAAGATCTGACACTATGTTACAGTATAACACATAAGATGTGGTAAGTACCAGATACGTACAAATCTATAGTAGAAATATGAGTCAATTTACTACCTTAGAATAGTCAACGCCCACTGTGCAATTGAATCCGGACCAATAAGAAGCAAGTTCACTAACAACAACACTATTGCGGCTCTCCTTTGCTATAGGTTTCAGTTTGGAATGTCTTCACTGTACTCCGCCGGACATGTCCATAGGTGCTCCGATCTTCTTCGCAATATCTCCCAGACAGCGACTAGCCGTACCAGTTCGATGTTGATTGATGAGCCTACTCATATACCTGTTGTGCAGTTTTTTCTCAGTGACTCCGTATCAGATGAAAAACAGTGACTCCGTATCAGATGAAAAACAGTGACTCCGTATCAGATGATAAACAACCTGCTGTCTTGCAGGTTCGGCTGGGGACAGCAAAAGGCTAACGGGGAGTGAACCCAGTAAACGATAGTTGAAACGGAACACACAACACCGAAGGATAAGCAACAGAGTTCCAATTGATACTGAAGGTTGTGAACGTATACCAGTTCTTGGTATTAAAGCTGTTTATATGTATGGCAGCGAATCATGGACACTGAACAAACAATCAATACGATCATTGGAAGCCACAGAGATGTGGTTTTACAGAAGAATGTTGAGAATTCCATGGACAGCAAAGAAAACAAACGTGGAGGTTTTAAATCAGGCCTGCACACAAAGAAGCCTTATCAAAAGAATAAGAATCCGACAATCAAGGTTCTTCGGGCATATAATGCGAAGAGATGGTTTAGAACATTTGGTGACTACAGGTAAAATTCAGGGAAGGAGAGATCGTGGAAGACAGAGGGAGAAGATGTTGGATGGCCTGACATCATGGTTCGACAAAATATCGACGTCAGAACTGATTACATGCACCAAGCAAAGAGAGTTGTGGAGAGACATGATCGCCTACGCCGGCAGGCATGGCACTTGATTGATTGATTGATATATCACATTTGAATGATAAAAACGGCCTTAAGAACGATCGCGAGAGAGATGATAAACAGTGATAACAAGTTACAGAATCAGGGAAGAGAAGACAAAACCAATACAGCTGGATACTAAAGAAAGAAAGTAGTGATAGTTTGGACACACCTTCAGCAAATAACAGTACAACATAGTTAGACAAGTACCTAGCTGGAACCCACAGGAAGAGAAAAGAGTGGAAGCAGTAAAAGAGTTCTGAGCCTCCTGGACAAAACGACGGTTGAGCTCAGGGGAAACTTCCTGGAAATCGGACCACTCACGTGACTCCTGCATTCCGGTATCGTTAATTAAGAATAAATTCTTTTTTTTTAATCGCAACACGCAGAAACAAGGTTATATTCTGTCAGAAATTAAATTCACTGCTAAGGAATATCAGTATTATTAACACTTTTCATCAATAAATAACCATAGACTCATAGAATTGAGTAAAATTGCAACAAAGCTTACAGTGTTCTATCAAACATATTTACAAGTTAACTCACATCAACGGGAATTTCCGATTGAGCTGAACGGTCTTCTGTTACAGGGGGCCACAGACAAAATGAAAGAAGCCGGCTCCGAATAGATTTTGATGACAGCTACGTGTATAACCCTATGCTCCACAGAGATGTGGTTTTACAGAAGAATGTTGAGAATCCCATACACTGCTAAAATGACTAAAGTGGAGGTGTTAAATGAGGCCACGACACAGAGAAATCTTATCAATATAAGAAAGAGGTAATCATTTTTCGAACATGTGATGAAGAAGGGAGGTTTAGAATACATTGTGACAATCTGTAAAATAGAGGGAGAGAAGACAGAAAAAATGTTGGATAGCTTGACTTCATAGCACGGAAGAGCGTCCACATCTGAGATGATAGCAAACACCAGAGACATTGATTTATGTAGGCCCATCATCGTTTTAAGACATGTGGTAAAAATGTTTGCAAGAGTTCTTGAGCAACGAATAAGACCAAATGTGGAGCCAGCACTCAGCCCACAACAGTTTGGATTTAGAAAAGGAAAAGAGTGCACAGATGCAATATTTGCCCTAAGACAAATTAGTGAAAAGACTATAGAATACAAAAATCAAATGAATATAGCCTTCATAGACCAAGAGAAGGCATTTGATAGGGTTAACACATATTATGGGATGTTCTCGAAAACTACGGAATAAAAGGAACACTGCTAGACTGTGTTAGAGCCATTTATATAGAAAGTGAAAGTGCCATACGAACAAGCGCCGGACTCACAAATTGGTTTCCAGTAACATCAGGAGTACGGCAAGGATGTGTTTCATCACCTCTCCTCTTTATTATATACATGGATAGTATCATCAAAATAGATGAAGCATCACTCAACGCAGACCAACAAAATGAACTGCTCTTTGCTGACGACCAGTGTTTATTCCATAATAATATTGAACAGCTTCAAGAACACATAAACTTACTCAACAATAGCTGCCTCAAATACAACATGAAGATCAATATTCAAAAGACAGAAGTCATGACTATAAGCAGAGAACATAAAGATATCAACATAAAAATAAATGACCAAACGCTAAAGCAGGTGAGAGAATTCAAATACCTTGGAAGTATCTTCACATCTGATAGTAGACTGGACAGAGAGATCGAAACTAGAATCCAGCAAGCCAACAACATTACATACCAGCTACCCCAATTTTGAAACACCCAGCTATTCCAGTAGTGACTAAAAGACAGATTATAAATTCAATCTTTATACCAACACTGTGCTACCAGAGCAAAACATGGGCACTGATAAAAGAATAAGAAAGGAAAATTACCACATGCGAAATGAGATGCCTGAGGAAAGCAGTAAATAAAACAAGAAGAGACCATATAGAAATGAGGAAATTAGAAGAACAGTCGGAACAAAACCTGCTATTAGATTTATTGAAAAACAGAGACTCAAATGGTTTGGCCACTTGGTCAGAATGAACCCGAATACACCAGTTGCAAGAGCGTACAACCTGAAAATGGAATCATCAAGAGGAAAGGGCAGACCAAGAAAAGATGGGTTGTTGGAGTTACAGACATCTTAAAACTCCACAATACCACACCATATCAAGCGACCGAGCGTGCATCATCTCGGAAATCGATCATCAGTTAAACCTGCTACGCCTAGCGGCAAAAAAGCAGAGAAAAACAAAAGAAAGAAAGAAAGATCATCGTTTACCCCAGCCGCCCAGCCGAGACGGCACCTGATGATGATGATCCACATGGAATACGAAGATTTATAATAGTTGTAGTAACAGATGCAAGAGAAAACAACTAGAAACAATCACACAACAACTGGGTCTGACTATACATGGAGAAAAAAACAAAAGATCATGAGATTAAATGCTAATTCTAGAGACCCGATCATACTGAGAGGAGCACCATTAAAAGAGACACATTGACATATCTGGGAAGTGTTATCAATGTGGTTCAGATGAAGATGTTAGGGTTAGAATACCTCTTCTGCGTTCTCACTAGATTGGGATTTGGATTTAGGATTCTCTAATAAAGGCAGCCGTCTGCCTCAGATTGTCAGCCACGCCATACAGTTTGTCTTCTGCGTTCTCACTAGATTGGGATTTAGGATTCTCTAATAAAGGCAGCCGTCTGCCTCAGATTGCAGCCACGCCATACAGTTTGTCTTCTGCGTTCTCTCTCGGGATTTGGGATTTAGGAATTTCTTTCATATAAGCAGGGTACATGTCTGCCTCAGATTGTCAGCCACACCATACAGTTTGTTTTCTGCGTTCTCACTAGATTGGGATTTAGGATTCTCTAATAAAGGCAGCCGCCTGCCTCAGATTGTCAGCCACGCCATACAGTTTGTCTTGGACGCTGGTGTAAGTGGGCCACCTCTTTCTTCTCAGGTATGCGTACTGGGGGCAATGATGTGGGAAATTCTCTGTTGTCATATTCGCCAAGCCACAGGGGTACATGTCTTTGGTGCCTATCTTGAATTTAGTATACGGGTGGTGTCTCATTCTGTTGTGACCCGTCTGGAGGGTTAGAATACAAAAGGCAAGATCAACATTTGCCATTCTGAAGAACATAAGGAGTTCAAGAATGATCAGGAATAAAACTAAGATAATGATATTTAACTCAAATGTCAAGGCTGTCCTTCTATATGGAGAACAACTAAGGGGAACACCAACAAGTTGCATCTATATATGTCTGGGCAAGATACTCCATCTAAGATGGTATGACAGGTTCACAAACAGGGAACTGTGGGATAGCGCGGGACAACAGCAGGTGGAACAAGAGATAAGGGACAGAATGCGGCGATGGATAGGACACACACTGAGGTGACAGTCTGATGGAACCCTCAGTGTAAGAGACAGTGGCGGCTCGTGTTAATTTTTGTTTGTGAGGTCAGACACACATTTTTGGAAAAATCATGGTTTTGGGTTAGGTTATATTTTAATTTATAAAATAATAAATACACGTTACACATATTTTTGGTGGGGCATGATCCCATTGGCCCTTAATGACGAGCCGCCACTGAATAGAGATGAGAGAATATACATGAACATAGGAAGGCTTGAAAAGCCTATGTTTCCATATGGGTGCAGAAGTAGGACTAGTAATAAGTAGACAGAGAACATACTACAGTTACTCAACGACTTGATTGGCTCAAATCGAGTACGTCGTACTCACGAATTTGGAATTCTTGCGTGGAATGGGTGGACGACAGCATTCAGAGATCACATCTCAAGAAAATAACTTGCTGGAGTGCAGGGTAACCAATGTGCTGACTTTCTTGCAAACAATGCCCCGACTCAAGCTGGCAGAAGTATGTACAGAGCCGATGTCATAAATGCGGTACGCTCTCATTATGTGATATGGGCGTGTCTCAGAGACTGGAACGAGTGCGAGAATTAGGAGTTAAGTTTGGACATGCCAGACAGTGTCGTCTTCGTGGTAGAGAGCGAGAGAGATGATATACTAATCAACTTCTCATGG
Organism: Arion vulgaris; assembly: GCA_020796225.1. NCBI lineage: Eukaryota > Metazoa > Mollusca > Gastropoda > Stylommatophora > Arionidae > Arion > Arion vulgaris. The sequence goes on along the minus strand of CM036778.1, from coordinate 17,186,525 downwards.
ATACGGTGAGCAAATGGACTTTGTGATGGCTGCTGCAACGGAGGACAGAGCACGCATGGGAATGCCCAATGTGCCATGACGTCGATTGCATAACATAACACACGAATGGAATCGCTACTTTAATATTTCTTCGTTAATATTTACAACTGTAACCATTTTGTGCAAAACCTGGATTAGAATTAGGATTCTATCAAACAATTTTTATATCCATTTTCCAGCATATATAGAGACCGAAGATATAGACTGATGAAGCCTGCCCTGTACTTGTTGAACCACAGAACCTTCTAGCATAAACCATCATCTTCAAGAAGTGGATCTCGTGGATATCTTCTCAATTGTTGCTAAAACATATTATTTGTTTTATAGATACTCGTTACTTTCGGTACCTGGTAGTATTCGGGTATCGAATACGTATTGTGAAAACAAACCAATGAGGCCAAATACTTAGGGCAATTTTCACAGCAGATGGAAGTATCGATAGCGAAATCAGCAATCGTTGCACAAAAGTTAACCAGATACCGGGACAGTTAACACCACTGTTGTCACATCAAGAGATACCGCTAACAACTAAAAGAAATCTCATAAGAACGATTTTCTGACCAACACTATGCTACCAGTGTCAAACATGGCCAATAACAGCAGCTAATGAGCGGAAAACCATAATGACGAAGATGATCTATCTTAGAAGAGCTTTTGCCAGAGTGGTTACCGGGGCCCAAATTGGGGTGTAAAGAATAGAACCACTGTTACCTGCCACGCATGTCGTAATAGGCGGCTAAGGATGTTGGGACTGGGGCTAGCTACCCCACACCATAAAAAACACTAGATGGCTACAGAACGGAGAGCGAACCGAGTAAACGCTGGCTGAAACCGGACACATCGCCGAAGGATAAGCACCAGAGCTTAAAATGGTGCTGAAGATGTGACGTAAAACACACCAATGCTAAGGCTGCATGAATCATGTTTTCCCATGAAAAGAATTTATTGGGAGATCTGGTACATCGGTCTGGGCGGTGATTGAGAGAGAGAGAGAGAATAGCTGCAGGTGTGACAATACGAGACAAAATTACAAATGAAGAAATTAGAAGACTGGATGTGAAACCAGTCATGCAATTCATAAAAGAACAACAGATTCTTCTTCTTTTCGTTCGTTCTTTACGGCCTATTTTAATCACTCTTTGTGATATGTTTGATCTTTGCCAAGAACTGTATACGTTGCACATTGGTTTAGTAGGCCCTAAACGCATAGACTTATACGTTTAGGACACATGCATCCGATTTCAGCCAAACCTCCTAGTTGCTCTTACGACATGCGTGGCAGGTAACAGTGATTCTATTCTTTACACCAAATTTGGGCCGGGAACCACTCGGGAATACAACAGATTAAATGGTTTGGACACCTTGACAAGAATGCCCTGTATCGACTACCACAAAAGCCACACAGAAAAAAATTAACGAGTACAGGGCAAGGGAAGAGGAAGACTACGCAAAAGATGTTGTGACGGCATCATGAACAGCCTTAAGAAAGTGAATAACAGCTTACAAAGTGCATTAGAACAAGATCACTACATCCCCCTTTTCTATAAATAAGTAAATGATGGAAGAGAAGAAGACTTACTATTCGCACATGACTTAGTTTGATGTGGAAGCAAGATGGTGGATATTGTGTACTTATCATCATCATCAGGTGCCATGCCTGCTGGCGTAGACGATCATGGATCTCTATTTAATCTCTTGTCTCTAGTGTTTGCTATCATCTCAGATGTTGACGCTCTTCCGTGCCATGAAGTCAGGCTATCCAAAATTCTCTCTCTCTGTCTCGTCTCCACCCGATTTTACCAGTTGTCACAATGTGTTCTAAACCTCCCTTTCTCATAACATGTCTGAAAAATGATAACTGCCTCTTTCATATATTGATGATAAACTTTCTCTGTATCTTGACCTCATTTAACACCTCCAGATTTGTTATTTTAGCAGTCCATGCGATTCTCATCATTCTTCTGTAAAACCACATCTCTGTAGTGCACAGAGATTTTTCAATCTGTTTGTTTATTGTCCATGACTCACATCGGTATGTCAGTATTGGTTCACTGAATAACTCTCATTCTGATCTCAGTTGACAATGACTTCTTGCATATAATGTTTCTCATTTTCTGGAACACTAGTTTGGCCTGCCCTATTCTGCTCTTTATTTCTGATCAGCATCTGATATTACCAGGACTCCGAGGTATTTCAATTGATGTACTTCTCCTCCAATTCACCCTGTGGTGCCGGGGCCCGCAAGGGAAGCAAAGAATAGTACCACTGCGACCTACAAGGCATGTCGTAAGAGGCGACTGATGTAGGACCTAGGAAGCTATCCTAGTAAATTTTATTTTTCTTTGCGTTCGTTCTTTACGACCAATTTTAATCACTCTTTGTGACATGTTTGATCTTTACCAAGAACGTGTATACGCTGCACATTGGTAGGCCCTTAAATGCAGACTTCTACACGTTTAGGACACGTGCATCCGATTTCACCTAACCTCCTTAGTCGCCTCTTACGACATGCGTGGCAGGTAACAGTGGTTCTATTCTTTACACCCCAAATTTGGGCCCCAGGGAACCACTCGGGCGATCCTAGTAAATAAAAACATCGGATATGCGGGCTCATTTAGGCGCATAACTAGCACAACGTAAATCGCTCTTAGGCTCGGATCACATACCCAGAGCGGTTAACAAGTGGTCGATATGGAGCGTTCGAAGAAGTAGAAGCAATTTGAAGTAACCCATGGAACAAATAGAACTAAATTCGTAAGGGGCAGAGTGAGGAGTGTGTTTAATCAGCGAGCCAGGAACCATCAGTATGCATACTCTTCGATATCTGTTGGGGAAGACTGAGCACCTATGGGTCTGTCTCGAGTGCAATCGCGTCAATTGAGTAACCAATAACTTGTTTGTTGAAATTTCTTGTAGGCATGAGCTTACTTGAAGACCATGACAATAAAATAACAAATTTGATTGTTACAATTGTAATTTTGGAGGGAATGATGCCTGGAAGAAGAATGAGAGGAAAACCTAGAAGACGATAGGTGCAAGTGTCATTGACGATCTGAGAATGTGACTGCTGCTGACGCCGGTCAACTTGCACAGAATAGTTTTTCAGGACTGCTGTCATGTGAGTCAAGTTCCGGAAGGGACAAGCTACTTGATGATGATGAATTGCATTGTATGGATGCCACTGTTTACCACCCAATGTTTGATTTAGATTCTTTTTGGTTTGCAGTTTTTATTGAATGTCTGAACAATGTGTATAATACTAGATATTAAACATATCATAAGAGAAATACCTAAGTAAGTCTTTGTATTTGTCTGTTCATGAAGTGTAATAATAATAATAGCCAGTTGCTGCTCGTCATTAAGGGCCAGGCCCCATCAAAAATAATGTGTAACTGCATTTATTATTTAATAAATTAAAATATAACCTAATCCAAAACCATGATTTTTCCGAACATTTGTGCCTGGCCCCACCAACAAAAAGGATTACGAGCCGCCACTGATAATAGCCGTCCATCGCAAGCGATGATGACAAACAGTCTCAGACATGCGTTTCTGCATATCTCTGATATGTGCAAAGTCCAAATCTCAAGCACAATCCACAATCACATGTGGGACATACATGAACGAGGTTAGACATGTAGATGTTTTGTTTTTCAGCACTGCTCGCTTTCTCTGTGCCTCAACAGTATCCTGATTTTTAGATATGCGAGTTCCTTATGGAATCATTATATTGGTTATATGAAGACTATCATCACAGCATACATGACATGTCCATATGTGCTTCGATTCCCGCCTCAACAAATACAGCAGCCAAACACTCCAGTTTTAAGTTGATTAATTGTCCGCCTGCCTAGCGTGTTCGTAACGCGTTGGACGACAAGCCGTGTGTGAGTGCGGATTCAACTCCGCGGACTGGCAGAAAAGCCACAGGTTCTCCAGATTTATAGTGTTCGTGGCACCGAACCGAAGGGTTACGATGTCCATAGCACTGAGCCGAAGAGTTGAATGCTCAAGTGCTTCTGGATCGAGAAAAAAAAATGTTGATTAATCAATCTCTTTGCATATTTGGTATGTCTTTCTTTTTCGGCTTTACTAATATCGACATCCATCTCTCTCAATCTGGTCAGTGAGTGGGATTCACAACCCTGAAACTACTCTTCGGAAAGACTCAGTGCGTTAAGAATGTCATTTCTGTCCATTGCACCTCCCTCTGATATCATAACCATGCCAACCACCCGAGTGGTTACCGGGGCCCAAATTAGGGATGTAAAGAATAGAATCACTGTTACCTGACCCGCATGTACTAAGAGGCGACTAAGGAGGTTTGGCTGAAATCGGATGCACATGTCCTAAACATGTAGAAGTCATGCGTTTAGGGCCACAAACCAATGTGCAACGTATACGTTCTTTGCAAAGATCAAACATATCACAAAGAGTGATTGAAATTGGGCGTAAAGAACAAACACAAAGAAGAGATAGCCATGCCAACCAATCTATCAGCTCGTTCCATTACCCCCAACTCCTGCATGCACAGAGACAAAAATGAAGGTGATTTCTCTAATCCCTGTCTGTACCAGTATCTCCATCCAGTTTCATATCATTCCTATTTCGACTTTACAACCCATACTCAATGGAGTCACAGAGTATTAAAACATGGAAACTAATATTTCATGCAAGTAAATTTACCAATATATTTGGTAAGTCCTGCCACCACATCCAAGGTACAATATCTCAGTATCACTTCTTCTGCTCTACACCAACCACTCTTTGTGAGATGCAACAAAGCAAATCAAATGATAGGACAAATGGCGCCAATTTTAAGATGAAATCACATCACGATGAACACAAAAGTCAATTTTCAACACAATCTTTCTCCCCACATTATGCTATCAGTGCCAGACCTGGACGCTGACAACAAATGATAGAAGAAAACTAGTCACGGCAGAGATGAAGTGTCTACACAGAATGCTGGGTGTAACAAGAAGAGATCGGTTGAGAAATGAAGACATCAGGAAAAAGTGGGTACAACATCAGTACTAGACTTCATCAAGAAACAACAAATCAAATGTTTCGGCCACTTAAGCAGATTACCAACAGACAGTGCACCTCAAAGAGCAATGCTGCTCCGATATAATGGGTACAAAGCAAAAGGCTGGCCACGCAAAAGATGGACCTCAGAGATAAAAAAAAGGCGACGAAAGAGACCATCTACGAAGCGCATACAAGGGCCTGTTTTAGAAATCTCTTCTTGACCTGACGCTGTGAGACAAATAGGATTCGAGAAAGAAAGATATGCAACTTGGAGTAAGATTTTGCTGTGCCAGTTGGACACATACAAAAAACACTTCCTTGACATAATAACAGTAACAACAACGATGAATGATGCTATATTCTACTTTATTATTATAAATACACATAAAAGTACAAAATACATGAGAGATATATATATACATACCCACCCACAAGTCGTCCATCAATGTGATTATTAATGATTATGGTGACGAGGATCATATTCACAAACTTATAACAAAAACTGGAACAGATAATTCAGAAGAAAAATTTGTGTGTACAAAGTAGTAATTGCATCAAACAAAACTAGCAACCATGTACTGCTAAATGGATGCAGTCTGGAGAGATTGTACACAGTGATCAGATTCTGGATATGGGGAGATGTGCTCAGAAGAGATACTAGAGAGCATCATATGAATTGTCATGCAGAATGGTAGTCTCTGCGGCTAAGTCCTCGTTTTGTGCTCCAAAAATTGTTTGTTCGAAACCGTACAATGTAGTTCTGTTCACATGTGCATTTTTTCAGAGATACCTAGGATTGTTGCAGGAGCTACGGAGTTCATGCAATACTCTTGGAAGGTGGCGTGTCATTTATGAGGAGAGGGACAGATCCATATGGGGTAAACCCGGTGCAATGAAGTCAAACCTTCGGATTACCCTTTGGGACTGCGAAAGATGAAATCCAGAAAGACAACATGATGGAGAACAGTGGGTTAGATTGAGGGCCCCTATGTCAAGGATGACCACATACCTCTTCTTATTTTATTTTTCTTGATCCAGAAGCATTTGAGCTGAAGCTCTTCGCCGGTGTCATGGACATGAACCTTCGGCTCGGTGCCAAACACCGTAAATCTGGGGAACCTGAAGCTTTTCTGCCAGTCCGCGGAGTTGAACTCGCAGTTACAGAGGACTAGTCACCCGTAGTCTAACGCGCTACAAACACGCTGGGCATACCTCTTCTTTAAAAACTCGTTACTGCCTGTAGTACCGCTTTTTAGGTGATGTAGGACAGGTGAGACATGGACTGAGGACTTTAGTGGCCGTATGGCTAGTGTAGTCACCACAAACTGTTGAGGTTAGGATTTTCATTCACGCCCACAACAGAAAAAATCCTTTGGCAGTACCGTGAACTGAACACTGGTCTCCTGCATGGGAGCCGCACTTTAATTCCCTTGGTCAGACGCTGCTCTCAATTGTAACCTATGACAAGTTCTAATCTCCTTGGCCAGAAGCTGCTCTCAGTTGTAACTCTTGACAAGTTCTAATCTCCTTGGCCAGAAGCTGCTCTCAGTTGTAACCTATGACAAGTTCTAATCTCCTTGGCCAGAAGCTGCTCTCAGTTGTAACCTATGAGACAAGTTCTAATCCCCTTGGTCAGACGCTGCTCTCAGTTGTAACCTATGACAAGTTCTAATCCCCTTGGCCAGAAGCTGCTCTCAGTTGTAACCTATGACAAGTTCTAATCTCCTTGACCAGAAGCTGCTCTCAGTTGTAACCTATGAGACAACTTCTAATCTCCTTGGTCAGACACTGCTCTCAGTTGTAACCTATGACAAGTTCTAATCCCCTTGGTCAGACAACTGCTCTCAGTTGTAACCTATGACAAGTTCTAATCTCCTTGACCAGAAGCTGCTCTCAGTTGTAACCTATGAGACAAGTTCTAATCCCCTTGTTCAGACACTGCTCTCAGTTGTAACCTATGACAAGTTCTAATCCCCTTGGTCAGACAACTGCTCTCAGTTGTAACCTATGACAAGTTCTAATCTCCTTGGCCAGAAGCTGCTCTCAGTTGTAACCTATGACAAGTTCTAATCTCCTTGGCCAGACGCTGCTCTCAGTTGTAACCTATGACAAGTTCTAATCTCCTTGGCCAGAAGCTGCTCTCAGTTGTAACCTATGAGACAAGTTCTAATCCCTTGTTCAGAGCTGCTCTCAGTTGTAACCTATGACAAGTTCTAATCCCCTTGGTCAGACACTGCTCTCAGTTGTAACCTATGACAAGTTCTAATCCCCTTGGTCAGACAACTGCTCTCAGTTGTAACCTATGACAAGTTCTAATCTCCTTGGCCAGAAGCTGCTCTAAGTTGTAACCTATGACAAGTTCTAATCCCCTTGGCCAGACGCTGCTCTCAGTTGTAACCTATGACAAGTTCTAATCTCCTTGGCCAGAAGCTGCTCTCAGTTGTAACCTATGACAAGTTCTAATCTCCTTGGCCAGAAGCTGCTCTCAGTTGTAACCTATGACAAGTTCTAATCTCCTTGGCCAGAAGCTGCTCTCAGTTGTAACCTATGAGACAAGTTCTAATCAAATGATAGTTTATTACAAGGCCAGTAAAGATAACCAAGAAGAAGATGGGTCTAGTACAATTCTAGGATCAAGTAAGTCAAACAAAGGGAATCCATATTAAAATCACCAGTGTGTTGCGACCCGTCAAAGAATAGTACCCAGCGACTCAAAGGTATGTTGTAAGATCGACAGGTAGGGCAGAGGCAAAAGTACAATCATCTTTAGGCTCAAATCACAAAGGTTGTTTAACGTGATTGATATATATCCCATAGAAGATGAAGAATAAATAAGTTAGCAACAATTACTAGAACAGTGGCTAGAACAATCAACCCGTCGCCTGTCAGGAACTACTACTTTCTTGTAGTTCGATTGGGACAATCAAGGCTAGCGGAGCAAACCCATGTACTAAAAACTGGACGGCAGGCAAACGCAAGTAGTCAAAAGATGTAATCTGGGCAGATGACGTCAACAACCTGGGAGGAAAGTTGCTCTAAGGTAGCTACCCTAAAGAAAATAGCAACCTGCTGCCTTGCAAGTTAATCCTGGGACAGCCCAAGGCTGACAGAGTGAACCCAGAAACGCTGGCTAAAACCTGACATATAACCTTGGGATAAGCACCAGAACTACAAATGGCGCTAAAGATGTGATGAACACACCCATGCTAAGGGTTTCATGAAACAGATTTCCACTGAATATAATTTATGTGGAAATCTAATACATCAGTCTAAGCGTGATTGCAGAGAGAGAACCAGTGGTTCCTCAACCTTCCTAATGCTGCAACCCTTTAATACAGTTCCTCAGTTGTGTGACCCAACCATAAAATTATTTCGTTGCTACTTCATAACTGTAATTTTGCTACTGTTATGAATCATAATGTAAATATCTGATATGCAGGATGTATTTTCATTGTTACAAATTGAACATAATTAAAGCATAGTGATTAATCACAAATGCCGGGTACCCGTATGTGGGCGTAGCAGCATGTAGGCAGACTCACCTGGAGAAGGATAGAGGAGCAGTGTTTCTGCTCCTAAAACCATCGAAAATATGTATTATCTGATGTCTTAGGCGACCCCTGTGAAAAGGTTATTTGACACCCAAAGGGGTCGCGACCCACAGGTTGAGAGCCACTGTACTAGACAGAATAAAAGTTCGGCCAAAGACATGAACAAGATGAACTGATTAAGTCAAAAATAAACTAACAGATGAAAGCATATATTACATGTGGTGTTTGCATTAATTATTCAAATATCCTGCATTAATTATTCAAATATCCAACTTGGAACAAAATATAAATGTTATTTGCATTCTTGGGAGAAAACAAAATATCAGAACATCATGATATCAGGTTACCAAACATGGACATCATTAATGAAATATTCAATACAAATACAGCCGAGCTCACTTATACCATATTATACCCAAACAACTATTTGTTTTACTCTTACCAGTTTTGTACTGTACTGAAAGTTGTGATTTTTAGTTTATATTAACTCATTGTGGACCAAAGGCAACACTGCGTGACTTTGGGTTGGACACTTTTTTACCAGAAACACTAAAGGGAGTTTTTTATTCTAAATACAAATGTCTTGTAAACCCTATCCACTAAGAGTTAAAATCATTCCTTACCAACTGCCACAAGGTGTGCCACAATTGTCTACTAAAATAGCCCAACTGCCGCACACTGTGACAAGCATTGTTTCATGTAAAATTAGTGCTAAATTTACATCAACGTATTCTGATCAGATTTCCGGTTTTAATCTACAGTAAAGCTATCTATTTCTACATCGTGGTCCGATCTGTTAAATGAGTTTCAATCTGGAAAATGTGAACAACAATTAATTGCAACCACGACTGATGTAGGCCCTAGGGATGCTACTCTAGTAAATAAAAAGCAGCGCAGAAATCGGATGTGCTGGCCTACTTGTAGCACATAACTGGCACAACATACAATCACTCTTCGGCTCAGATCACAAACAAATCACACAGAGTGGTTGACATGTGGTCGATATGGAGCGTTCGAAGAAGAATTGCGGCCACATGGTTTTTTAATTCAGTAGTTATTTTACGAATATTATTTCATAACGAGTTAAACAAAAACAGTTTACAGTCTGCTTCGTCTTCTTTACAGTCTGTAACTATGATATATTCCGTGTTAAATAACACAAATTTTATTTTATGTTTGTATGGTCATCAATTATTAACTCTGCAATGCCAGTTCCAAGCCTGGATGAAAAACAAGGACTTATGCATGAGACCAGCTACCTCATTACAAGAAATTTTGACAGAAACTTGCAAGAAAGGACGCCATACCAGTAAATAGACCAGCCAGGGGGACTGCCTAGAGTAGTTGATAGTAGCTCGGCCTGCTAGCTGTGAGACGCCTCATAGCTCGGGTTCGAACCTACTGTCCGGCATTTGTTCGAGTCCCCTGGTCTTACTCAGGACGATAACGTGAGTACCTCTGAAGTCGGAGAAAATCTGCCTGTATGGTGCGGGAATACTAATTACGAGTACATTGAGCACACGGCTGCCAGTGTAAAGTAATTTACAATGTGCACGCTGCTGCCATTGTAAGAAATTGGAAAACGGATTTTCACGCAAAAATCAGTTTCAGAGATGAAACTCGTCTGAGTTGAAAGCGGACGAAAGAAAAAAAAAAGAAAAAGACGCGCCAGGTGGTGCACATACCAATGACAGTTGCTGATGAAAGCAACCTTGCGGAAGTCAGCAGTCAGACTCGTACATTACTTGGCTAAAAACATTATAAACTTTGCTGAGAGGCAAAAAATATAGGACTCAATTCCAAGGAAGAGATTGGGCGAGTTGCCCAGGACAAAGCGGAATGGAGAAATTACTTGCAGGCCATATTAACATATAACGGATAAGAGGAATATATATATAATTATTAATCAAATGAGTGTGTATCCATGAATCTGAATTTCATTCAACTTTTTTTATTTGTCTGGAGTTGTTTTGTTTATGTGGGCTCGACTATATTAGAGTCATTCAACTTTTTTATTTGTCTGGAGTTGTTTGGTTTATGTGGGCTCGACTATATTAGAGTTGTCTAGCTGAATATCTGTGCTTATAAAATGAGGCACTTCTTTTTCTTGGGTGGCTCGGGTGGCTCAAGAGCTGCCAAGATAGCTTCATCAAAGACATTCTTCAGTCCCTTCTGAAATTTAGAAGAGAAATTTAATGAGAGTAATAGGACATGGTTTTAGTGAGAATGCTCAGAGGCAATATTTAAAGTGAATATTGCAATCTCATCAGTGCATATCTCATGCAGTGGCGTGCCGTCAACTTGCTAGCCTAGTCCTCCAGACATTATAGTTAATCTCTCTCTCTGCCTTTATAATCCGGATTGGGGCTTAGGCCCTCAACCAACTCATGCCAAATCTTTTTCTATTTCCTGCAGCTCCCTCAAGTTCTTCTTTATATTGTTGTTCTCTACCTCCAAAATCTGCCACCCTATAATTCTTGTCCTCCCTTTCTTTCGATGCCCCTGCGGGTTCTAGAAAAGGACCCCTCTTGTTATATTCCCTTCTAGTTTTAGCAAAGTGTGTCCCATACAGCTCTAGCGTCTTTTTAACCTCTTGGTTCACTGGAATCTGTCTTGTTTTCTCCATAAGTTCCTCATTTCTGACCCTATCATATCATCTGAATCCCTCTATTCTGTCTTGTTCTCTCCATAAGTTCCTCATTTGACCTATCGTATCATCTCAGTCCCTCTATTCTGTCTTGTTCTCTCTATAAGTTCCTCATTTGTGACCCTATCATACCATCTCAGTCCCTCTATTCTATCTTGTTTCTCTATAAGTTCCTCATTTGTGACCCTATCATACCATCTCAGTCCCTCTATTCTGTCTTGTTCTCTCTATAAGTTCCTCATTTGTGACCCTATCATACCATCTAAGTCCCTCTATTCTGTCTTGTTCTCTCCATAAGTTCCTCATTTGTGACCCTATCATACCATCTCAGTCCCTCTATTCTGTCTTGTTCTCTCCATAAGTTCCTCATTTGTGACCCTATCATACCATCTCAATCCCTCTATTCTGTCTTGTTCTCTCTATAAGTTCCTCATTTGTGACCCTATCATATCATCTCAGTCCCTCTATTCTGTCTTGTTCTCTCCATAAGTTCCTCATTTGTGACCCTATCATACCATCTCAGTCCCTCTATTCTGCGCAGACAGCAGTTGATTAAAACATATAGTTAATCTAATTTGAGTTAAATTTACACAGTTCATAAAAGCATACAATAAAACGATATTACAGCTGAGATCCCAAAGACACCACTCTGGCATCGGAAATGCTCGGTTTTTTAAACAAAGTGGATCATGGTTTAATCGGCTCTTTCCGTGAAAAGAACTAGTTCACGTCCAACTAGTCCATCTGTGTGCATATGATTAATACAAACTCTTAGCGTCCTCTCGCAGGGGAGAATCAGTCTGTCCCAGGCATTGATCCATCCTCTCTGGATGAATTCAGACTCTCTGCTCCTTCTTCTTCTTTTGTCGTCACACTGCTACCGGGTTGTTGCCCAGTGTTGTGTTTTTCTGTTTTTGTCTTGAACTGTTCTGGTGGCTTGGGTGATTGTTATTTTTGCTCTTTCACAGGATTCTGCTATGCCATCTAACCATCTTTTCGTGGTCTTCCTCTTACCTTCTTTCCTGATGTTCTGTTGTAGAAATCTCTGTATACTGTGGAGTTTGGATGCATTGTTTTAAGTGACCAAACCAATTCATTCTTTGTTTCTCAATGTATTTCAAGCAAGGTTCTGTGTCAACTTTCTTTCTTATGTTGATGTCTCTTCTGGTGTTGTTGGTACCTTTTCGCAGGCAGCGCAATTCACATGTAGTTATTTTATTTTTTGTGACTGAGCTTTCCTCATTGTCAATGTTTGGCTCTGGTAACACAAAGTAGGTATGAAAATGCTGTTGATCATCTGTTATTTAGCTGTCAATGAAATTTTTGGGTGCCTTAACAATGGGGCTAGCTGGTAGGTTACAGCATTTGTTTTTTGAACTCTCGCCTCTATCTCTCTATCTAGTCTTCCGTGAATATGCTTCATAAGTATTTGAATTATTTCACTTGGTTTATCGTAGTGCCATTGACATGGATGTCTAGTTTCTGATGTTTTCTTCCTATAATCATTACTTCTGTTTTAGTGTTGTTGATTTTCATGCCATCGTTTATACAATTTTTTAGGATAATCACCAATCAATGTGCAACCGAGGACACTTGTCTTTCTTTCTTCTTCCTTTTTCTAATCCTGTTTTGCCTCACAGCGTCAGGATAAGAAGAGATTTCTAGAACAGGCTTTTGTGTGCACTTCTCATAAATAGTGTCTTTTGTCACCTGTTTTCTCTGAGGTCCATCTTTTGCTTTGTATACACTGTGTCGGAGTAACACTGTCTGTTGTAATCTGCTTATGTGGCCAAACCATTTAATTTGTTGTTTCTTGATGAAGTTCAGTACTGATGTTGTACTCAATTTTCCCCCCGATGTCTTCATTTCTCAAACGGTGTCTTCTTGTTACACCCAGCACTCTGCGTAGACATTTGATCTCCACCGTGACTAGTTTTCTTCTGTTATTTAATGTCAGCGTCCAGGTTTGGAACTGATAGCATAATGTGGGGAGAAAGATTGTGTTAAACAATGCCCTATTTGTGTTATTGGTGGCGTTCGCATTTTAAAATTGCTGCCATTTGTCCTAGTATTTGATTTGCTATGTTGCATCTATGTTGGATTTCGTTAGTTCTTCTTGATAATGCTTCTAATTTCAAATATCTCCTAGCAGAAGTTCTACTAATACTTTACAAATCGTCTTCTTTTGTCGTCACACTGCTACCGGGTTGTTGCTCAGTGTTGTGGTTTTCTGTTTTTGTCTTGAGCTGTTCTGGTGGCTTGGATGATTGTTATTTTTTCTCTTTGACCGCTATGCCATCTAACCATATTTTTCGTGGTCTTCCTCTCGCCTTCTTTCCTGTTGTAGAAGACTCTGTATATAGTGAAGTTTGGATGCATTCTTATTAAGTGACTAAACCACTTCATTCTTTGTTTCTCAATGTAATTCAAGCAAGGTTCTGTGTCAACTTTCTTTCTTATGGTGATGATGGTAACTCTTCGCAGGCACCTCATTTCACATGTAGTTATTTTTTGTAACTGTGCTTTGCTCATTATCCATGTTTGGATCTGGTAACACAAAGTAGATATGAGAATGCTGTTGATCATCTGTTGTTAAGCAGTCAGTGGGGCTTTTTTTGTGTGCCCCAACAATGGGGTTCTATCTATATCTTCTTCGTGTCCCAATTGACACATAATGCTTCCACAGGATACTTCCACTGTTGCCGTTCTGCTGCCTTTCTACCAACCATCTGCCATGTTAGGCCAAACTCCTTCAACTCTCTCCAGCGTTCTTTTCCATGTTTCCTTTGGACGTCCAGGCCTTCTCTTCCCATCCGCTGTCCATCTGAGAGCTGTCCTAGCCAATACCCCTGCTGACATATGACATACTTGTCCAATCCACCTACACCTGCATCTTTTAATGATAGTCTTAACAATGGGGTTAGCTGACTTTTTAAAAATAATTACACAAATAAAAGTTCCAAAGAAAAAGTCATGTAGGATTTAAATTGGTCATAGCAGGCCTCCTGAGAAACGAAACCTGGCCCGATAACACAGTTTCGCGAGAAGCTGTGCGGAGGGACGGAGCCCCTAAAAACAACGGTAGAATTCATGAAAAAATTTGGTTCATCTGTCTAGGCGGGGAGAGAGAGATAGAGAGAGAGATTGATCAAAGAACTAACCTGTGTCAGAGCTGAGCACTCGACATATTTGACAGCTCTTAGCTCCCTTGCTAACTTCTCTCCGTTATCCCCTAAGATTGGTTTCTGTTTATTTTTAGCCAACTTCTCAACCGTTGTAGCATCATCTCTCAAGTCAATCTGTGTTCCTACCAACAGGAATGGTGTTCTTTGGCAATGATGTGTGATCTCAGGAACCCACTGAATTAGAGATAACAAATGAAATTATGCTTTACCTGAGTTTGTTCTATCAACCAAGTTAGAACTGTTTATAACTAACATTACCATCATACTGCAACATAAGCGGAAACGAACACGCGACAAACTAGCTAAAGAAGGCGGGCGACTACCTCAAACTGACCTCGAGGTCAGTTATGAGGAAGCCAGAACAACTATCGGCTGTCACTAGAGAGACAAATGGACAAAATATCATCCTCACCACAACAACAGCGACGGATACTATGGTCTGTCTCGTAGTGAACAAGTTGCCATACTTTGTCTCCGTACGCCACAACAAGCTCCGCGCCCTGCAAAAAGGTGGACATGACGGCAGAACACGTTCTGCAAGATTGTCAAATGATAGCAGGTATAAGAAAAGAAACCTGGCCTCAAAACACAGAGCTTGCGAAAGCTGTACGGAGGAACAGAGTCCCTTAAAAACACGGTAAAATTCATGAAAAAGTTGGTTCATCAGTCTAGACCGGGATCGCACGAGAGAGAGAATTGGGAGATAACAAAATGAAATTATTCTTTATCTGAGTTTGTTCTATCAACCAAGTTAGAACTGTTTATAACTAACATTACGATAGCACTCTCCCATTAGTGCACAGTGTCTATCAGCTTACTGAAATTGCCAACATCAAAATACTTACATAGTTAGTTTAGTCATCGGATCATCATCACTGCATATAGAACCAATTAGTTCATAAGGCACCAATCTTCTTCTCAGTACGTCTCTCAGGGAGTGGCAACTAATGACATCTGTTCTTTTTTGGTTTACTATTCTTCTTGGCTACCAGTTAACTTACATGTGAGATCTGGTGATGACTCAAATATTGTCGAAATTTGATTGACTGAACCAGCATCATTGCACATCGGTGAGTAACCATGTGTGCTCCGATCTATTTCTTACACAGAAAGATCTCAGCTGCAGTGCACAAACTCTGTAGCACTGGCGAGGGTCTTAGATGTAATTTAGAAGATAAAAAATATTTTTGTAGGCCTTTCAATTTTTAATCTTACAAATGAATTTTGCCCGGGCTGTGACTATCCAGCCTGCTCTTTTAGATTTTGAACTTCACGTTTTTTTTACGTGGTAAAATTAAGCATGGGACCTTCGTTTTATCTGCCGTCTCCGATAGGACTAGGAACTTGATCTCACCTACACTATCTCTGGAAAAATATCCAGATGGCCCGCGCAAGGAGCAAAGAACAGTAACACTGCAACCTACAAGACGTCGTAAGAGGCGACTGAGGTAGGGAAGACACACTAGTAAATAAAAAGCATCACAGAGCCCGCCCAAGTGGTTACCGGGCCCAAATTTGGGGTGTAAAGAATAGAACCACTGTTACCTGCCACGCATGTCGTAAGAGGCGACTAAGGAGGTTTGGCTGAAATCGGATGCATGTGTCCGCCAGGGAATGCTAACCCGAAACAAATGCTTGCAGAAAACGGATGCACCAGGCCGTAAGGCGCATAACATGGTGCAACGACCCTCACAATGAGGAATGGGATAACTGATTCTACGGTCGCCAATCTGCCTCAGAGATTTAGCCATGCAGTAAGAATGTCAGACCTACCATCACAAGGTTAGCCAAAACTTACTGTTGGAAGAGGTCAGCTCAAACCGGGAAGCAAAAATCATAGGAATTATATCCTACAGAACTGTCCCCAGTGTGCAGACTTGAGAAGAAAGAGGTGGCCCACTTACATCAGCATCCAAGACAAACTGTATGGCGTGGCTGATAATCTGAGGCAGATGGCTGCCTTTATTAAAGAATCCGAAATCCCAATCTAGTGAGAACGTAGAAGAAATCACTCTTTGTGATATATTTGATCTTTGCCAGAACGTGTATACGTTGCACATTGGTTTGGTAGGCCCCTAAACGCGTAGAGTTCTACAAGTTTAGGACACATGCATCTGATTTCATCCAAACCTCCTTAGTCGCCTCTTACGACATGCATAGCAGGTAACAGTGGCTCTATTCTTTACACCCCAAATTTGGCCCTGGTAACCACTCGGGCGACAGTGTCCGTGTGTATCGCATGTTCGATCGATCTCCAGCATCTCTTTTGGATGATGGTGCTGATATTCTCTCGTTGACACTGTGCAAGCAGTTGACATATTTATTAGTTATAAACCATTGAAACTGAAAATCCTGGCATATCCTTTATAGGATGTCACTATCAACCACAGTAAACGAATCGTTCATTTTCAAGGTATCACTTATACATTCAGTAGTTCGCCATTGCTTTCTCAACACTGTGGTCTACTTTTACTGTTCTTAAAAATGCACTAAAACAAATTTGCTTCCAAACTGCCCGCCACGGAGTTTCAACCAGGTACAACCAGTTTTCGGTTGTGAATGAGCTCACTGTTAACCCTTTAGCTGCTAAGGACGTATATATACATTTTCCCCATTCACTTCTAAAGACGCATTAACACGTCTGTTATTATCTCTCCTATGTAGGATAAAGACGCCTTAACACGTTATACATTGCTACTGTCACTGCTATAGGTGTACATTCCGCTTGTGACCTAAAAACAAATAGTAGCTATTATTAGCTCAGCCTTCGAAAAGTATGTAGCAGCGAAAGGGTTAAGCCAGACACCCGTTATAAACCATTATACAAGTAAATAGTCAAGAACATATTTCTCTCACCTTTTCTTTGACATTTTCAAAGGATGATGGAGACACAACTGAAAAACATACTAAGAACACATCAGTCTGTGGATAGCTGAGAGGTCGCAGTCTGTCATAATCTTCCTGTCCTGCCGTATCAAACAGACCCAAAGTGTATGGCTCTCCTCCGATCATTACAGTCACAGCATAGTTATCAAACACCTGGAATGAAACAGTACACTGAGATAACAGTACGTAGTTAATGGTAAACATTCATATCAAATAGCAATATTGTAAAGTGTGCATGAGTCAGAGATGACGGCCTCCACTACGACTAATCAGTTCTGACATCATGCTACAGTATAACTCAGAATATGTGGCTGGGCAGATGACGCTCAACATCCCAGGAGGGAAGGTCGTCTAAGGGTAGCTACCCTAAAAGAAAATAGCAACCTGTTGCCTTGCAGGTCGGCTGGGGACAGCCAAAGGCTGAAGGAGAGCGAACCCAGTAAACACTGGCTGAAACCGGACACATCACCGAAGGATAAGCACCTTCATTGGTTATTGGACCAGCGTCATTGAACTCTGGGAAGACTCACAGGTGCTGAGTCTGCCCCCAACAGATGTTGAAGAGTAAGCATACTGAAGGTTCATGTGACTCGGTTAAACACACTCCTAACTCTGCCCCTCAGACATCCAATTCTTTTTATACAACAGATAACTCCAAACTGCTTGAATTGTTAGATTGATTCAATATCTATTTTAGTGTCTTCATCCAACAGGCAGTCGCGAAATGATCAAAGAACATCTCCCGTATCCATTTTCAACTCCTCAACAATCGATGCAAGCCTGTCCGCTCTCTCATTATCGCAAACACCCACATACCTAGGACAGTAGATTGACCTAAGCCTCTGGAAGTTAGAAATGTTGATAGATGACATCAACTCATAACAAAACCAGCCCTTTTGGATCTTGTTAAGCATCGACTGATATATTAGAGAAACCACTTCTGTGGCTCAACGGACACAACGGCGAATACCAGCAAAGCGCTGTGGAGCGTACTGAGCACGGTGAGGCACGTAGTACACCCTGGTCATCCATTGCACCTTGTCACTGGATCTTGTTGGAAACAGGAAAGAGAGTGAGGTCGACGTTTAGCGCAACTCTTCCTCACTTTAATCAAACTTGCTGCGCTAGTCACTGATTCATCCTTCAAGGCACGCATCAGACTGACAAGTCACCTATGTGTCCATTGACTGATATTACATTTTGTTTGTTGGATGAAGTAACTTTGTGGTTATAATCATATTTGATTGACGAACATTATATTAGAGTCAGATACAACAACGGCACCAGTAAATGAAGTTCCAGAGAGCTAACAGCCTCTATCCTCACACTGGAAGTAGTTATCCTGTATGTTCCACTTTGCTCTATAACAACAATGAGAAAGAAACTGATGGGAAACGGAAGAAAAATTAAACTAACAGTTTTATATAATACTCACAGTTGGAACATACTCTGATGGGAATTTGTTTGTTGTGTACGAGATAAGTAAGCAGGTTTTACCCACAGCTCCATCGCCTACAACAACACATTTAATTGTCTGCATTATTGATTGGTCCCTGCTCAATATCCTAGAACAATGCGAGTCGCTGAAGATGAATGAAAACGGGGGTCATGAGAATGAATGAAGTAGCACTTTAACAAAATTAAATGAATTATTGTATGTCTGCTTGACAATAAAGCTAGAGAGCTGGCTTCTCGACTCTCACTGATCATCTTCATCATTGCTTTTGGTGCATTGCTCATAATTATTTAATAAGATCTTCTTCGAACTCTCCATATCAACCACTTGTTAAACCTTTCATTGTGATCTGTAGGTGATCTGAGTCTAAGAGTGATTTACACTGTGCCAGTTATGCACCTACAAGTAGGCCATCACATCCAATTTCTGCGCCGCTTTTTATTTACTAGGGTAGCTTCTCTAGGTCCCTACCTCAGTTGCCTCTTACGACATGCCCTGTAAGTCACAGTGTGACTATTCTTTGCTCCCATTGTGGGACTGGCAACACACAAGCGATTTAATAAGGGGAGGGATATTATATGGTCACCCCAGTGGTGCTCTCATACTGGGGAAGGGGTCAGGGGCATGATGCCTATCAACCAGATGCTGCCCCATTTACAGAGTGACTCCCTTCATTAATTACAGTGCCTCTCCAAATCCATACAGTTTGTCGGCCTGAAGGACACATCTTAAACTTTAGTTCGTAACTTGTGGCCGTAGCGACACATTCTACACACTAGATGTACTAGTACTACCAATACATCCCAGACCCTGTGGAGTGGTTGTCTTCCGTTCCTGTTGGTAAATCAGGAATTCTTTGGTTGTGAGGATGGGATGAAGTGGCTTTTTATTTTATACAAATGTTTCTATTTAAATAACACAACACTGCCATCATAGATTGTTACGCTCTATAAAATTCAACGCAGACAATACGTGTGTGTTTTTTATGGATATTTGGAGTGAACATTCAAAGAAAATTTCAGTTAAACTCTGCTGCATTTACTTTGATGCCTTCTAAAAATGTTGCCATGAGAACAAAACATTACAGTCATCTTAGATCGTTAGGCTGGGGATCGAGAGAGAGATCGTTAGGCCAGGGATCGAGAGAGATTATTAGGCCAAAATTTGGGGGCCATGTCCTACACGTGTATGGTACCATACACAAGTAGGGGCATAAGAAGTGGGGTGCATCGTACAGTCGTTCTTGGCAAAGATCAATGACACATCACAATAATAAGGATCAAATTGGTTGTAAAGTACGAACGCAACAACAAACATATTAGATCGTATAATATCGCCCGAGAGGTTACCAGGGCCCAAATTGGGATGTAAAAAAAAAAGAACCACTGTTACCTGCCACGCATGTCATATAAGACGACTAAGGAGGTTGGCGTGGGGCTAGCTACCCCACACTGTAAAAATACTAGATGGCTACAGAACGGAGAGCAAACTGAGTAAACGCGGGCTGAAACCGGACACATCGCCGAAGGATAAGCACCAGAGCTCCAAATGGTGCTGAAGATGTGATGTAAAACACACCAATGCTAAGGCTAGATGAATCAGATTTTCACAGGAATAGAATTTATGGGAAAATCTGGTACATCGGTCTGGACAGTGATCGCGAGAGATCGTATAATAGAAGTTAAGCTTTAGTTAACCCTTAACCATTGGGATAATGGGATTTGATCATTTATGATCGATGCAACATGCCTATTTAAGTGGCCATAATTTTGTATCCATTTTGCATTTAAGTTGGTAAAATTTATGTTATCTAATACAGAACATCTGATAATCTAATAAAAAATTATTAAAAAATTAATTATATATTTTTTAGATGTCTAATCTCGTTGACTTAAGCACACCTCATTTCCCACTTGCCATTTTGTAGAAATGTCAAAATTGCTCCAGCCAAAAATCCCAAAATATGTGATAAAATAGATTCTAATAACTCAGATTACTGTCCTGATGAAGAAACCAGTGATTCTTGAAATATCTATGCTTGGGTCAGATGAACATTCTATGCCTGTGTCACTTTAGTCTGTTTGCAAGATGCCCGATAACTTTTTTCCTGATTAGTTTGTCTATCAAATATCATTGCGTAATCATATTTTTGTTCAATAATATCTTTTACTTGCAAGGTTTAGAAATTATATAACTATTGAATGTTTATGTATGATACTATAAGTGTTAGTTATTTATGGACTGCTTACTAGAAGAATTCAGCATCATTTTCTCTTGAAGGCCAAATTTATTGAATTTTTTACTTTAAAATATGAAAATATTGAATATTTTAAATTTCATGATTACTGCTTTTCATATTTTCCAAACATGTTTAAATTCATATATGTTTTGTAAATATGAAGACTTTACAAGACTGTAATAAAATATTCCATTATATTCGTCATACTTATTTTTTTTCCTTCTTTATGACTGTAAAATAATTTGTCATTTGTAGAATAATCTATTTTTAGATTTTTTTTTATAAGTAGGTCACGGATATCATAAATTACATCACACTTATGTTAAAACCACATATCCTGATAGCTTATCCAATTAGCTTTCCAACCATATATAACATGCCTATTTTCAATGCAAAGAACTTGTATGGTTGCTAAATATAGAGCACGGCATCAAAAATATAGAAAAAACCTTAAAAACCTGCCAATGGTTAAGAGTTAACCCAGTTGTAAATGAATACAGTTATACTAAAAACACTAACAATGAGAATCATAATGTTATATAATCTATGTAATGGCTCATTCTGCATTACTATGCCTGTTCTTTCCTCCACTGATGCAGCCATTTTAAAGTCCACCCTGCTCACCGTACCCATGAGAAGTTCATTATTATATCTTCTCTCTCTGCCATGAAGATAACACTGTCTGGTACATGGAGACTTCAGTCCTAATTTTCGCAATCATAATATTACAGCATCATGTCCCTGGACAAATTTTGTACTTTATCAAATATTTTAAAATTAATTTTATAGAGCACTCCATCTTGTTAGTCGACTATAATCTAAGATTGGACAGCTTTATACAAGGCAAAAATATTCACCATGTGCGGTTGGAGACACAGTTAATGAGAGAGCTAAAATTATGGGAGACTGAGCACTTTCAGGACATCTTCTGCGATCAACTTCTGCTGTGTAATTACTCCAGTATGTGTCATATGTGGGGTAATGCACTTGAGGTCTTCCTCTGTCCTCATAGTTTGTTCTGAAGGGTTGATTCTGTTGGCCAGATTTCCATTCTCACACTGTTCAATCTTGCAAGATGTGCTCTGCGGACTGCTTTGGTGCTCCACTGGTGCAAGTCGAGTCCCTGAGACCCATTCTATGGAGGTGTGCTCTGAGACCGCAGTGTCCCGTTCTAAATCTGAAGACTGGTATCAACATTAGTCCTTTAGAGCAGTCCATGAGATTCTTAGCATTCTCTTGTAAAACCATATCTCTGTGGCCTCCAGAGATTTTGTTATCTTTTTCTGACTTCAATTGACAATCACAATGCCTTTATAACGTTTTTCATTTTCTGGAATGCTGTTTTTGTCTTATCTATTCTACTCTTCATTTCTGATCTGTGCCTGTCTATCATTTGTCTGATGTTAACAAGATTTAGATTCTATGTTTAAAATAGTATTTAAATTGATGGACTAGTCTAACTAGTCTTAACTCCGTTCCATTTACTTTGATGGTGTATTGTCATGATTTTGATGTAGTTTGTTTGCCTTTTTATATTTCTCTTTCTTATTGCTACTCAAATTCAGACTTAGGCCTTTTATTGAAGCTTAGACAGTAAAAAATACCTATTTTATTAATTTATAACTTAGCATCATGCATGACTCATTTCAGTAAGACTGAGTTACTCAGGCCTTTAAAATTAATTTGTTTAATTAAGTTTATGGTGTGTTATATATATGTCTCTTGTATATATTACTTTAAAAACTTGCTGAGATGAGAGAACAATTTACACAACAGTCTTTTACTTGAGTTACAACTTTACCAGCAACTGCAGTAGTAGTGAGTGTGTCAGTAACTTTCAATTCTAAAATTCTTTACAAATTACTCAAATTTACCGACCGACGTTACGTCCGAAGCTAGCCTATATTAGTATATTGTTGACAGTCAAAATAGTAATCAAGAATACTGACATTTTAAATAGTTCATAAATTATTGATGGTAGATTAAGTTACGCTAACTGTCAACAATGCAATGATTGTCTTTTATTAAACTGTAGTAAACTGATGTACGTATATCTCGTAGAGTTTTGCTGATTTGAGAACTGGTGCGGAAGTACACTAGGGTGGTAGTTCTACGTTTGGAAGCAGCCATTTTGTGTTAGAGCCAGCGTCTTATAAAACTCTTCATATAGATAATAAATGGTGTCTAATTAACTTACTTCATACATTTGAAGTTACTCTACCTAAAAGTACTGATTGTTATCATATAATTACACGTTACCTGTCAGGAGATAACCAGAGTTTAGATCCCTGTGTGAAACTCCGTGACGAATAAGCCGGAAGATGGTTAGGTTGTAAAACACAGGCGAGTCGCAAAGAAACAAGTGCGCAGGTTACAACACAAATTGCCCGTCCGTGCAACGATGCAGCATGTCACTCCTTGATGCTGCACTTTTCTAGTATTTATGTAAATTATGGACAATGTTACTTTGTATATTCATGATAATGAGTAAACCAAGCTGACACATTTCATGTAACCAAAAAAATATGCTCCCGGTTAGAATTATATACGTACCACACATTTTGTTCAAATCAAGATTGATTGGTAGGACTATCATCATTGCACTTCGATGAGTAACCATGTGTGCTCTGATCTCTTTTCTTACACAGGAAGACCTCAGCGGCAGTGCACAAAATCTGTAGCACGGACAAGGGTCCCGATGTAATTTAGGAGATGGTGAAAATGTATTTTAGGAATTTTCTATTTTAAAAAATCTTAAATAATTAATTAATTTCTCCCGGACAGTGGCTTTCCAGCATGTTCTTCTCGATTTTGAACTGCCATGTGTTCTTTTATGTGCTCAACTGAACACGGAAACTACGTTTTATTGCCCGTGTCAGATAGAACTAGGAATTCGACCTCACCTTCACTGAGATCAGGGATCTCTGGAAAAATATTCTGATGGCTCCGCGAGGGAGCAAACCGAGTTACCTTTGGAACGAGAAGCGAGCACCCAACCTCTACGTCACGGAGATCCGACATTTTTTCGTCAAATCAGAAAATAACTCAGAAGTTGTCACAGTAAACCACTTGGCAAATGACCGTCTGTAAAGACGAAAAAATGTCCTACACATAGTTTATTCAGTATTCCGTGCAACCTGCCTAAAACAAATTATCCGAATATTGTGGTCAGACAAAATTATCAACTAAAAAGCTGCTGAATGTGTGAAATCAGGAGAAATTATACACAATATTATAATGCTGGATAGCATACGCACTCAGAAGTGATACGGATGCATGATAAAAGCATCACAAAACAGTTGATGTATAGCGAGCTAGAAAGGATCAGACGATCTTCTTCTTCTTCAATAATCCAGCAACACTTGAGCTCTTGCCCTTCGGCCCAATGCTATGTAGTAGTATCTGTATGTGTTTGTAAGTTGTTTTTTTGTTCCGTATAATGTGTTCCATTTATCTGGCCTTGGAGGAAGGAGGATCTTTCTGATGTCATCTAATGCTTGACACTTGAAGAGGTGGGGGTGAACGGTTTCAGGATGATGTGCACACAACTGGCACTCTGGAGTATGTTGTGATTGAATTTTGTTCAAGTGACTATTAAGTATTATGTGTTGGGTTCGGAGTCTAAAAATGGTGCTCTGATCTCTTCTTGTAAGGTGGTTAATGTTGTCATTAAGGTTAGGGCTGGCCATATGACTGTGCATCTCTCTTCCCGTGTCTCCCATGGAGCAGACGATCAACTGGTGAATAGAAAAAAACGCTTTAAAGACACTCTTAAAATGTCTCTAAAATGCTTCGATATAGACACCATGTACTGAATTTATCTTGCGCAAGATCGCCAAATGTGACGCTGTAACAACACAAAAGAAACTCTCATAGCTGAGAGTCGTCATACTGTTGAAGCGCAGAGAAAGTGAACTGCGTGAAAAGTAAGAACACACAACACCCACATGACCAACTTTGATTATGTATGCCTCAACGCCCGAGTGGTTACCTGGGCCCAAATTTGGGGTGTAAAGAATAGAACCACTGTTACCTGCCACGCATGTCGTAAGAGGCGACTAAGGAGGTTTGGCTGAAATCGGATGCGCATGTCCTAAACATGTAGAAGTCTATGCGTTTAGGAGCCTACCAAACCAATGTGCAACGTATACACGTTCTTGGCAAAGATCAAACATATCACAAGAGTGATTAAAATTGGTCGTAAAGAACGAGCGCAAAGAAGAAGTATGCCTCAACTAGGGGATTGTGTTCCAAGATTGTACTCTATAGTCCCCTCCGCACACACCAGAGGCGCAACAACACACGTCTGAGGCTTGCACTTCTTCTTCTTTTTCTCGAATCCTGTATGCCTCACAGCGTCAGGTCAGGAAGAGATTTCTAAAACGGGCCCTAGTATGCGCTTCGTAGATAGTCTCTTTCATCGCCTCTGTTGTCTCTGAGGTCCATCTTTTGCGTGGCCAGCCTTTTGCTTTGTACCCATTGTATCGGAGCAGCATTGCTCTTTGGGGTGCACTGTCTGGTGGTAATCTGCTTACGTGGTCGAACCATTTAATTTGTTGTTTCTTGATGAAGTCTAGTACTGATGTTGTACCCACTTTTTCCTGATGTCTTCATTTCTCAACCGGTCTCTTCTTGTTACACCAGCATTCTGCGTAGACACTTCATCTCTATCGTGGCTTGCACTGGTCGGTCATTATTATAATATTATTTTATATCTATTATTATCATCACGAAAACTAACATATACCGAGCTCCGAAATT
The DNA here is from genome assembly GCA_020796225.1 of Arion vulgaris. Taxonomy (NCBI): domain Eukaryota; kingdom Metazoa; phylum Mollusca; class Gastropoda; order Stylommatophora; family Arionidae; genus Arion; species Arion vulgaris. The sequence continues at coordinate 17,160,730 of CM036778.1, read as the reverse complement.
GCAACAATATTACTACTACTAATACCTGCCACGCATGTCGTAATAGGCGACTAAGGAGGTTTGACTGAAATCGGATGCACGTGTCCTAAACGTGTAGAAATCTATGCGTTTAGGGGCCTACCAAACCAATGTGCAACGTATACACGCTCTTGGTAAAGATCAGACATATCACAAAGAATGATTAAATTGGTCGTAAAGAATGAACGCAAAGAAGAAGATTGTTCTATCAGTCAATCAATGAATAAATCAATCAATATTGACAACATTACCAATCGTATGCCGTTATCTTTGGATAAAATACGGCCTAACGACAGATCCACAATGAATACATCGTTGTATGAAAATAGACGATATACTTATCTCATCAAATAGCTTGCCCTGAGCAGAACTTTTGTCACCTAACAGTCCTTCAAATTCTCTCTCTCATAAGCCAGATGTCCAGTCTCTTCAGATGTCATGTTCAAACCATCAGTCTTATCTTAACTTAACCACATTTGCCGTGAAGCATCGTGGGAAGATTTAGTTTTCTATCTTGTGCCAGGTGTGTTTGCGCTTGACCTTGCCAGTCCATGTTTTCGCAGGGACTCTGAGATGTTATCTATCCATCGTGTTCTTGGCCTGTCTCGTGCTCTGCGCACTGAGTGCCGGTTATTGTAGGCACGTGATGGTAGTAAATGTGGTTCCATTCTCATTAGATGGCCGAACTACTTGATTCTTTGCTTTTCGATGTACTGTATGCATGTTAAAGTACCAACGTTGCTTCTGATATTCTCATTACTACTCTATCTCTCCTTGTAACGTTGACAGCTTTTCGTAGACATCTCATTTCACATGTTGTAATCATTCTTTCTTGTGTCTTAGTCAGGGGCCATTTTGGCACTGATAGCAGAGGTTGGAATAAATATGAGTTTATCAGTTGTCGTTTGACTGCCATGTTAATGCTTGGATGTTTTAATAGTGGTGACAGTTGGTATGTCACTGCGTTTGCCTTCTGGCATCTAGTCTCGATTTCTCTGTCCATCTTTACATCAGTTACATCACGAATCCATCTTCTCCATTGTCTTCCTCTTTTGGGGGTATCTCCTTCCATGATGGTCTTCTCCAACACTTCGTGTCTCTTTATATGTCTAAAATACTTCAATTTTCTTATTTTGTAGCATCAGCCATTTTTCTTTGATTTTGATAGTATTTATATTTACCTACTTCCCTGTTTCAATGAGAAAAACCACACTCTGAAATGCATATCCATAGGACTTGCAGCTGGTACTATGTTTCAAAATCAGTCCGACCAGCTGTGCGTGTGTGGTGGTTGGAAGGGAAAGGTGGGGATAGAGATATGAAAAGAGCAGTTAACTACAAACAGAAGTAGTTGTTCTTTATGGCCCACCCCCACCACTCCTTATAATATAAGTCATCCTTTATATTTGAAGCGAAACCAGGAAATAAATTAGTTACCGATTTGAAAAAGAAAATATATCATTGAAAACGAAACTGTCCTGCAGCCTTTTTGCAGACCCTAGGTGCCCGTGTGGTGCCGGGATCTCAAAGGAAGCAAAGAATAGTACCACTACGACCTACAAGGCATGTCGTAAGAGGTAAATGAGTAGGGCCTAGGAAATTACTTTAGTAAATAAAAGCGTTGCAGAAATCGGATGTGCTGGCCTACTTGTAGGTGCTTTCTGGCATAACGTACAATGGTTTAGATCACATACAGATCACACAGAGTGATTAACAAGTGGTCGATATGGAGGGCTCGAAGAAGAAGCAGACCCTAGGTTGTGAAGTACCTGTTATTATTTCACATTCATTTGGAGTCTCTGTGGCGTAGAGGCTAGACGCTCGCCTATTGTTCCAAATATCCCGTCGTTCAATTCGAGCACGTAAAAGAATCATTGGCAGTTCAAAATTAAGAACAGGCTTTAAAGCCGCTGTCCGCCCGCCTGCCCAGCGTGTTCGTAACGCGTTGGACAACGGTGTGACAAACCCTCTGTGAGTGCGGGTCCAATTCCGATGGCTGGCAGAAAAAGCAACAGGTTCTCCAGATTTACGGTGGTCGTGGCACCGAATCGAAGGGTTACGATGTCCATGGCACCGGGTCGAAGAGCTGAAGCTCAAGTGCTTCTGGATCGGAAGAAAAAGAAAAAGCTGCTTCTAGGCAACTTCCCAGGTGGTTGACCAGACATGTCTCTGATTTCATCACTTCTCCTAAATTCGTTCCATTTATACACTTATTTTTCGCAGACATCTATTTTCAAATGCATTCAACTTGCTTTCTATATCTTTAGTCATTTTCCAACTCTCGCTGGCATATGTTAGGATTGATACAACATTTGAATTGAAAATTCGTAATTTAGTTTTAATACTATAAAACTTGCAGTTCCATATTTTATTTAGACTTTTAAAAGCTGATATTGCTTTGCCAATTCGTATCATAATTTCTTTTTAACATTTCCTGTGCAATCAAAATTGCTACCTAAATAGGTGAACTGCTCTGTTATTTTTATCATTTTAGATTCCAGTGTGACATCTGCATTACTTGCCATAGGTGTCTTCATTATATTTGTTTTTCATAGCTTATCTGCAGTCCAACTTTTGATGCTATAGATGACAAATTGTCTGTTTTCTTTGCATATCTTGGTTGTTTCTACTTAACAAGGCAATATCATCTGCAAAATCCAAATCTTCTAGTTGACTATTTATATACCCAATCGATGCCAGTTTCGCAACATTTTCGCATCACCCAGGCAATGGCCACTCCAAACAATAGTGGAGATAGAATACAGCCTTGCTTTACTCCGGTTTCAACCATAAACCAGTCGCTGTGTCCACCATCAGTGCGAACTGCACACTGTGAACCATTACTAGAGCTCTTAATAATGTTATGGCCCTTTCTGGTATTCATAAAATGGATCCAGATATTTACAGAGGATCTGTCCTAATATCAAAGGCTTTATTTAATCCAAAATCGAGTGAAAATTAGCAAGTGGCGTCCGGGTTGGTGTCAGGCAGTGCTATGAAGACTCTTAATGTGTCACCTCCGTTAGACTTTCACCAGCAATAGTCTATCGAGTTTAGTTTAGTCTCAGTTTAGTCGTCGGATACATCACTGCAGTCGAACAAATTAGTCCACAAGTGTCTCGATCTCTCCCCAGTATGTCCATCGAGCGTGTGGCAAACTAACGACATCCAGTTCTTTCGATTGTTTACAATTCTTCTTTGTCTGCCAACATACGGATTGGTTGTCGTTACTACAAAACTAAGGACACGTTCTTTGTCTGAGTTATTGATTGTGGATGACCCTAGTGACTGTTGAATCATGTCACGCCCTATCTCTTACAGAGAAGTTTGAAAATAGCCTGGTCCAATTTGTCGCTCCAGATTTGGAAACCTGGCTACCTCAACCTATGCAGTTCATTACCCTTACAACTGATGCCTTATTTTACAGAATAAACTGCAGTCTTTGTCACTTAGACCTCCCTCCTGCGTTCATCCATAATGTCTCTTAGCTCCAGCTCTGCTTTCTAATCTTCCAGCATACTCATTGAGTCACTAGAATCCATGCATGGATAGAAAGTCATTGATTCTGCAACATCTTTAGTATCCGCCATGATTTCCATAGTGGACTGCTTCTAGTCACAGACAAATATCCACCATTCTTCCTTCCAACATCTTACCTCCGACCTGGCGTAAAGCAATCGAGCTCCAGCACAGTAGAATCACCGAACTGCATCTTATAAATATTACATCATTAGAGTGGTTTCAAATATAAATGCCATTTCTGAAAATGGCCTCAAACAAAGTGGGTTGTAGTTGCCTAATTCTTTATCAATTCGATGCAATACAGAAAATTAGCGATTGTCTAGGACTTATCCATTCTTACCGAGATCAATGTCTTCAAGTTGTATTTACACACCTGCTTCAAATGCTAGCCTCGCGCTGCCTATCCGCAGATTTTCCATCTTAACCTATCCTTTTTGTCTCTTTATTTCCAGTGCACAGAGTATTGTCACATTGATTCTGGTATGCTCATGCAAGGCTCATCTTTTAAATCATGAGTAGGTAGGTCAGGAGATAGTGCATCGCCATGCAGACGTGTCTTAGTGTCAACCAGATTTAATGCCATGCCTCGTTCTTACTTTCAGTCGTTCCTGTACGGTAACTATAGTATAGTAATACTAACTTTTTTGAGTGGAAGCCTGCCGCTGTTTTTCTCCTTTAAAATTTATGTCCTGTCCTAATTACTTTACTTTAAAATATGTATATTTAGTGATATTGATAATAGTTATGTTAGTTGATATGATAAAATATTATATAGTGATATTGATAAAATTTCGCAAAAATAATTATTTACATAAAAAACGAACCTGTAAACAACGTCTGTAATTTTCTGCAACCACGTGACTCCACACGTCATT